>CM067223.1:46689252-46757560 GCA_034190945.1 Octodonta nipae | reverse complement strand
CCGAAGGACACTGGCCAGAATGGATGGAGAAATTACGCAATACGAAACTTCAAGGTGGAACAACGTGCCGGCCGTTGCACATAATCCGATGCCCTACCGAAGGCCCTGTAGAGCGGAAATGCGGACATTGTCTGAATACGGAACAGCGAAGGGTATCTCCATCAAGCAGATCCGAGTGCAGGCCAATGAAGACTTGACAACGGAACAGTGTATCCAGGACCAATGGCTGATCCAGACATCGAACCATCTTGTCACTCAAAATGAGAGGGGCTATCAGGATACGATGGGTCGAAGTAGCTAGATACTCAGGCGTGCTGAAATCATTATGGGTTCAATGGGAATCTCTAAGAGTAGACAATGGAATGCTCAAGCGAGTCTGATAAAGCGCTGATGGACGAGAAACCAAGTCCCAACTGGTAGTTCCGAAGAGAAAGGTACCAGCCATCCTGACCAAAGTACATGATGGGATTACCGGAGGCCACCCGGGCATGAATAAAACCCTTGACAAAGTTCGCCAGCGGTACTACTGGGTGAATTACTTCGAAGACGTCAGAGCTTTGCGCCGCAAATGTGCCATGTGTGCAGCCAGTAAGGGCTCGAAGACCCGGACCAAGGACAGAATGCAGCAGTACAATGTGGGCGTCCCATTTGAAAAAATTGCCATCAATGTGCCGGTCCGTTTCCCGAGTCTGAGAGGGGGAACAAATACATTCTGGTCGCAATGGATTACTTCAGCAAATGGCCTGAGGCATATGCGATACCCAACCAAGAGGCAACCACGGTAGCGACGGTGCTAGTAGAACAACTATTCAGCAGGTTTGGCGTCCCGATGGAATTACATTCAGACCAGGGGCGTAACTTCGAATCGAATGTATTCCAGAAGGTCTGCACGATGTTGGGGATCAGGAAAACGAGAACAACACCATTACACCCAGAGTCAGACGGAATGGTGGAAAGATTCAACAATACCTTGGAACAACACCTATCCAAGGTCGTCAGTAATAACCAGCGTGATTGCAATGAGCATATTCCCCTATTCCTGTTGGCATATCGCTCTGTCGTACATAATAGTACAGGCCTGACCCTAGCCAGGGTGCTATTCGGAAAGGAGCTGCGATTACCGTGCAATTTGGCATTTGGCTCCCCCGAAGAACCTCCCCAAGACATCGAAGATTATGCCGACCAGCTCCGACATAACATGCTGGCAATACACGAATTAGCCCGCCCCAGTGACCGTGAAGTCGCGATACCCTCAAGGCCAATTCAGTCGGGTTCCAGGAGAGGGACAAAGTCTGGCTGTACAACCCCCAACGGAGCAAGGGTAAATCCCCAAAGCTTACACCCGCCTGGGATGGTCCATACGAGGTGGTCAAGAGGCTTAATGACGTCGTCTACCGGATCCGCCGAAACCCCAAGGCTAAATTGAAGGTGGTTGATTTAGATCGACTCGCTCCCTACCATGGAGGGAATATTTCTGATCGGGACGATGATGATGATTTTTGCGAGAATTTTCTATGCTGTTTTTATAAAGGAAGCAGGCCACGATCGCGAGTTCAGTTGATGGAGCGAAGAGCTGTAAAATTGTTATTGTGATATTTGAATCAGCTGTTGTATATAGGATGTAAAAGTTTCTAGAAAAGTGAAAGTGAATATTAGTTTTATAATTTTAAATTGAACCCACGGACTTTACAACAATATGTATATTTTATATCACACTTCACAAATTAAAGTTTTTAGAAATGATTTTTTTTATTAAAACAAATACTCTTATAACTTGAAATAAAAATGAAAAATAACAAATATAAACTAACTACAGACCGAGTAATAATGAATAAAGACTAAGTGAAATTCTACAATTTATAACATAATGAATGCTGAATCGGCACTTTCGACACGGCGATTCCCACGGATGCTCGTGGCACTGTAATGTGACACTGCCCGTGTCACTGTCAGCTGGGACCAATGAACTACAGTTGCTACATAAGTTCACCCAAAGTTCATGTTATAAACATATATAACAACTTCAATCCATTTGAAAAACTTGATGCTGTATCATCAACTTTTCAGGGAAGTTGGGAAGTTCTGAAGTTCTATGTCTTCGGTAGGGGTTAGGTTAGGTTAGGTTAGCTGTGAAGCTTTCCTCTGGAATTACTGTTTGCTGGACATGCTAATGGTGCTGGCTCGCTAGTAGGGTCAGACTTAGTGTAAACTTACTCAAGTTTTTCCGCATTGCTATGGCGGTGAGCAGGACAACAAGAATTACTGCTAACATGATTGCACTAATTGTGAATAAGGAGGTATTCCTCTCCACGAATGGTTGGTTTATCAGTTGTTCCAATTCTCTAGAATACTAACTGAGTTTATGATTTCCAATGTAAAGGTCTCGAACATCTAGTTATTGTAGTTGTAAGGGTTCAAGTCAAGATCATTCGAAATGTATAGAAGTGACTGCTTTATTTTCTCGATATTATTTGAGAATAGTTTCTCTTCCGGTTGGAATTTTTGTAAGGTGTTGTAAAGGCTTGTAATGACTGAAGTAGTTACGTATATTTGTTTTTTACTAATTCTTGAGTTAGGTGTTGGTCTTTATTAATTTTGGTTATACAGTCATTTATGTATTCACCATCTAAGTTTCCTAAAATGGCTTTCCAAACTGAGTCCAGTCCGTTAATAAGTCAGCATTTTCTTCTGTTACTAGTGCTAGTTTGAGTGACAGCCAAAATGTCTATATATTTAGAGTTAACGCATTTTGAAATTTGTTTCAAGAGCCTCACATGTGTCTGTAATTTTTATTTAAATGATTTTGTGCTAGTTTTCATTAATAGTTTCTAGAATTCGGTTTAGTATAACGTCATTAGTTGAAATAGTATCTCTGAAGGGGTTGAGATCCTTGAAGACAAGAAGTTTACATTTGTCGTTAGAAAGTGTACCTTCTTCGTGGAAGAAAATACCTATTGTATTGTTAATGGGTGTAATAGAGTATTGTTGAAGGTTGACGACTGAAAACAGTCCAAAGAATCTGAAAGGAAGGGATTTATTCAAATTAGAGTTTTAGTGTCTCAAACTTATGTGCTTAGTCTGTAAGTTTATAACTGTTGCAGTATTTTTTCGTATCGCGGTAATTTCAAATGGTCCATTAAATTTGTTTTCAGATTTGTTTTTAATCTGAGATTCTTTCACGTAAACTTTGTAGCCTATTTTGTATTCCGGTTGGTTAGTTGAAACATGTTGGTCGAATCGGACTTTTGATTTCTGTTTTTGTTGGTCGGTTTTAGCGCGCGCAAGTCTATAATATTAATTCATTCTATTATTGAGGTCCCTAAGGTATTTGGAAATGAGTTTTTACTGATCGTAGGTCTACTATAAGTGTGCTTAAAAATTAGTTCATAGGGCGTAAAACCGGGAGTCTTGTTTTTAGTATTGTTGTAGCAGCAACTGCGTAAGGGAGCGTGTTGAATGGATATTCGTTCGGATGTTTGGTTGTATTTGCCCTTATCATTTCTGCTAAAGTCGTGTGAAACCTTTCGATAGAACCGTTTGACTTGGAATGGCAGGTGCTTGAAAAAGATAACTTTATGTAATATAGTTCGCACAGGTCCCTTATTAGAGTATTGTCAAATTCACGTCCATAGTCGCATTAGATGCGAAGAGGTGTACTGTAGTGTTGGAAAAATATTAAGACGGTGCATACGACTGTATTAGCTGATTTGTCACCAATACGGTAAGCTTGAGTAAATTTGGTGAGTTCATCCCTAATTGCCAGTGCGTAGTTTCTCGTTGGATATTCGAATCTATCAATGTTCATACGCTCGAAGGGTGTTTTTGGGGTTTCAGTGATAACAAAAGGAGCACTTAAGTTTTTTCTACAAAACTTTACCTTTGGAAAGTTTCGCAAGATTTAATAAATTGCTCTACACTTTTGATTAGTCCAGTCCAGTTATACTTTTCCCTAATACGTCGAATGGTCTCATTAACTCCACGATGTAGGTTATTTTTGCCACATTGGTACTGTTGCCGTATAATGGGAATTTCGTCTTGGGAAGGGGTTGTCACAATGTTTTGACAAATTTTGAGTTTTATGTCTTTATCTGCGCGTATAAAAATAACGTTCCGAGAATAGGTAGTTAAATGTTCTTTTCAATATAGAAGGTTTCTGATAAGTCGAGCTGATCTTTGTTATTATAGAGGATATTAAAAAGATGCGACAGAACAATTTCGGGGTCGAATCGTAAAATGACAATTAAATACTTTCTATGCCGGACAGATTTACTGGCTAGAATGTTGTGAAATTTGGGTCTTCTTCTAAAATGTCTTCGATGATTTTGTCATGCAAGTCATTGAGTTTATTTTGCCAGAAGAATGTGACTATTCGTTTGTGATTTTTGTCTAAAAGTTGGGCGTTAGAGTTTCAATTTTTGAATAACCGATTATCGACTCGGTTTTGAAAAGTTGAACAAATCGATTAAATTCTGATGTCATTCGTTCGTCTTGATCACTATGGGAGTCTGGTTGTTCTGGGTCGGTTTCGTTATTTGCGACAATTTTGATTCGGGAAAGAGCGCCAGCGATTTGATTTACCTTGCCAGGTTTGTATTCTATCTTATAATTATACTCTTCCAGCTTAAGGCGCCATCTGGCTAGACGACTGTCAGGATCTTTGATGGAAAAGAGCCAAGTAAGCGGGCGGTAAACGCAGAGTAAAGTAAATTTTCTCCCAAAAAGATAAGACCTGTAGTGCTTGACTGCCCAAACAATGGCTAGCAGTTCCCATTCGATAGTGGAGTTCGAGTCCCTGCAGCGCAGAGAGTACGGGAAGCATATGCTATAGGAAGATCTTTTCCAACGGGGCCTTGTGAGCGAACCGCTCCAATTGCAAAAGCACTAGCATCAGTAGTGAGCAGGAATGGTTCTTCAAAATTTGGGTAGATCAAGACAGGGTCAGATACAAGAGCTTGCTTCAGTTCGTTGAAAGAACACTTGCCGTCTGCGTCGAAGATGAATTAGACGTCTTTTTGTAGGAGTTTTGTTAGGGGTTTCGAGTGAAATTGGGGATAACACGTCGGTAATATCCGGCGAGACCGAGAAAAGATTTAACGTCTTTAGGAGTTTGTGGCTGAGGAAAGTTTTGGATGCATTCAACCTTTGAAGGGTTTGGTTTTACTCTTTCTTGGGTAATAAGATGGACAAGGTAAGGAACTTCCTTACGGAGAAACTCACACTTGTCTGGTTGAATTTTTAAGTTTGACTGTCTAAGACGCTTAAAGACTTCTGTCAAGCGGGACATATGCTCACGGATGGTTGGTGAATAGACTATAATGTCATCCATGTACACAAGGCAAGGTTCATTCTGGATACGCAAAAGAATGTTGTCCATGACCTTCTGAAACGTGGATGGTGCATTTTTCAAACCAAATGGCATACGAAGGAATTCGTAATGGTCATTGTCAACAGAGAAACGGGTTTTGGGAATGTCTTTCTCAAGCATTTCTAACTGGTCAAACCCGGAAGCGAGATCCAGTGTCGAAAACTATTGAGACTTTCCAAGTTGGTAGAGGAGATCAGAAATGTTGGACAGAGGATATTTATCGTCTACAGTTAGTTCGTTTAACTTCCTGAAGTCAATATCAACTCGCAACTTTTGCTTACCAGAAGCATCGAGTTTCTTAGGGACGACCCATACGGGGGAAGACCAAGGAGAAGAAGAGTGCCTGATAATGCCTTGATCAAGCATTTTGGCTATTTGGGTTTTCATTTCCTCCTTATGGACTTGAGGAAATCTGTGAGATTTTGTGAAAACGGGCTTGGCATTATTGGTGTCAATAGAGTGTTTGACGACGTTAGTAAAAGTTGAACCATCGCCTTCGAATTCAAAACAGAGGTTCGTGATAAGTTCTCGCTGTTCGTCATTAAGGTGTTCCGTCCGAATTTGTTCGCTGATAGTAAAGTTTCTGTCTATATTTATAGATTCAGTGTAATCGTGTGTATTCAGAAATAAGAGAGGGTGTGTATGGTTATGGGGTTCTAAATGAAAGTTAACAGTTTTCGTCATTGAGTTCGCCTTTATTATCGAAGTCAGAAATTCGTCCTTTGAATAAACACGTACAACTGCGTTGGGAAGTCATACTTTGTCAATTACTTGGGTCGGTAAAATTTTGTCAGTATTTCTAAGTTCACATTTTGCTCGGTTCGTGCCAATCAAATCAAATTGTTATTTGATTGTTATGAGTATGAGGTTGTGTGTTAGTACTGGGGGTGTTCGTTGGTTCTGTATTAGATTGGTCGTGCTCGGGCAATTTATGAAGGAGAATAGTTTTAAAGTTATTAATTAATTGTTTGGATTTCAAGTAGACAATACATTCGTAATGCTCAAGAAAATCAAATTCAATATCTAGATCGTAGATAAAAACCTTATGTCGATTACCTAGAGCGAACGGAATGAGGGTGGATTCTGAGATCGGGATTTTCTCATCAGTAATGCTTTGAAATGTTACTCTTTCGGGGAACCTTTGTGAGAAGTTTTTGATAGTGTTTTCTTTGAAAATAGAGATACCAGCTCCAGTAATAATTAGAAGTTTGAATGTTCCAGAAGCGTCGTTGATATAATAAAGGTTCTTGGAATTTACTGTCAGAAGGGGACTTAAAGAAATGTTTATTCTAGGAAGTTCAGATCGGGATTGAAGTCTTCCAAATACAAGGGTAGTTGTTGA
Source organism: Octodonta nipae (assembly GCA_034190945.1). Classification (NCBI taxonomy): domain Eukaryota; kingdom Metazoa; phylum Arthropoda; class Insecta; order Coleoptera; family Chrysomelidae; genus Octodonta; species Octodonta nipae. Next base: position 46,750,853 of record CM067223.1, on the reverse strand, counting down.
ATCGGGGGGTTGATCTAGGCTCGGAAGCGCTAGAAAATCCTGATACTCATTAGGGCTGAAAGGTTCGACAGGGGTATTGTCCACTATGTGTTCGAACCCATGGCTTTAAAAGTTTTGTGTGTTGTCATCGAAATACTGCTGATTATTATCAGTATAATAATCATACTCGTCTTCAGAATATTCGTGAAAATGGTGAGTCCTTACTGGACGGATATGTGGGTTTGTCTGTATTACAGACAGTCGAAATTGGTTCGGTTTGAAAGGAGGTCTTTGATAGTTATTTCGCTAAATTGACCTTGATGAGTTGTGTTATTGTTGACAAGATTTGGCCTTGATGATTGATTCGGCGCAATGAAATTTGGTCTATTAATTTGGTTAAAAGGCTGAGGGTTATTTTGATTAACTAACAGTCTACAGCAATGTGGCCTAATCGCCCACAATTTAAGCATTTAGGAGGTGGAGTTGGTTTACTAGCTTGAAAATATGGCTTAGGTGGAACAGATTTTACATAAATGTGTTCCACCTAAGAACTAGAAGAAGAAAGATTTTTAATCAACTCGTCTGCAATTGACACAAAGAAATCATTGAAAACCTGGGCATTGAGGTGACTGAATTTTGGGGCTTGAGTGGAGTTCCTATGATATATTATTATATTCCACATGGTTGACACCTTGTTTGATGCATTAGCAATGAAATTGTCATGGGTAGCTTTTTTACAATTTGCTCTGTCTGATACAGTTTTTTGTAATAACTAACCATGTTTTTGGGTACCAAAATTGGATTTTGCTTATGAAGGAGTCTGAGAGTTTGAAGTCTCCCCCTCATGTCTCTAAGGTTGTCTTTAAACCAGTTAATTTTAGGGCCCTGTTTCAATTTCCGAACCATTTTCGTCTTTTGTGACAGACTTTTATCCAAAGCGTTAGTTACGACTTTAAAAAAACTGCTGAACTGATCCTCCACACTTTCGGTACCTTCCGTTGTTGATTCTCAGTTATATAGTTGTAGTTGATTATAAAGAGAAGAAAGACCTTCATCAGTGATTGGTCTGAAAGTAATTCTAGTGCTATGATTATATGAGAGTTTGAGTGGGGTATTGGACAGTAATCCGGAATGATCAGACATACCCTCTAGAGCAACGGGAATGATGTCTAGATTGGACTTGCTGAAGTTAACATAGTTGCTTCACCTCTCGTTTTATGTTAACTGTTGGAAACAAATCATAGGAATTAAAAAAGAAGTTAAGATAGTCAACCTCCTTGCAGTTCCGCCGTTCATATTGCACATTGAAGTCGCCAATGACTAGAATGTTATAACCAGAGACATGACCTCTTGATATCTATCCAGATCGCCTTTAGGAGATCTATATACTGTTACTATTTGGGTGTATATAAAGAAAATATATATCCCAGCTACCTCACACTGCAACTCTTTCAAAAGTTTTGACAGGTTAAGCACCTGACATTCTAAGTTCTCTCTTATATACCCACACCCCCTGGCACTTTATCCGAACTACAAAAGCTAGTTATAGCTGTAAAAACATCTGACTGAAGTCAGTGCTCATTGGAGTAAAAGCAGTCTACCTTTGATTCATTGAGAAGCCATTGAAAGTCACATATTTTGTCCTTAATAAATTGGCATAAAATAATTTAAAGTTTTTATTGATAAATAGACCCTTGCGACTCCTTTTTCGATACATGAGTGCATTTTCGTATTCAAAACATGAAGTCTATTACAGAATGTCAGGGGATACTCGTTTGATAGTTGTTTCAAACGTTGGAGATCGTGAATTAAAGAAGACCTAGAGTCTCTGAAGAGTACTGCTAAAAGCTGCTTTATTTCGAGGTACGTCACGGGATTCCTAGAGTTGATTAACTGCCCCGCTTTTTCCTTTAATTTATTTTTAAACTGGATTACTAATAAGTATTTTTGTTCAGCAATTGACATCAATAAATGTGGCCAAAGAAATTTGGTCGTCTTCAAACTCTGGAATTATTAAAAATATTTTTCAGTTTAATCGACAACCGTGTTGTTCTGTTATGCCATTTTTATAAAATAGTATAGAAAAATAGTATCAATAAATTAAATGGTGTAAAAATCAATTATCAATAAATTTGTAAATGGGAAAATAAGAAAGATATTTGGATGATAGAATAGTATTAATAAAATAAAATGTAAATAAAATCAATAAATCGAATAATCATCAATGGAATGAATAAAATCAAAGTAATTAAATAAGTCAATTAAAATATCAATGTACTTAAATAATAAATCAGTGATTTAATTCACTGAATAAAAATATCAAATAATCAAAATATCAAAAACATTCAAATATAAAATCAATTATAAAAAATCTTAAACGTTAGACGATTCACTACTACTCACATCAACAGGAACATTGGAAGATCCGTGTTGTCCTTGTTATCGCAGTTGGGACTTCTTCCAGGTTCTTTGCTCCGTTGAGGGATAGAATCCGCCGCTATCAGTTAGAATTAAGCTCGTGTTCTAGTCTAGGTCAGGTTATACGTGCCAGTAATCCTAAAGACCTTCTAGAGGCACACTCCCGTATTAGAAGAGAGCTCCAACTTTCTTATTTCGAGGATCAGAAAACAAACAAATCGGTTCCTCTCAAACCAAATTTCCCACCTCGAAAGCCGACACAACCACTTAAGTGTCTTCATTGTGGTCGATTAGGCCACATAGCTGCAAATTGCCGTTTGAAAACACAAAATAGTTCTCAAACATTTAATCAGAACTATAGACCAACTCCTGTTGGGCCTAACCAACAAACAAGGCCAAACTTCCCCCCAAATAATCCCCCGGTTCAACAAGGACAACAGTTTCGTCCACAAAACTTCCAGAGACCCCCTTTTAGGTCTCAAATGAACCCAAATTATTCTCGTCCTTCGGTTATACAGAATAACCCGAATAACGGTCCTGAAAGGACACATCATTTCAATCAACATCAAAATGATGGTTACTCACAATATCCGGATTATTATACCGATAATTACAATACTTATGACTACGAGGATGATAGTCAAAATTATTCAGGCTTCGAAGAAACTTTTGACGATACCCCTGTCGAGCCTTTTAATTGTCACGATTATCAGGATTTTCTAGCGCTTCCGAGCCTAGATCAACCTCCCGATTCGACAACAACTTTGTGCGAAGTCGAAACCCAGATTCAAAACCTCAATCTGGACGACTTGAACCCCGACTTGAACTTCCCGAAGCAACTATTTCTTTAAGCCCACTTCTTACTGTGAACTCTAAAAATCTATATTACATTCTTGACGCTTCTTCTAAATTTAAACTTCTTATTGATACCGGAGCTGGTATCTCTATCTCCAAAGAAAATACCGTAAAGAATTTCACCCAAAGATCTCCTGAAAGGGTAACGATTCAAGGAATTACCCATGAAAAAATCCCTATTTCACAATCTACTTTAATCCCATTCGCCTCACGTAACCCACATAAAGTCTTCATATACGATTTGGACATTGAGTTTGACGGCATACTAGGATTAGATTTTCTCGAACACTATGAATGCATAGTTGACTTAAAATCTAAACAGCTGATAACAAATTTTAAAACCATCCCTTTACACAAACTTCCCGATAACGATCAACCCTTGACCGATGTACCCGACACACCCAATGTTAAGCCAAATATTACTTCACAGACACCCACACAAAACAAAATAACTATTGAGGCACGAACAGAAAAGATTTTTAAACTTAAATGCGATCTTTCTAACATCGACGCCATCTTACCAACTCAAGAAATTGACAGAGTACTACTTCCAAACGCGCTCGTACATATTAACGCAAATGGTGAATTTCTAACGTCTATAATAAACGCTAACGCGATGCCCAAAACAGTAACTTTTTCTGATCTAAAACTGGAACCACTTGACAAAACCCACCCTCGCTGAATTTCAATACAGACGACTACCATGAATCCCAATACATAGACAGAAACTCGACTATTAGACAACAAATTAGAACTGAACATCTAAATGACGAAGAACGCGAACAAATCACTGATCTTTGTTTGGAATTTCAAGACATTTTCTATCTTGAAGGTGACGTCTTGACTTTCACTAACGAGGTTAAACATTCGATTGATACGAATAACGCAAAGCCCGTTTTCACTAAATCATACAGATATCCTCAAGTTCATAAAGAGGAAGTGAAAACCCAAATTGGAAAAATGCTTGAACAAGGTATCATTAGGCACTCCTCATCTCCTTGGTCCTCCCCTGTATGGGTCGTCCCCAAGAAGCTCGATGCTTCTGGTAAACAAAAGTGGCGAGTAGTTATCGATTACAGGAAATTAAATGAATTGACTGTAGATATCCTCTGCCAAATATCTCTGATCTTCTCGACCAACTTGGAAAGTGTCAATATTTTTCGACACTGGATCTCGCTTCCGGGTTCTACCAGTTGGAAATCCAAGAGGAAGATATTCCTAAGACTGGTTTTTCTGTCGAAAATGGTCATTACGAATTTGTTCGTATGCCATTTGGTTTAAAAAATGCACCTTCTACTTTTCAGAGGGTCATGGACAATATTCTTCTGGGTATACAGAATGAACGTTGTCTCGTCTACATGGATGATATCATCGTCTACTCTCCGACCATCCATGAACATATTTCCCGGTTGACAGAAGTTTTTAAACGACTTCGGAAGTCTAACCTAAAAATTCAACCTGATAAGTGCGAATTTCTTCGTAAAGAAGTGACTTATCTTGGCCATCTTATCACACAAGAAGGTGTAAAACCAAACCCTTCAAAGGTTGAATGTATTCAGAACTTTCCGCAACCCCAAACTCCGAAAGACATCAAATCTTTTCTTGGTCTCGCTGGGTATTACAGACGCTTCATACCAAATTTTGCGAAGATCTCTAAACCTCTGACAAAACTACTCCAAAAAGACGTCAAGTTCATCTTTGACGCAGATTGCAAGTCTTCCTTCAATGAACTGAAGCAAGCCCTTGTATCTGACCCAATCCTGATATATCCAAACTTTGAAGAGCCCTTCCTGCTCACTACTGATGCTAGTGCTTTTGCTATTGGAGCGGTTCTTTCTCAAGGCCTTGTGGGAAAAGATCTCCCTGTTGCATACGCTTCTCGCACCCTCTGTGCTGCAGAGACACGATATTCCACCATCGAACGAGAATTGTTGGCCATAGTTTGGGCTGTTAAGCACTACAGACCGTATCTTTTTGGGAGAAGGTTTACACTCCTGTGTGACCACCGTCCGCTTACTTGGCTCTTTTCCATCAAAGATCCTGGCAGTCGTCTAGCCAGATGGCGCCTTAAGCTAGAGGAATACAATTATAAAATTGAGTACAAGCCCGGCAAGGTAAACCAAAACGCAGATGCTCTTTCTCGCATCAAAATCAACCATTTCAAGCAATGTGCTGATTCCTTTCCAAAATCAAAATTTTCGCTAACAACGAAACTGACTCCGAACAACCTGAAAACTCTGACAATGACGACGAACATGACGAAAGAATTATCGCTGAGTTTAATCGATTTGTCCAACTCTACAAAACTCAGTCAATAATCGATTACTCTAAAATTGAAATATCCAATTCTCAACTTTTAGACAAGTCCCACAAACGCATAGTTACATTCTTTTGGCAAAACAAAACTAACGACTTACACGACAAAAATATTGATGACTTTTTCGAAGAAGAACCTAATTTCAGTAATGACACTCTTAACATCATGGCCAGTAAATCTGTCAGGCATAGAAAATACTTAGTTGTACCTTTGCCCTATGACCCTGAAACTGTCGTCTCACATCTTTTCAAAATTATTTATACCAACCAAGACCAATTCAACGACTCCGAAATATACTGCATAGAAAATAATATAGAACTTCCCATTCTTGAAATTCTATCTTTCATTCTCTCCGACAAAGAAATCAAATTTAAAATCTGCCAAAACATTGTTACAACTCCTACAGAAGACGAAATTCCTATAATAATACAACAATACCACTCTGGTAAAAACACTCCACGTGGCTAACGAAACCATCAGACGTATTAGGGAAAAATACAATTGGACCGGCTTAATTAACTGTAGAACAATTTATCAAACCTGTGAAATCAAAAGTAAAGTTCTGCGAAAAACTTAAGTGCACCTTTTGTTATTACAGAAACACCCAAGACTCCTTTCGAAGTATTAACATTGACATCTTTGAATATCCATCTAAAAATACAATTAGGGGAACTCACTAAATTTACGCAAGCCTACCCCATTAACGACAAAACAGCTTCAACTTAATTGATTTTCTTTCAAACGGAACTCCACTTCGCATCCAACTGTAGACAACACTTTAATGCGGGATCTATGCCAACTATACGACATAAACTGAATTTAGCGTTCAACATCCCGAGTCAACACGGTTCTATTGAAGATTTCACGCGACCTTAGCAGAAATGATAAGGCAATCGAACATCCATTTAACGTCTCCCTTATGCCATCACTGTTACAATAACACGAAAAATAAAAACTTCACGCCTATAACTCTTAATTGGGCACACTTAAGGCTCCAGAACCCTTTACAACCAGGAAAACTGATTTCGAATAGTAAAGAACTAAATAAAATGGACTATTTAAGACTCGCCCGTGCTAAAACCAAAGACAGAAAGAAAAATCTAAACCTTGACCAACACGTTGTACTAAACAACCCGATTACAAAGTAGGCGACAAAGTCTACGTAAAGAGTCCAAATCAAAAACAAGCCGAAAACAAATCAACGGCCCCTTCGAAATTCCTACGAAAAATTGCCACGTCATAAATTTACAACAAACCAAACTAAGTACTTTGAGACTAACATTGAATAACCATTTTTTCATTCGTGGACTGTTTTTGAACCTTCAAACTCCTTACGCCTGTTCCTATAGGATCTGAAAAGCACCCTAAAATCTAATGAAAAATGCACTCCTGACAAAGATCTAAACCCCTTTCGAGACTATTACAAGGACACTATACGAAACAAACTTTTAGAACTAATTAACGACAACAACCACTAAATCAAATCAAAGTACGACTCACAAGCCTCCTGAAACAAATATATCTGTTCCCAATATACAGAAATTTTCGCTCACTGGACTTACAGTAACGACAAAACATTTGCTTCGATTTTGGAACTATTTCCGGTCGTAAACACGGAGAATACTTCTGATTTTCAAATTTAAGCCAACATTGAAACGGAACAATTTCAACGACAAATATTGAAGAAATTAGGAGTCAATTGACTACAGACGATCGCTTTTTTATCCTTCAAGTAATTCTTAGATTGTGACTATGAAAGACGTATAATTGAAGATACTCTCAAAATGTTTTGAGTCTCTTTCGTCCGTCTAAAAATTTCACGTAATTATTCCAGTAATTTGGTGATTCCTTCGAAAATATCACAGTCACATCATGAAAATAACTTACCACTTCCACATCTATAGTTTCAAATGTTGCTGATACATCGATCTAATAGAATTGGAAGCTTTTCAAATATACGACTAAAATCCCTTAAAACTGACGTTCCCTATACCGCTTGTTCTCCAGTTTTGGATTAGCGATTTCACCATATCCTTCCACAAATTAAAATAATCGCGAGAGATCGATTCCTATTGAGCATCTTTCAAACGTAAGCATTATCTAAAGAACATAAGATCTTCAAAGTTATCCACAACCATAACAAAGAGCCTCTGCGAAGCACAGCTTCTTATACAGCCAGACCCTTTCACGCGACCTTTAATATTTAGCGAAGAGTATAAATCAAGAGATACCTGAGGGATTTCCAAGTCCCATACAGCGGAACATCCAGACGAACATCGGAACACCAGGGTTATGCAGAGGACCACCAGCACGTTCCATCACACTTAATCACCCAGTCCTCCCTGCGACACCTGCCAACATCAGTCAGCTTCCATGAAACATGAGACTACAAGAATTTGCAGAGATAATACGCTAAACATAAGCTTAACAATACTCCGAATTGAAAGCTCCTAGACCAACCTTCTTGGACCACCTTGGTTTACGTTCACGATGGCAACACCGCAATTGTGGTTGCCCTACGAACAGGATTCAGAGCCTCCAAATTGGATCCAGCACACTTCAAGTAGGTTCATCAACCTGAGCCCAGTAAAACTCCAAGCCTCCTTAGTCCGTCAGGATATGAATTGCAGAACTTAAAAGTACTGTAACCTTTTTTATTGATGGGAGTTGTTATATAGTTATCCATCGACTTATGTGAATCTAACATTTCCAGCGAATCAGCTCCCCGTGTTTCGACCTTCGAATACGTGAGAAAGAGGCTGCGAACTAGTCAATAATGTTCTAAAGTTCAATGCATTCATTATTACTTACGATTGTCTAGTTTAGTTTACTATGTCTTTTTAATTGGTATATAAAGTTTATTATTTCATTGTTATTTTCAATTATTATTTTTATTAAAGTATTGTGCACCTATAAATAAATCTTTTTTAAAGAGAATTTTTAAAGTGTGATATAACATATATATATATATATATATACAGGTGAGTTTTTTGGTGCAGTATGGGATCTCGAAACTAGCGAAAGACATGGTTAAATTGGAAAGATTTGAGTTTTATTGATTCGGACTCTCATGTCCTCGTTTGCGTGAAAGCTCTCGTTTCGAGATATGACACAACTTATCTTTTTTTGTGAAACCATATTTGATGACTCAAAAAATGACATTTTTAGAGATTTCAACGATATAATTCTCGATATTTTCTACTAATGGAGTTAGGATGCTTTTCTCCTTATTTTCACTTTTAACGTAGTTATCCATGAAATAGATGATTTATTAATAACTATTCCAAAAAACATTGAAATTTGTTTTTAGTATATCAGATATAACGAAAAAACAAAGTACTTACTAAAAACTTAAGAATTACGTACATAAAAGTTACAATTTAGTCGAAAGTCCAATTGTTATAGACAAAAATTGCACTTTTAAAGACCATTACCGCTTTCCTCACAACCGCCTATCGATTTCTTCGATTGCTTGTCATACCGCCTCTCAAATTCAAATTATGCAACATGTCTTGAAAAGTGTATTGCAATAAATGCAAGTAGCGCTCCCCAGTAAGTGATTCGTTATAGATAACAGGCCCCAGAATAGTAGACCACACCAAACATTAAAACCAAGTTTTATCTGGGGTCGTCTTTGTTCTACATGGAAAGAGTTTTCTTTAGTCCAGATTTGCTAATTGTGTCTATTGAACATACCGCAGTTAGTAAATCTATTTTCATCTGACCATAACACCTTTAATGGAAACTGTGAAAGGCACATGTCTCTAAACCATGTACAAACCAAAATACTTCGATGTTCGTCACCAGCATGCAAAGTTTGAGAAACTGAAAGTTTGTACGGGTGGAACTTGTGCGCATTCAGTACCTTATCTACAGTTCGTTGAGATGTGCCAGCTTCTGCCGCAATCTCACGAGTTGATGTAGGTGGATTTTGATTTACCATTGCCAAAAGATTTATTTGTGCTGCTTCGTTAATTTGATTACGTTAATTTGGTGGTTTAGTAAAAGATCCATATCTGCGTAAACTATCGTAAAGTCTTTTAAATGTACATAGCGCAGGTCGACGACGATTAAAATATCTATGAAAGTATTCGTCAGCTGCACGAACAGAATTTTTATGGCATATGATATAACATTCCACCATATTCAGTATTTCTTCGTTAGAATATTCCATTTTATCACGAACACTTGTGAATATCGACTGTCAGTTCAGCACTACTAATGGAATTGTTCTCAAATGAGGAAACGTCAAAGTGAAAACAATCTTTTTCATGGCTAACTACGTTAAATTGTGGCATATTCTAGATTACTTTGAAACGTTTGGTATTCCTGCAATATACGTTTTATTTCTATTATGTTGTTATTACCTACGTTAAAAGTGAAAATAAGAGAGAAAAGCATCCATAACTCCGTTATTTTTATGAATAACTATATCGAGTATTATATCGTTGAAAAGCTCCAAAAATGTCCGATTTTTTGAGGTCATAGCCTACTATGGTTTCCATTAAAAAAAAGTTTGTGTTATATCTCGAAAACGAGAGCTGTCACGCAAACGAGGATATGACAATCATATTCAGGACACAATTCCCTTCACTTTTGATAATTACACTTTTTTTGTGAAATCAAAAACAAAGGAGCTAGAGGAATTTGGCTAAACCGACAAAATTTCGTTTTTTCAAAATATCTAGTAAGCCATGACTTTTTACAAAAATCCGAAAGTGTTATTAAATTGGGCCAGTAAAACTGCAAATCTTTCCCAATTTAACCATTGCACTATCTCCGCTAGCTTCCGAGATCCCCATGCTGATCATCAAAAAAAAATCACACTGTATATATATATATATATATATATATATATATATATATATATATATATATATATATATATATATATATATATTAGAAATTCACAACTACAAGATGTACTAGTTTTGGTAGATAAAATCGCTCGGAAAACAACTTTAATTGACATAGCAATTCCTAACAACAATATTATAAATAACAAGCAGGCTGAGAAAATAACCAAATATAGTGATTTGGAATTTCAAATAGACTTAGTGGGACCTGAACAACACACCAACTTACTAATTGTATTAGTCCCAAAACATCTATTAAACAATTTAAAATACTTCGTTCTGGAAGAACATCTTTACCAACAAATGCAAAAAGCCATCCTGCTAGGAACTGCCCAGACGGTCAGGAAATGCATGGGAAACTGCCGCCATGACTCCAACCACGGGCCTGAAAACCTGGCAAGGGCTCCTATAGAGCTAAACCCTTTTGATATCTAGGATATCTGGGTGTGATGCAATACATTGTATGGTCAAATAATAATAAATACCCTGTGGTATCCGGGTTAGAATAGCACCACGGTATCCATCGCCAGTCGTATGAGGCGACTAAAGGGGCAGTTGTCCGCTGACCTACTACCTACCTTTACTTCCTTCTCCACAACCCGCACGGGATGTTCTGGTTTAAATCATTTCATCTGGGAAGTGACAACCCCAGGGTCAGTTGGTGACACCTCTCATGAAAATGGAGCTACGGAGTAGATGCCTCGGAAAAGAGCCGCTGCCTGGGGATCGCCAGGGCATGTCTGGAGCTGGCGCTGGACATGACAGCATGTGGGACGTCAGTGGCAGGGTCCAAAGAGCTAAATCCCAAGAACGACAAGAAACATAAGAACCACAACAACACTCACCAATACAGTCACAACAACAACGTGACTATCACCAACGGAGTCAAACGAGAACGAGTACTCCACCTGCAGAAAGTGTTGCGTAGGATCAACAGCCTGCGCTCACTCAAGAGGGACTGAAAAGACAGGGCATGAAATGGACTAGCGCCATGAATGAATTTATAATGCGCACGTTTTACAGAGTTACGAACCTTGGCCGGGATAAGACTGGATATCGCCAAATACTCCATCAAGTACATCTGTCGTGAGTACCCAGAGCTTCAGGTTACCGAACAGAGAGGCGCAGATCAATATCGTGTCATGTTGAAAAATGGCCTTATTTCCCCTGATCAACTGGACACAATGAAAAGCAAAGTTGAGCGCGAATTATTTGGTCGAAATAGAACAGATCCAGAGCCACAAACACCTTTGGCACTAAGAGCAGACGAGACTCAAGGACTACAACAGGAACAGCCAACCAACCCTGACTTGCTTGAGAAGATCCAAGCCGAAATGGCAGGAGCTCTTATAGAGTATAGTGGAACAGATCCACTCACTAGACCAACACTTCTAAAACTCAGATCGTCTTGCAGGCTATGAACAAATTTATCTAGACAAACTATGTTTGAGGTGCTACATACAATCATCTAGTGTGCTGCAACTTCCATCTGCAGAACAATTGGGGTCGCAATAAGACCAAAGCAAGACCCTTCCCAATTTAGACAAACACCTCGAATACCACCTTGGCAAAGAAGGCTTGAAGGGAAGATCAATTCTCTTCGGAAAGACGTTGGAAGATTGACCGAGTACCAACGAGGGGTTAGGAATAACAGAATAGAAAGACTTGTCAAGACTATCATGGACAATAACCGAATTCACTCCCAGTAGGATGGAGAAAACATCACATCCCAGGAGTGTCTGGACAGTCTACGACAAAAGCTCTCCGTCTACACAAGTCGATTGAGAAGGTACAAAACCAGTAACCAACGGAAACAACACACTTTTCCGACAATCAGAAGAAGTGTTTTATAGAAAACTTAACATCTATAATAATGAAACACCTAGTTATCCCAGTAAAACCGACATCGAGGAATTCTGGAAAACACAGCTTTCCACAACAATTTCCTATAGCTTCAGAGCCAGCTGGATTAATGAGAAGGAGTCTACATTTCAGAACTGTGATCCCATGCAATACCAACCATTTACAACGGAAGACACATCCAACATAATGAAGCATCTCCATAATTGGAAAGCACCAGGACCAGATGGTGTAAAAAATTACTGTATAAAGAAACAGTACGCAACCCACAAAACAATAACAGCCCTCATCGTAATTACCCACCCACACAAGATGCCTAGTTTCCTTACGCATGGTGCTACATGCCTCTTACCAAAGGACAACTTATGTACACAGGACCCAGCAAAGTACCAGCCTTCCAGGCTCATACAAACTCATAACATCGTGCATTAATCATCGCATTTTTAAACATTGTGAGCTGATAAACATAATTACTCAAGAACAAAAGGGATTCACGAAAAATTCGATGGGCTGCAAAGAACAACAATATGCAATCAAGCCCACCCCAAACGACGAAATCTCTACATGGCATATGTGGACTACAAAAAGGCCTTTGATTCAGTTCCACATGATTGGCTCATTAAGGCACTGAAACTCTATAGAGTGAATAATTTTATTATTAACTTTTTAGAATATGCCATGCCACCTGGCAAACCAAAATCTCACTGAATGAAGTCAACTGTTCGATACAATCTGACCCATTCCAATCAGAAGGGGTATATTTCCGGGAGCCTCTCTTAGCCCTCTGTGGTTCTGCCTTGCTATGAACCCTCTCTCAAATAAACTGAACTCGACTAATTTTGGGTTCAGTCGCAAACACAACAACGTACAAGCATTAAAGATAAATCATTTGTTATACATGGACGACTTAAAGTTAATGGCAGCTACGAAACAACAGCTGCGTGATATGCTTAAAATAGTAGAAGGGTTCTCTAATGACATTCATATGAAATTTGGCCTAGACAAATGCCGAATTATTAATATAGTTAAAGGCAAAATACAGAAGGGGCACTTCGAAATGGGAGATGGCACCTCAATTGAATCTATGGGGGAAGGTCATACATATAAATACCTTGCAAGGTTGGGCCCGCTTTATTCCAATAAAGCAGGCTCAACGTATTGATCACTTGACCATGAAAAAGGACCTAACTGCAGAGTTTTATAGAAGGGTAAGACGACTCTTCAAAACCAAACTAAACAGTAAAAATCTGTTTCAGGCTATTAACAGCTATGTATGTTTAGTGCTCAGTTACTCTTTCGGTATAGTTAATTGGTGCAAAACTGACATTGAACAACTACAACGAAAAGTTCGAGTTGTACTAACAAAAGCTCAAAATCACCATCCAAAGAGCTCGGTAATAATAAAGATAAAGAGCTCTGTCGAACGCACAACTTTGCCATGCTATGAAGGAGGAAGAGGATTGGCAGATATAAGCAAACTATTAGATCAACAAATTTGTATTTTGCGTAGTCATTTCCAGAAAGAATTTTCGGATCTTCGGATCTACACAGAGTCATGTGCCAGGTTGATGACTCAGCACCACTGCGACTGACACGACAACACATTCAATTACACCACCAGACCTCTGATCAAAAATTGCTGAAATGGAAAGAGAAGCCCCTTCATGGAAGACATATAAATGACGTCAACCAAGATTATGTCGACAGTGCAGCGTAGAACTACTGGTTGATCTCTGGTCATATGTTTCCTGGAACGGAACGCTTTATATTGGCAACCCAAGATCAAGTAATTCCAACTAAGAACTATCTAAAGTGCATCTTAAAGACCCTTCTATTAACAACGACAGATGCAGGTACGGTTACCAAACATCTACCATCTTTCCAACATATCACAGGAGGTTGTCAAGCATTCGCTGCAACTGAATACATAGAACGGCACGATGCTGTGGCAAAAATACTGCACCAGGAACTAGCACTGAAACTTGAACTATCACAGTCGGTGAGATTACCATACTATAAATACAAACCAGAATCTGTTTTAGAAAATAACAACTACAAGCTGTACTGGGACCGCACGATACTAACTGATCGGACTGTTGTTTACACTAGACCACAGTTTTGGTAGATAAAGTCTCTCGGAAAACAACTTTAATTGACATAGCAATTCCTAACAACAATAATATAAATATCAAGAACGCTGAGGAAATAACCAAATATATGGATTTGGAATTTCAAATGAAGACTCAGTGGGACAACACACGAACTGTACCCATTGTTATGTCAACGACAGGACTAGTCCCAAAACATTTATTAAACAATTTAAAATACCTCGATCTGGACGAACATCTTTACCAACAAATGCAAAAAGCCGTTCTATTAGGAACAGCCCGGACGGTCTGGAAATTCACGGGAAACTGTCGCCATGACTCCAACCATGGACCTGAAAACCTGTTAAGGGCTCCCACAGAGCTAAACCCTTTTAATATCTAGGATATCTTGGGTTTAGTGAATTTTCCCCGAAAGGCGCGCCATACGTGCCTTAGAGGGAGTGTGCTGCCATACATTGTATGGTCAAGTCGGAAATAATAAACTTTATTCATTTAGAGCGAACACTTTTACATTTTGGTGTACGTTTGTGAAACGGCGAAGTTTAGATGTATGTTATTGTAGACCAATAACACATCCTGTTCTTCCACTTAACCGTATACTAATGCTAAGATGTAAATATTAATATATAAAGCAGTCATATCCAAGATGGTAGAAGTTGCAAGAGTCTTACTCTTATTAATGTATGTTAATGGTGATGTTGGCGGAACAAATGGGACATCAAAAAATATTCTACATATGCTTGTAATATTTCATAATTGAATAATTTGGTGCCTTATGTAAGTGTGATGGTTGATTATTTATTAATTTAACAATATTGTAGCTAAAATCCCTTCTAAAAAATTCACTATGATGTTTAGGAAGAGACAGATTATTTTTAGTTCTAACATTGACATCATGTAATTCTGATCTGTATGAGACTATTTTGTATAAAATTTCAGAAGAATGGGTTTTTAAAATTTGTAGAAAAAAACATACCAAATGAAATTCACGTCTAGCATTCATATTCAGCCACTTTGCTTTTACAAGTTTATGTGAGATATGTCCCTGCTTTCTCAGACCAAATATAAAACCTAGA
This sequence comes from Octodonta nipae, assembly GCA_034190945.1. Taxonomy (NCBI): domain Eukaryota; kingdom Metazoa; phylum Arthropoda; class Insecta; order Coleoptera; family Chrysomelidae; genus Octodonta; species Octodonta nipae. Next base: position 46,735,384 of record CM067223.1, on the reverse strand, counting down.
CAAGCATTTTCTATTTTTTGTATCCTATTTCTGTTTTGAAAGGCAATGCAAGGTCCGTAAATAATATCACAGTAATTAAATTTCCAATCAAAAATATGCTTATATCTATATAATTCTTTGAGTTTTAAATAAGCAGTTCTCAAACAGTTGGTTATATGAGTTCTAAACCTTAGTTCACTATCTATAACGAGGCCAAGATTTCTCACACTATCTATTCTTTCTAAGAGGATTATCATTAATTCGAATATCAATAACGCCCACTAATTCATCTACATATAAATAGGCAAAGACAAAACGATTAGGTACCATTTTCTCCTCTGTCTCTCAATCGATTTTCTTCCTTTTTGTTTTGTTTAGTAGCTACTGACGACCTTCAGTGCAGAATGCTAAAATTAATTATTATTTATTTTGTTATTATAACTCCGACCACAGACCAACTCAGACCGATATATTTAGAAACAAAAATTCAACTGAAAATAAAAAAAACTATAGTACCTATTCTTTTGTAAAAGTATCAAAATAATGGTCTATCAAAACTTTCCAACACTATATTAATTTGACTAACCTTGTTGAACAAACACTTCAGAAAAAAACACACAGTACAAATTATCCTGTAGAAACCAATGTGAAAAGTACACTAAGAAATGGTAAATGAATTATGTAGGTATTTTGTTATTATAACTCCGACCAGAGACCAACTCAAATCCATATATTTAGAAACAAAAAGTCAACTGAAAATAAAAAAAAAACTATAGTACCTATTCTTTTGTGAAAGTATCAAAATGGTCTATCAAAATTTTCCAACACTATATTTATTTGACTAACCTTGTTGAACAAACACTTCAGAAAAAAACACACAGAACAAATTATCCCTGTAGAAACCAATGTGAAAAGTACACTAAGAAATGGTAAATGAATTATGTAGGTATTTGTTATTATAACTCCGACCACATACCAACTCACACCGATATATTTAGAAACAAAAATTCAACTAAAAAAACTATAGTACCTATTCTTTTGTAAAAGTATCAAAATGGTCTATCAAAACTTTCCAACACTATATTAATTTGACTAACCTTGTTTAATAAACACTTCAGAAAAAAACACACAGTACAAATTATGCTGTAGAAACCAATGTGAAAAGTAAACTAAGAAATGGTAAATGAATTATGTAGGTATTTTGTTATTATAACTCCGACCACAGACCAACTCAGACCGATATATTTGCAAAGAGCATGTAAACTACGTTTCTTTGTTTTAAGGTCAACTACGTGAATATTACTGCCAGTGAAACATTATTTTATTAAAAAAGTGAAATGTTCTAGTTTCCTGCGCAACTTTCGTAATTTTTTCTTACATAAGAACCTTCTCCTAATAATAACAAATACAACAAAAAAAGAAATAGTGAAATCGGTCCAGCCATTCACGCGTGATGCCGTTACCAAGGGAAAAAGGGATTCATTTTTATATATATAGATTCTGTTTTTAATGTGAATTTAATTATTTGATTAATATATTATTATCACAACCATCCCGAAGGTGTTGTGTAAAAAATTGTCAGATAGCGGATAATAGAGAATGTATTAAATATTTAAGTTCTCCTAGGGTTGTTGGTCCTCTCTTTTCTTTAATATTCCTGAACTTGATTGAAACCGCAAATGACGAAAACTTTTAGGTTGCAAAGAACAAACTTCTAATTATTATATCGAATATTTTGCCAGGAGTGGTTCCAGCCAAAAATTTGGGGGGCATTCATTTGTCAAAAATATTTTGAATACCGATATTTGATTACATTTTTATTTTCTTTTTATTTCAATAAATTTGTCAATATGAATGAACAATTTTGGTCATTACATCTACTTCTCCGATTTCTCCACAACTCTGTTTCTTATAAAAATGTACTTTTTACAATTTCATGAAATAGGGTTGAATTTATACTGGGCGACCACTAGTTTATATAATTGTTTGGTCTAAGGACAATATAACAGGATTTAGAATGATTAAGATGTAACGAATGTTTAAGAGAATATTCGTACAGTGAACTTAAATCTTTATTAATACTCAAGATGGATTCGTCAATTTTTGATTTTGGGAAAGAAATGTATAACTGGGTGTCATCTGCATAGCACTGCTGTTCGCAATGTGTATACACTTAGCTAACTGGGAGGTGTATATATTATACAGTAGAGTCCTGTGGTTCAAATAATTTAATTGTCTCTTCAGATATGCCTAAATATTTTAGTATGCATAAGAGTAACTCATAGTTTATAGTATCGAATGCCTTGGAGTAGTCAAGCAGAACAAGAATTGTTACATTTCCCTCATCCATAGCTCTTATTATGTCATCCGTAACAGTTGGAAGTGCAGTATAACAACTATAACCTTTCCGGAAACCTGCTTGTGTAACTGGAGTTAATTTCTCAGAGTGCAAGAAATTTCTTAGTTGAAAATTAATTTCCCTTTCTAGAACTATAGAAAGACATGGTAGAATGCTGACTGGGAGAAGGTCTTTGTAATCATTAATGTTTGTGGATTTAGGCAGTGGAATAATAAGAGCATTTTTCCAAGCTAATGGGAATTCGTTATTTAATAGCAAGCAAGAATTTACAATATGTGTTAAGTAACGCAAAATGAATGGACAACATTAAAGGATAATCTGCAGTTGTACACCATCAGCTCCACAAGCATTTAATGCTCATCAAATGTTGTAACACTTGAATCTCGTTAGTCTCTGAAAAAACAAACTTTCTAGATGATATAATTTTTTTATAATTTGATATTATATCGACATTATTAAAGTCTTGTAGTGGAACTGAATTAATGAATAATTCATTTATAGCATTTACATCTTTTAAATAATTTTTTATATCAGTGTGATTTCTACCACAAAAATTGAATTTTTTGATATTTTTCCAAAATGAGAAATTTCGTTTAGTTTTTTGAGTAAAATATGATTTTTGCTCTAATTTTATAATCAAGTTAGTATGATTTCGAAGCTGTTTATAATAATCATAGCCTACGCGTTTGATTTTTTTATAACGTACTAGCGCTTTATCCATCAATTTTTGCAATTTTTTTACATTTTCAGTGATCTATGTCTTACAAGATTTTTTAAAAGTATTGACAACAGCTGGTATATGTCTATTTTGAACTAGTAATAAGGCATTATTTAAAAAATTTACCTTTTCGTCCACTGTGTTCATATTATATATTACATTCCAAGGAATGGACCCAAGTTCACCATTGAATTTATTCATATGTATCTTTGTGTAGTTTCTAAACATCTTTTTACTGTAAATGTTCTTATATTTATACTTTTCAATCAAACAATAGATCATATCATGGTCAGAAAGAGAATGAGCGGGTAGTACTCCCGATTCAGTTGTGTGTTTTTAGTTATAAATTAAAATTAAATCCAGCAATGAAGCAGTATTTACTTATAGTGATTCTTGTTGGGTGAAAAAATTAGTGAAATCTTGTGTCATACTTCGTTCAGGTTTCAATAAATCAATATTAAAATCTCCCAGGCATATAATTTCATCACAAACAGGAAGTAAATTACAAAGGGATGGAGGTCTGTACAAACTACTGATACTGAATGTTTTACCATTTGTTTGTAATTTAACCCAAATTTGTTCAATATGTTCATTTGTTTCTATTAAACTAACGTTAAGATTACTTTTGAAAAAAATTCCTACTCCACCACCAAGAGTTGGGCGATCTTTTCTTAAAAAACTAAATACTGCTATTAACCATGTTATTTGTAATATTTTCGCTTAACCATATCTCCGTCACAGCTACCAAGTCAAAATTCTAGGATAGAACTAAATCTTTTAAATCTTGCAACTTATGTTAATATGACGTATTTTCATTATCTAAAATAATAATTATATAGAGAACCTAATACTAATAATATAAAATTGTATTAAAATATAAAAAAAGTAAATAATGACATTTCTTAGTGAATGGCTATAAATCATATTACATTTACAAGAGCTATTTAGATTTTAATGAATGTCGCATTTGTTCATCATTAGTTATGGTTAGTTTCCGATTATTTATTTTCACGATTACTTTTCCATAATGGGTCCAAAAGTCCTTCTTGAATTGTTTGTAGCACTCCAAGAATCTTCTGTTATTTGAAGCTGTTAACATCTCGGATATAAAATACGAAGAATCTTTTAGCTGTCTTTTATTAAAAAATACATAATCTCTCCGCGACTGATAAAGAAAGTCAATTCTGTTTTTATTAGAAAATTTTCCTCCCAAGCGATAACAGTTGGCGATACCGTTTTCTTAAATAGATATTTCTGACTAATATCATAATAAGATTATAGTAACAAAAGTAAATTGAGAAAATTAAACTAGTTGAATTTGATAAATATAAATATTATTTAAAAAACTATCAAATATAAATTTTAAAATTAAAAATATAACAAAATAAATAACATTAGAAATTTATGGGGATGCAGTTGTAGGTGAAACATAAATTTTGCTAGGGTAGGTTTTCGATGACTATTCCTAATATACAATTTTTAAAAATTACACAGTTGCTGTTACACGGGAAGTAAATAACAATTCACTTTTTTTTAATAGAGCATTGTATTTTTTATTTTGGAATTCTGCCTAATCCATAAAATTGTATACCTATGAAATCCTTTACCTAAAATTCATAGTTTTTGCAACATTTAAATTTTTTATCTTTGAGAAAACCGGAGTCTCAGATAAGCCTGATATCCCTGCTAATAAAAACTCTACTGACTTAAAATGTGTTACAGTAAGTTATATTAATTGACATAATAATTTAGGCTTTTATACTATTTCATATTTTATACAAAGCGTTGAAAAGGGATCACTCCATGCAAACAATTTAAAACACTTAATACTTGAATTTTTCGAATAGGTTCCCCCCCCCCCCTCGCTTTACCTCATATCGGTTTTGTTTTTTCACTTTTATATCCATTTAATTGAAAATTGCATTCTTATATATAAATCTTGAGATATTTCTTTATTTTGATTAAAACATTATGACAATTATTATGTCAACATTAATTACCGTAGACTATGATTTCCAGTATGTAAAGTGATGTTTGTTAATCACTAAAGTAATTAGTGTTATTAATTTTGTACATCAATAAAAGCGTTGACTAGGTATCTAGGATTTCAATTTATTTAAATAGTTGAACAAATTATGTTCCAGAAAGCTAATTGATTTAGGTATAGGAATAGTAGTATCAATTAAATGAATATAGAAATTGAAGTCAAAAACAGATATAAAATATACAGTATTGTATATGAAATAAGAGAGTTAAAATTGTTTGAAATTGTTTGTTACAAGCCGAAACATTTAAGTCAGGTATCAGAATTCCCTGAAACCGCATTTTAAGTCAATACCTACCGTTTTTGTTAACAGAAATATTTTCATTTACCTACTTGGGATTAAGTTTTTCTAGAAGAATAAGAAACAATTCAAATATTTTAAAAATTATTAAATTTGATGAAAAATTTAAAAATAAAAAAAACTATGTTCAATTTAAAATAAACGAGTTGGTATTTAATTCTGGAATAGCAGTAAGTGCGTCATTACTGAAAATAGTAAGTATATTTAAAACTATCATTGTTGAAAATCCACTGTGGCAAAATTTTCAATTTCACCTACAACTGCACACGTATAAATTTCAGATCAAAACTAGCCGTGTCACGCCCTGTTTAAAGATAAAATTTCACAGCTTTTTTTCCAATGGATTTTGAAAAACTGAGATAAGGGGAGTGTAGATATTCAACTTTTGGACACTGGTTCACCATTACCTTCCGGCGAGGAAATATGGCTCATCAAAATGATCTTCCAGGAGTTTAACTGTAATTTTGCAAATAAACTGGTGCTACAGTATTTATTTTTAGAACATAGCTTGGGTTTGGGGAATTTATCCATTTCAGTGGATACGATTGTTTCAACAATGAGATAAAAATAATGTGTACATTTTTTTTGTAATTTCGAGTTTATTTTCCATTATCTAAAGAAGAAAATAATGAAGATGAGCAAGCACGATTTCAGTGGCAGATTTCGTGTAAAGGATAAGAAATTGTTAGCTATTATCTGAGGTTATTTTGATAAAAACAAAAAAAAAACGATAAGAAATATTGGACAGTGCTCCAATTAGTCATGTTTATCATTACAACAGCTTATTTCTTGGTTTTGATCTATTAATTCTGTCACCAAAAGGTTTTTTTTTCTGTGAAGAAGGTCATTTACACATAGCTGATATTGTAGACTTAAGAACTTAACATTATATTAATAATCTCATTATATCTATATCAAAATGTCGACAGCTAATTAAAATTAGTCACGTAGAATTTTATTGGTTAGCCCCTGTTACCTGTTTCTATTGTAGTAATTAAAATGTTATACATTTTATTTCAATGAGAATAGATTGAAGGTTACTTGTACCTCCTTTTATTTTACAAATAGTGTTAGTTCAATTCCTTAGTAAGTAGTATAAGATTTTTCCAAAGCTATTTGGGAACACTAAAAAATATTAAGAAATAAAAACCACAAGTAATATGGAAATTATGAACAAAAGGTTTACTTTTCGCATACTCCATCGTGAGAATACATCCATTTGGAGTATTAAAACCAACCAAACTCGAATTTTGAACGATAAACGGAATATTTTATATTAAATCCCTGACAGATAGGAGAGTCTTTTCATCTCAATGGACAGCAGCTTATTTCTGCTTGTATATTCTCGAGAGCTGCAATGTATAATTTCATTCGGAAATCAATTGAAGGCTCGCCTAAATAAACAGCCCTTAAGACCTATCATTTATTCCGGTGATTCTAGGTCGTCGAATGGAGGGTGTTTAAGAATCAGGGCGTAGTCGTTCACTGCGCGTTTGATTGTTATATTGATCTTGTGTTGCTAGGAAACATACATTCAGCATCCACCAGTAGCTCTTCGTTATGGCAGGTACTTTTCTCTGTTTATATATTTGGACGACCCATACATGCACACGTAATTCGTTATAGGGTAGACATATGCTACCGAGCACCTCGGCTTCAATTGTTTTTACAGTATATCATCACTTTGAGTCTTGCTCATTTGCAATGCAGTTGAATGCATTAGATATGGGAAGCTGCATACGTTGTGTAGCGACAGATATTTGTAATTGGAGAAAATATTAAATACTTGTTTGGCTGTCACATTGTGGGCGGGTATCATTGTACTAGTATAGTAGATACAAATAAGTACCTAATTATAAAACAGAGATTCGTTCATTTATATGTTCCAGATTTAATTATTCCTAAACTAATAATTGAAATAATCAGATCTAACATGTAGTTATATTATAAGGCGGAAATTGGATTCTGATATTAAAATAGAATGACCAATTTCAGACGATAAATAATTATGAATGTTTAGAAAATGAAATATCTACAAAAATTGTTTCGATTACTAGCTATTAATATTACAGATCCGAAGATCCATTGTGACTACTATAGCTAAGAAAAATACAATTATAGAAAAAATTACACTTCAAACGAAAAATATTTGATAAAAGAAATCATTAAGTAAATAGAAAACTTAAAATTATTTACAACAATCGAGATCAATTCAACGACTCTGAAACATACTGCATAGAAAATAACGTAGAAATTCCTAATCTTCTAATTTTATCCTTCATTCTCTCAAAGACACCAAACTCAAAATTTGCCAAAATATTGTGGCAACCCCTACAGATTACGAAATTTTTGTTATAATACAACAATAGTATTGTGATAAAAACAACATCCATCGGGGCATTAACGAAACCATTCGACGTATTAGGGAAAAATATAATTGAACCTGCTTAATTAAAAGTGTGGAACCATTTATTAAATCCTGTAAATCTTGCCAAAAGGTAAAGTTCTGTAGGAAAAACTTAAGTTCACCTTTTGTTATAACGGAAAAATCTAAAACTCCTTTTGAACGTATTAACATTGATATCTTCGAATATCCATCTATCCATCTATAAATCATGCTGTGACTATTTGGGACGATCTCATAAAATGTACGCAAACCTATCCTATAAGCGACCAAACAGTTTCAACTGTGGTAAACACTCTTCTGATTTTCTTTCAACATTACGGGACTCCACTTTGCATCCATTGAGACTATGGACGTGAATTCGATAACACCCTAGTGAGAGATTTATATCAACTATATGACATAAAACTGACATTTTCCAGCGTTCAATATCCCGAGTCAAACGGTTCTAGTGAAAAATTTCACCCGACACTAGCCGAAATGATAAGGGCAAATACAGCAGAACACCCACACGAACATCCATTTAACGTCCTCCCTTATGCCATTATCTGTAACAACAACAAGAAAAACAAAACCACCAGTTTCACACCCTACAAACTTATAGATGGGTACACTTTTAGTAGGCCTTCAGAAACTCTTTACAATCAGGAAAAACTTATTTCAAAATACGTCAGAGACTTTAACAACAGAATGGACTATTGTTATAGACTCGCCGGTGCTAAAATTGAAAGACAAAAAGAAAAAACTAAAGTGCGATTTGACCAACACGTTTCTACTAAATAAACCGAGTACAAACTAGGCGACAAAGTTTACGTAAAAAGTCCCAAATCAAAAACAAATCTGAAAACAAATTCAACTGTCGCTTTAAAATACGTAAGAACTCTGCCACCGTCATAAATTTGCAAACAAACCAAATAAATAAAGTTAATTTTGACAGGTTTTATTTATTTATTTATATAACCAATAGATATACACAATATCAGAAAATTATTACATAATCTCCATAGAGGTAATCGGAGTTACTTATTGGTGGTCTTGACATAATACCTAGACTAAAACCTTATTTTGAATAAATCCATTCTTTTCAGATTCTATTGACTGTTTTCAGTCGTAAACCTTCAACAGTATTCTATTCTATTACAACTGTTCGTTCCATGGAGAAGGTACGCTTAAATTTTATAATGACAAACGGACACTCTTTGATTCCAAAAAACTAAGCCCCTTTCGAGATGCTATTGCTAACAACGACAATGTACTGAACAGACTTTTAGAATCTATTAACAACAACAAAATTAACAAAAAAATCTCCAAATCAAAAGTACAGATTCACCTGAGCCTCTTGAAACAAATATCTAAATCTGTTAATATCAAATATACACAAATTTTCACTGACGCGGAGACTTACAGTACCAACAGAAAGAAACGCAGACTCATTAACTGACTGGGATGTGTTTGGAAATCTATTTCTGGTAACTTAGATGCAACAGACGGTGAATACTTTAGTGACTATAAATAAAATTCCTAAAGACCAACATCAAATTGAAAATTTAATGAAACGACAATTATTTGTAACAAGTTGGGTCATTGAGAGCCTTAATACCACACTACAAAAATTTCAATCCGGGGAGAAAATATTTTCGGAAAATATTCAAGCAATTAGGAAATCAATTGTGATCATTACAGACGATCTTGCTTTTTATGAACTTCAAGCCAATGTCTTGGTTTTGTGTTGAAGCTTAATGGAATGTTACATATTCATCGAAGTTACTCTCAAAGATGTCTCTTTTGCCTATCTAAAAATTTTACATAGTTCTATTATAAACCCAGTAGATTTGGTCGACCCCCTTCAGAAGATTTCTGTAAATAGTTTATTCACTGTAACAAGGTTAGTTATAAAATATCTACAGTAACGGAAATTTGCTGAGTACATCAAAATTGTTTTAGCAAATAAAAATTTCTGGGTTGTTTAACAAAATACCTAATAAATTCCAAAGGAGTTTCTCTCCCTCTATACATATATCTTACTGCAGGCATTTATATGCATAAACTAAAATATAAAAATTTAGTGACACAAAATTCGATATTACAGCAATTTAGAAAAATTGTTATACGTCAAGTATATAAAAAAAATTTCCGGTACCGGGAATCGAACCCGAGCCTCCTGGGTGAGAGCCAGGTATCCTAGCCACTAGACCATACCGGATACGGCCATAACATCCTCAGGATGATATAGTTTTTTCGGTACCTGTTTAAAATATTCTGAATTTATCGACAGATAGAATTGAGCAAATTTGATGATTTTTACAATTTCTGGTTTCTATTCGCAGGCAGTAGAGACAATATTTCAATAAAATAACTATTATTAAAACAACTAACAACTGATTATAAGTCACTCTGTTAAACTCAATCAGTTCTTAATAAAATTATTGCATATATTCCAAACGTGTTGAGCAGTTTAATAAAAATTTAAAATTTTTATTTGATTACCCTGTGAATGATTCTATCGAAATACCACTTTTTTCATAAAAATTATAGTTTTACACGTGCTGTACTAGTGTCACTACTTTGTCCCTTACCGAACACCAGTTGACTCTAGAATTAGAACAACCTGGGAAGTTTGAAATCAATGCTTCATTTCTTAGCTAACATTAACTGAAGCTGAAATGGAATGAGGATTTTGCTCTAGACATTGAAATATTTAGTGTGTTACATTTTTTTTTGTTGAAAAATATATTTGAATACAGGTTATTTAAAATATATTCTAGACTTTATATATATATAAATTGAGAATATGAAAAAATTTTCCTAAATTATAAAAATATTCCGGTACCGGGAATCGAACCCGAGCCTCCTGGGTGAAAGCCAGGTATCCTAGCCACTAGACCATACCGGATGAGAAAAAGCATTTTACTTTCTGGTATAAAAGGGGAACTCTATTAGAAGAAAGACGAAACTAAATATTTTAAAATGATAAGTTGATAGAGTATAATATATGGTCGAATTGAAAATTTATTTAGAAAAATATCTTCTACGGAATTATTTATATAAGGTTTATACAAGTCTATCACATGAATTTTGTAACATTGTATTATATGGAACTTCAAACATGAATATCAAGAATTTCATTACATTCTTTTAAATTTTACTATGAGTATGTTTTTGCCCTGTAACTATTTTGGTATAGATTACATATGTTGCGGGAAAAAGTTTATTAACAAAATTTGTTCAGAGTCAAAAGTTCTATGAGGATCATATCAACTAATTTTTTAATACTCAGATATCCTGGGACATTTTCAAAAATAAAAAAAATAGTTAGATTATATCAATGGTCTAAAAAATACAGTTTTTCACAGTTAGTGTAAGTTATCATCTTCAGGGCCAGTATGAATAGGTGTATTACCAAAACCGATTTAGGTATGTGGATGAAAACTATTCGGAATTTTTTGTTGACGTAATAGTAGAATACCTTTATTACGTCCAATTGTCAAAGCAAATTTTTATTAAGTGTATTTACACTGTTGTTTTATTTTTCAAATAACCTTATTTACAATTTTAAATGTCTCGGTAAATTTTTCATGCTTGATATTCATAGCCATTTTCAGCAAATTTTAGACGGTGGGTTGAAAGTTTTCGATTCTGTTAGAAAAATTTCTTTGTATTTTCTATATAAAACAGAAAACTTCATGGATTACTGGGTAAGTTTATTGAACTCATATTAATGGAAATATATTCAATCTTAAGATATATTGTAGTTTACAGTTAATTAGCAACTAATTATGTACAGTAATTATTTATAAATTTATAGTACTTCACACTCATACTAACTTTGGAGTTAGTTTCCTGAATTTTCTACTTAAGACTTTAAAATCGTAACTGTAAAATGTCTGAATGAAGATTCTAATTTCGTTCTATTACACTCATTTAAATTAAAAAAATAAAAGACAGAAGATTTTAATTGTCTTTGGGTACATAATCTACCAGTCAGTTAGTGTTTTCTGACAATGTGGTTGTTAATTTATTTTATATTACATGGTCCCACTTCTGCAATATTCTGGCTTTTAATACAAGGTGACTAACTTTTACTTAAATAAACATATATTTGACGTTTTAAGGATGTTTTAAAATATAAAAGAAAAATTTAAATTTTATTCTATATATTTTTCCTTGAAATATTGTTAACAAATTAAAATTTCAAATCGCTCTACCAGAACAGTCTGTGGTCAAACCACTGAATAATTATATATGCTGATCGATTCTCAAATGATTATACACATTTACACGGCAGTGACTGGGTAACGCTCGTTTAAGACCATTGTAGGTCATGTGACAACCATCTTTTGTTTTCCAAAGTTTGGAGTGGCCTATAGTTCAATAGGAAAATAGTCAGTGTTGTAAATCAATATTGAATGTTCGGACAAGTAGCACTAACTTTCGTATAAATTTTTTTTTTTTGGTGATTATACTTATTTCATTAATATAATATTATTTTCTCAATAGTCCGAAAGTGTAACAAATCAGCAATCAGTGAATAAAAGAAATAACATCAAAGATTAGAGTTGTTAAGGTTGTTTGTCATGTCTAGGTTCGTTGCTTCAGCTGATTGCCAACCGATTGGCAACTGTTAGTGCATCGGTACAGGAACCGTTTATTCCGCAACCCAATCCATGTACCAGTCTGCAAAACACCTGAAGGAACGGTGAAACCATAGAATTACAGATTACAAAAATTTAATTGAAATTTAATTTATTACTTTATGATGTCTTATCTGTAGACGCAGATGGATTCATGAGTTATAAAAGTTCTTTGTTAATTATCTGTTTTCGTTACTATATTCACAAAAATTTTTGCTAGTCATAATCTCTTATCACATGTCTTTTAGTAACAACGAATTCATCGAAGGTATGCATTAAATTGCTTATTATGTTTAATAGATGTAAATACATTTAATTGGGGTAGAAAACTATAATATTTTTCCTAGAAAGAAAAACCCTCAAGCATATTATAAAACTGTTAAAACTATTTATAATTTAAGAACTTATGATTACAATAAACTAACCTACAGCGTGAGCGTAAGTTCTTAAATTATAAATAGTTTTAATAGTTTTAGAACAGATTTGAAAAAGACCAAAAACATTGCCGAAACGTCATTAATAAAACATGTAAAATGATTATGATTTTATCATTCCGAACGACTTAAAATCAAGAAAATACAGTCAACAATTTTATATACTTGTATAAGTAATGTCGAAGAACATTTGGTAGCCTTTTCTATTGATGCATGATTCAGAATATTCCTCAGGTTTGTATATTTTGATGTTCTCTCTATAATGTTGCTTCATTCTAATGAGTTCATTGCGATCTGGCCTTTGTATGATTTCTGGGGATAGATTACTGAGGAACATTGTTACCCTCTTTATTATTCTATTGACAGAACTTATTGTTATGTCAAACATATCTCCTACATCCTGAAAACTTGAAGTTTGGTGACCAATTTACCACAAATATATTATTACCTACAAAGTAAAACATATTTTTCCTGGTTACCAATAGGAATTTCATTGGTGAATGAAATAAACTTACCTGATTGGAAGCTGAGATCTTCCCAAACCGGTCTTATACATACTAAAATTTACTGTCTTTATATCTTTGACCTAACAAAAAATGCAGTATCTCTGGGCACTCTAAAATAATCAAAAAACACTTAGTCGCTGTACAGCTGTCCTGTCTCATCTAAAATTTTTAATAATGCAGTTACTAAAGGTATACCTTATTAAATAACATGTCAGGACATATTATGAGGCACCAGCAAAAGGTTTATAATTTTGCCACAGAAATACCACAACAATATTTATTCTTTCATATAATATACGGACTTTTTTTTATCATACTTAAATATAATTGTGCAATCAACAACTGGAATCTGTGTCACTATTGCTAAAATTTCGTCGGTAATATCATCCATTCTTGCAATAATACATAACAAATAAGTAACAAAAACAAATAAACACTTTACCACTTCTAGAATAAATTTGAGGTTAGCGTTTGGCGTAAGTTCGTTTCATCAAAAAAATAATAATAAACTTAGGAATCATTAAGGATAGTCAATACACAACGCTTGGGTACCTGCGTAGATGAAAAATATCGTTTAGTACAGTGATGAGAGAAAAAAAGTTCGAACATGGAAAATTTTTACCAGTAAACCGATTTTTATGAAAATTGAGAATTGAGTTCATTTTACCCTCTAGATCAAAACTTATGTAATCTTGAGATGTGCTTTTTATTTTTAAGGGGTTACAACCACTCCCTAAGCTGAAAATTCAGTAAAATAAAAATAGACGTAACTTAGGCTAAAATTATATTCAAATGAGCAGAACAAGTATTATTTAATATTGTACAACATTAATTAAATACCACTTTTAACGACAAGATTAAGAAGAGAAATCTTTTTTTATCATTTTATAAATATTTTTTAGACATATATATGCAAAATAAAAATCTTTTTTATAGTTATGGTACAAGAAACAATTTATTACCATATTTAAACCCTTAATGAAAAAATTAGGAGAATTTTTTTATTTTCAAAATAGTTTTAGCGCTCTAACGATTTTCAAAAACACTACAGCCAAATAAACACAGCGTCATAAGCAGATGTTCAATAGCCGCTTGGTTTGCTTCTTTGTTTTCGTCTGCTACTGCTTGAATATACTGTGACGGGAATTCAAGGAATAATTCAGCCGATAATTCTGGGAATCCGACGTTCTGGAGTAATCGGAGAAGTCATATATAAATACGGAGAGCTGACGGAAGCATTGATTCCGTATTCGATGGTTGTATAGTAAAGATAAGTTGTTTAACATACATTGTAAATAGTTCTGTGAATATAAGTTAAATTAGTGTCAATAAATTATAATGAGTTGGACTGTGTTTTTTAAATATATCCAAGAACTGAACTGAACCCGAGTGTGAGAATAAAAACATTACAGTGGTGTCAGGGGTAGGTATATTTGTGAAAGTGAAAAATAAATAGACAGACAATGTTTTGCAATGAGTTTGAATTAATTGAAATTGACGGACTTAAAAAAGAACCTGAGGGAAGGGATTTAGAAATTGGTGGGAAGAAAAGTGAATTAATACAACGGCTACGAGATGTCCTAATGGACGGAGGTAATAATTCCGTAACTTATTTTTTTGAGTTTGTAAAAACTTGAAAAATGCTTTAGAAGGTAAATTACTAGAAAATTCGAAAACCTTACAAAAAAATACTAAAACCTTAGAAGACAAATTGCTAGATAATTTTAATGCCCTAGAAGACAAACTGCTAGAAAATTCTAAAACCCCAGATAAGCTACAGAAATTACACGAAAATTCTAAATCTTTAGAGGAAAATTTGAAAAGCTTGGTTCAGGGAAATTCAGAAATGCTGGCTCGGATGGAAGAGCTAAAACGAGCAATGGTCGAACAGTTAGTCAAAAATGAAATGCGGATAGAAGAGCTAAAACAGATAATGGAGGGTGAGATAAGCAAAATGAAAGAACAGGTAGTAATAATACAAGGGGATAAAACAACATCAAAAACCGGAAGCAGAAACAGTCCAGAAGTAGTGGAAAATTGGCCACGAGAGGACAAGACACAAAATGAAACGTCCCCAATTTGATGGAAATTCGTCATGGGCTAATTATAGGCGCCAATTCGAGGCCTTGAATGTATCTGAGCATGCAGACAACGAACAACTGGTCAAACATTTAGAACAGAGGTATTGACAAACCCATTTGGAGCACGTTTATTACTCCTAACTGAAAAATAGTCACCAGAAATCGCATGAATCCCTACAAGAGCGTGAAACTGATATTGCCTATCCAGCCACAACGGAAAATGTTATAGAGGGTTAGCAGCCCAAGCGTTTTGGGTGGACATCGGGACCACGAAGCTAGACAAATATTGACACTAGCTCGACCCATTCTATTAGAGTATGCAATGCCTCGAGCTCTAGAATTTGAGGCTGAGAAAAATACCTGCAGAGGACAAGCCAGAGTCGGAATAATGACGAAGAACCAGAAGACGGCGGAAATGATGAAACCTCTGTAAGGAAGATAGTAGGGGAACTCCTTACCGAAAAAAGACTACTGAGATGTCGTAACGTAGGACCTACTCAAAGTCGTTGGAAGGAGAGCAACGGACTACCGACTTTCTCGTCGGGGAAACTAAAGAAGATCAATGTAAAGGGACCATCGCCGACCTGTAGCCAACAAGCCCCAACTATCAACGCATATGTCGCTTTATTATTAAGAAGAAATGTGCAACTGGTGCGACGAAAGCAGCCCTAAGGCCCAACATTGATTTAGACGAGTCAATGATAAAAACAACAAAGTGGCAACTACGAACAACGAGAGGAGAAGCAGTTAAGGTCCATGGTGAAGCATAGGTTGAAATGGTCTTGGGAAATACAACATTCCAACATCGGTCATTAGTGGCGGACATCGAAGACCAAGTCATCATCGGAATGAATGTCATAAGTTCCAAGGGATTGGAGTTAAACTTTAAAGAGGGAATTCTGCGAGTGAATGACGAAGAAGTGGTGCTTCATGGAAAACTTGAGTTAACGCTTCAGGCCATCTTAGCAGAGGTTGTTCCGAAAAGAACTGAAATCATTGTAAATGCTTGCCTAGATGGGAAAGCTAAAGCTGGATTAGTAATGATGTTTGATCCCGAACTTAACGGCGTAAATGTAGGCAGAGGAATCACACTGGGAAAAACTCTGTTTCGTGGCAAGGAGCTTGTGCCGGTAAGAGCAATGAACTTGAATCATTACACGGTTGCATTAAAGAAAGGAAAAAAGGTGAGGCACTGTTCAACAGTTTTCTCTGTAGTCAGAAGCATACAACATACAGCAATACCACCAGGTGAACTATCTGAGGAATTGGAAAGACTCATCACAGCTTCTTCTAAGAACTTGAAATCAATTCAGAAAGCAAAATTGAGGGACATCGTTAAAAACTATCAGGATACATTCGACATAGGGAAAGGAACAAGAGGACGGACTGATCTGGTGAAACATATAATTATTACCGGGGACGCTCAGGCAATTCGACAGTCGGCGAGAAGACTACCCCTAGCTAAAATAGAAGAAGCCGACAGGATAGTCCGCGAAATGGAGGAAGAAGGTATTATTAAACATCCAATAGTCCTTGGGCTTCTCCAATTGTCTTGGTTAAAAAGAAAGAAAGTTCGACACGATTTTGCCTGGACTATGGAACGATAGCTATTCTCTACCAAGAATAGACGAGAATAGACGATACCCTAGATACGTTGACTGGATCGAAGATGTTTTTCAACCTAGACTTGAAAAGCGGTTATTGGCAGTTGGAACTAGCGAACGAAGACCGCCAAAAGACTGCTTTTACCATCGGCTTTTGGGTTGTGTAATGCTCCAGCGGCTTTTGAAAAATTGATAAAAACAGTGTTAAAAGGGCTTTCATGGAAAACATGCCTGGTGTATCTTGACAACATTGTCGTGGTTGGAAAATCGACTACGTGAAGAATCTGGAGGAAATATTTTGACGACTTCGACGTTCCGAACTAAAGTTGAGCCCGAAGAAGGGTTCCAAGATGAGGTGCAATACCTTAACCTTGGATATGTGGTTTCCGCAGAGGGAGTAGCTGTTGATAAACAGAAAATCAAAGCTGACCAGCAATGGCCGATAGATATCCACCAGCTAAGAAATTTCCGGTGGAAGAAAGAAGACCGTAAACCTATGTGGCTGTAGATTTCCCGTTTCTTACTCACCATAAAGTAATACGGTGCTCAGTGGAACTCCCTTACCCTGGAAAACGGACTTCTCAAGCACGCGCTGGAAACTCCAAAGGAGGGCAAGGACAGAAAATGGGTCCTAATCCCCAAAAATAGGAGACCGGAGGTTTTGCGGGAGCTACCTGATGGTACAACCGACGGACATCTGGGATTGACGAAAACCCTGGGTACGGTTTGTGCAGCAAGTAATGGGCTTCAGAAGCGAGCAAAAGCGCCCATGAAGCAATATATTGTGGGCAGTCCATTTGAAAGAGTAGCCATTGATGTTGCCGGTCCATTTCCTGAATCCGACTCCAGAAATAAGTACATTGTAGTGTTGCTGGACTATTTTAGTCAATGGGCAGAAACTTATGCCTTGCCAAATCAAGAAGCCTTGATCGTTGCTGATGTCCTTGTCAAGGAATGGATCAGTAGTTTTGGTGTTCCCTTGGAGTTGCATTCAGACCAAGGTAGAAATTTCGAGTCTACTTTTTTCCAAGACGTCTGGAAGCTCTTGAAGATCAATAAAACACCTGCAATCTGATCAAATTGTAGAACGGATGATTAGAACCACTAACCGCCATTTGTCAAAGGTAGTCTCTGACCACCAAAGAAACTGGGACCAGTATCTGCCCTTGTTTTTAATGGCATATCGTTCGTCTGTGCATAAGTAACGGGTTAGACCCCGGCCAGTGTTATTATGTGACGAGAGTTACGACTACCATGCGATTTGCAGTTTCCCTCAGGTGAAGAGTATGTCAGCTAGTTACGTCAAAAGATGGATGACATCCACCAATGAGTCCGGCTGAATTTCGAGAATGCTAGTGCCCGAATAAAGGAAGCCTACGACCTCAAAGCCGAGGGCGGGAAATGCCAAGTTGACGATCTTGGTCGTCGTGGATATTCGCCCAAACTACAGACATCTTGGGAGGGGTCTTACCAAATTGTAAAGAGATGTTGTCTACAGGATAATGAAGCTACCTCGAGGAAAACCATAGGTGGTACATTTCATCAGGTTAGCCCCTTATGCGGGAAGTCATGACGGCGACGTTGAGCAAGCTCAAGTCCCTGACATCCAACGACTCGATGAAGAGATGACCTTCGAACAGTTTATGGCATTGTACTCAGATGGGCAGAAGGTGCAGCATATCGTGACGAGAGAGGAATCCCGAGACCTGTTGCGGTACCCGTAGAATATGCCCTGACTCATTGTGTGACGCGAGATCTCCCGATGTCCAGAGGAATTTCCAAGGTGTTTGCAATGAAGTACGACCAGTTCGAGAAGCTAAGGGAGCAAGATCCTGTGGTAAGAAGGTCCTTCATCTCGAAGGCAAACAACCAGTGGGTTCCAAGGATAGCCTGTGGGTTAGACGAACTGAATTGGAGGGTGGTGAGAAGTATGAGAGAAACTATCTTTTGATTCAGAGGCATTGACATCGTTGAATGCTGTCTCAATATTGGCAGCCCAGATTCAAAGACTGTTGACTCTTAATTTCATCAAACTCCCCGTTGTCTTAATGGAGAGTCCTGCAAATATCGCCACACCAGGAAGGAATCTGGGACATTCTTGGACGAAATGGTCTTAAGGAGGGGGCAATGTGACGGGAATTCATCCGATAAATCGCGGAAGAATCCGAAATATAGTTCGTCTGACGCATCGAAGTCGGCGGCTTGCTTTGATGAAATTCTTGTAGAATTTAGTCGGTGGCTTTTTGACGTTCTGGAGAATTCTGAGAACTAATATATAAATACTGAGAGCTGACGGAAGCATTGCTGTGTGTACAGTTCTGTGAATATAAGTTAAAGTAGTGGAAATAAATTATTGTGTACTGGACTTTGGTTTTAAATAAATCCAAGAATTGAACTCAACCCGAGTGTGAAAATAAAACATTACAACACTAAATTGTGTAAATGTCGTCAGTTTGAATGATAATTTTCTTAATTTTAGAGCTATCATAATAAATACGTTTTACAGGGAATTGTAACAGTTACAACTATTTCAATATTTCTAACGCGTTGTTTTCGAGATTTTTTAGATTGAAGTGCTTGAAAAAAGCGGTTTCCATTTTCGACTGCTACCTTTCAACCCTGCTATCTCGATTAATTTTTGTGCTATGGAAATAATATATATATATATATATATATATATATATATATATATATATATATTCTACGGAAAAAATGCTAAATTTTTGCCCTGTAACATTTTTTGTAGTTCTTTTATTTTTCATGTTATTTTCAAAAAAACTGCATTATTTAAAATTAAATCATTATTGCTTTAAACTTTAAAATTTTCAAAAATATGCATCCTAAATGGCTGAAACAATCAGGATATTTTATAAGCATCTAAATAAAGTAAACTGTAAAAGGATAGCATTTAATTTAAAATCTGGTAAATATATCAGTTTTATTGCAGTATTAAAAAAATTACCTGCTTTTTTGACCGTAACTCCATCAGTTATTATGCTAATGACTTAAAATATATTATTTTGAAGATTTGTTGAAGCACTACAAGTAATGCATTTTTTTCTAACACATGATTTTTTGAGTTATTTCACTTTAAACGATGCAAATTTAGAGGCCATCGGATAAGAACTGACCTTCAACCAGTCGTATTTTAACATCTATTGCCCCTAAATAAATAAGAAAAAAAAACAAACCTTTGCTTTTCTTTTATGCTTCATTTTCTTTAAGAGAATTTTCTTTGTAGGACGTCAATTTTTCCACTTATTCGAGAAAAACCGCTGCCAAACTTTTTTTTTTTGACGAAAAATGAACATTTTCAATCAAGATCACATATTGAGACAATATAAGTTTTGTTATTTATGCTATTTTCAACCTACTGTTAAATTACTGACAAACCGATTTAGTGGCAAAAATTTTCCAGGGAAATTTCCCAGTCACTACTAGTTCCATCAGAACAATAAATTTGTTTTAGTGTTTTAGCAGTAATGGTACAGATTCCAGTGATGATGATTTGGAATTATTTCTAAATGAAGAAAGGGTACCGTTTACAGCTTAAATGACCCAAACTTTTAGGTTACAAAGAAAAGTTCGCCAATAATTACATTGAAAATGTTGCATATATACTATCGTGTTTGTAATATATGTATAGGATATATTTATGAAAAGTAAACCTACAATAATATACATCAATAAAAAATAATTTCATCAATTATTTCTATTCATTTACTCTAAATGAAGTAATTTCGCCTCAACTTTATTTCTTATAGAGATCTAGTCTTTGACAAAAGAAACTGAATAATGTTCAAATTGAAAATTTAATGAATTGGGATCGCATTTTGACTGCTCGGTGTAGCATTAGTTTCAAATAGCAAATGGTTATATCAGTAATACAGAAAACTTAATATGAAACAGTCGAATTATTACTCTGACGAATTCTGATCTATTTGACATTGATGGTATACTAAATAATTTTTCTAAGCAATGTGCACTGTTTTTAAGATAAGAATTGGAATTATCTTTAAGTGAGGAAATAATTTTTAGAAGGACTTTTGCTAGTTTAATACAAGTCGAATTTGTAGAACTGACAAATGGTTTTACAGGGATTAATAAACCGGGCATTTATAAATGTTAGATCAACCACAGGAATAGGTGGTTTAGATTCATGCGGAGCATTTGGCGATTTTGTTAAGTAAGTTCATGAGGGTAATTTCAAGGTAAGCGGTATATTTTGTCTTCTATAGAACTTGTTATTCTTAGTTGATGGTGTTTGCAAAACCAACTGACCAACTGATATCATTAAATTCAATGACGATATAAAAAATCAACACTAGGCTGCTCTAACCAATACTGACACTCAAGGTAATTATATTACAAGGACAACTATAATATATATATATATATATATATTGCAATGTACTTCGTGGGTTCAATTTAAAAATTATAACAACTAATATTTACTTTCACTTTTCTAGAACTTTATTTAAATTCAAACAGCTGATTCAAAAATACAATAATAATCCGATATAAGCTAGTCGTCGCGGTATCACTGCTTGGCGATCGTGGTGTGCTTCTTTTATATCACCAGCGTAGAATTTTCCAGTAGAAATCACCATCGTTCCTTCCGCTGCCGAGTCTTTTCGAGAATCGTATTTTTTTATCGTAAAGCGTTTGTTGTCGTGCTGAATGACACAGGGTCGGCTTTGGGTAAATTCCGTAACACTGCTCCCCCTTTAATTCTGATCGTCCCGATCAGAAACATCCCTCCATGGTAGGGAGCGAGTCGATCTAAGTGAACCACCTCAATTTAGCCTTGGGGTTTCGACGGATCCGGTAGACGACGTCATTCAGCCTCTTGACCACTTCGTATGGACCATCCCAGGCGGGCGTAAGCTTTGGGGATTTACCCTTGCCCCGTTGGGGGTTGTACAGCCAGACTTTGTCCCTCTCCTGGAACCCGACTGAATTGGCCTTGAGGTCGTATCGCGTCTTCATTCGGTCACTGGTGGCCAACATCTGCGTTCGGGCTAATTCGTGTATTGCCAGCATGTTATGTCGGAGCTGGTCGGCATAATCGTCGATGTCTTGGGGAGGTTCTTCAGGGGAGCCAAATGCCAAGTCGCATGGTAGTCGCAGCTCCTTTCCGAATAAGACCCTGGCTGGGGTCAGGCCTGTACTATTATGTACAGCAGAGCGATATGACAACAGGAATAGGGGAATATGCTCATCCCAATCACGCTGGTTATTGCTGACGACCTTGGATAGGTATTGTTCCAAGGTCCTGTTGAATCTTTCCACCATTCCGTCTGACTGTGGGTGTAATGGTGTTGTTCTCGTTTTCCTGATCCCCAACATCGTGCAGACCTTCTGGAATACATTCGATTCGAAGTTACGCCCCTGGTCTGAATGTAATTCCATCGGGACGCCAAACCGGCTGAAAAGTTGTTCTACTAGCACCGTCGCTACCGTGGTTGCCTCTTGGTTGGGTATCGCATATGCCTCAGGCCATTTGCTGAAGTAATCCATTGCGACCAGAATGTATTTGTTCCCCCTCTCAGACTCGGGAAACGGACCGGCGACATCGATGGCAATTCTCTCAAATGGGACGCCCACATTGTACTGCTGCATTCTGCCCTTGGTTCGGGTTTTCGGGCCCTTACTGGCGGCACATGTGGCACATTTGCGGCACCAAGCTCTGACGTCTTCGAAGTAATTCACCCAGTAGTACCGCTGGCGAACTTTGTCTAGGGTTTTATTCATGCCCAGGTGGCCTCCGGTAATTCCATCATGTACTTCGGTCAGGATGGCTGGTACCTTTTTCTTCGGAACTACCAGTTGGGACTTGGTTTCTCGTCCATCAGCGCTTTCCCAAACTCGCTTGAGCATTCCATTGTCTACTCTTAGAGAGTCCCACTGAGCCCATAACGATTTCAGCACGCCGGAGTATCTAGCTACCTCGTCCCATCGTGGCCTGGGTGCCCCTCTCATTTTGAGTGACAAGATTGGTTCGATGTCTGGATCAGCCATTTGGTCCTGGATGCACTGTTCCGTTGTCCAGTCTTCATTGGCCTGCACTCGGATCTGCCTGATGGAGATACCCTCTCGCTGTTCCGTCTTCAGACAATGCTTGCATTCCGCTCTACAGGGTCTTCTGGATAGGGCATCGGCATTATTGTGCAACCGACCGGCACGGTGTTCCACCTTGAAGTCGTATTGCTGTAATTTCTCCATCCATCTGGCCAGTTGTCCTTCCGGTGTCTT
The DNA here is from genome assembly GCA_034190945.1 of Octodonta nipae. NCBI lineage: Eukaryota > Metazoa > Arthropoda > Insecta > Coleoptera > Chrysomelidae > Octodonta > Octodonta nipae. The sequence goes on along the minus strand of CM067223.1, from coordinate 46,712,068 downwards.
CATGTCCAGCAGCCATTTGAGTGCGGCATGATCTGTTCGGATTAAGAAATGGCGACCATACAGGTATTTATGGAAATGGTCCACAGCCCTTATTATTGCAAGAAGTTCTTTTCTGGTGACGCAATAATTTCTTTCTGGCTTCGAGAATCCACGGCTGTAGTACTCGATCACCCTCTCTTCACCATCTTGCACCTGGGATAGGACGGCCCCCAAACCTGTGTTGCTGGCGTCGGTGTCTAAGATGAACTTGCCGGACTGTGTAGGAAAGGCTAGGATTGGGCTGGAACATAGTGCTGCCTTCAGTCGCCTGAATGATGTTTCGCAATCCTGATTCCAATGGAAGGTCTCTTTATCAGTGGTCTGCCGATGTAGAGGGGCGGCGATGGTGGCAAATCCCTCAACAAAACGCCGGTAGTATGAACAGAGGCCCAAGAAGCTTCGGAGTTCATGTTTGTCTCTTGGAACTGGCCAATCACGGATGGCTTCTGTCTTGTCTTCGTTGGTGCGGATTCCTGACTCGGACACTACGTGGCCCAAAAACTCTACTTCTTTTTGAAACAAGGAACACTTCTTCGGATTGAGTCTCAGGTTGGCGTTATTAATTCTGGAGAATACTTCGCCCAGGTTCTTCAGATGGTCGTCGAATGTCTGGCCCATGACTAGAATGTCGTCGAGGTATACTAAGCACGTCCTCTACGTTAACCGCTCAGTACATACTCCATTAGCCTCTCAAATGTAGCGGGTGCATTACATAACCCAAAGGCCATGACCGTGAACTGAAACAGCCTTTACTGGTGGAGAACGCTGTCTTCTCTCTGTCGTTTGCGTGCAGACCAACCTGCCAATATCCACATTTTAGTCTAGTGTGGGAAACCAACGGGAGCCTGCTAGTGTGGTCAAGTGTCATCGATTCGGGGTAGTGGATAGCTGTCTTTCTTCGTGACATCATTCAGCTTTCTGTAATCCACGCAAAATCGGGTGGTTCCATCTTTCTTTTTAACTAGCACGACGGGAGCAGACCATGGACTGATGGATGGCTCAATAACTCCATTTTGTAACATGGACTCGATGTTTCCTCGACTGCCTGTTGTTGCCCCAATGGTAGTCGTCTAGGTGGTATTCTGATGGGTTGAGCCTTTCCGGTATCTATTCGATGCTGGATGATGTTGGTGCGACCGGTAGTTCCATTTTTACTGTTAACAATTTGCCAGTGTTTTGTGATAAATTGCTTGGCTTTCTTCTGGTTCTCTGGTGTCAAGTGTGTCAAGTGTGTCAGCAAACTGTTGTAGGAACTCTTTATCGGCCCTGGCTCCTTCACCGACGTCTGGTACTCTTCTTCGCAATTGATGATGGTCTCTACTGGCTCGAAACAAGCTATCTCTTGACCATTGGTAATTCTGATGTCGTTGTTGGACAGATTCAAAACTCTGATTGGTATATCTCGTCCGGTTTTCACTATAGCCCGTCCAACCAAGTAGTCATGAGCTGAGTGTACGGGCTCCACCATTCCAACGCAGCTCCCAGGATTGCTGTCTAGCTGCCCATGAATAATCTGTTCCGTTCGACCGGGAATTCTAGCTGAAGACTTTGCCACATTTTTATGGGCGTGACTGATGTGTTGACGGCCGTGTCAATACAAATTCCTCATTCAGGAACCGAAGAACATCATATCTCGGGTCGAACATAAAATCCATGCTGGCTAATTAGGTCCATTCCGTATAAAATCGTCCTCAATATTCGCTACCATTACCCTATGCCGGATCATGTTGTCCCCTATCTGTAGCACGACATCTGCCTCACCCTGTATTGACATGGACTCGCCGGTGACTGTCTGAGCTGGATGGTATTGGTAACTGGCCGAATTTCTGATGCTCTCAAACCCTGGACTTGGGCAATGGACACAGCGGCGCCGGTATCGATGGTGATGGTAAACTGCTCGCCCGTTGATGGGTGCCTCTGATGACTAGGCTGCCCATTCAGTTTTCTGGTGGAGGGTGAGTCAGCACGCAAAATCGGGTGGTTCCATCTTTCTTTTTAACTAGCACGACGGGAGCAGACCATGGACTGATGGATGGCTCAATAACTCCATTTTGTAACATGGACTCGATGTTTTCCTCGACTGCCTGTTGTTGCCCCAATGGTAGTCGTCTAGGTGGTATTCTGATGGGTTGAGCCTTTCCGGTATCTATTCGATGCTGGATGATGTTGGTGCGACCGTAGTTCCATTTTTACTGTTAAAAATTTGCCAGTGTTTTGTGATAAATTGCTTGGTTTTCTTCTGGTTCTCTGGTGTCAAGTGTGTCAAGTGGTCAGCAAACTGTTGTAGGAACTCTTTATCGGGCCCTGGCTCCTTCACCGACGTCTGGTACTCTTCTTCGCAATTGATGATGGTCTCTACTGGCTCGAAACAAGCTATCTCTTGACCATTGGTAATTCTGATGTCGTTGTTGGACAGATTCAAAACTCTGATTGGTATATCTCGTCCGGTTTTCACTATAGCCCGTCCAACCAAGTAGTCATGAGCTGAGTGTACGGGCTCCACCATTCCAACGCAGCTCCCAGGATTGCTGTCTAGCTGCCCATGAATAATCTGTTCCGTTCGACCGGGAATTCTAGCTGAAGACTTTGCCACAATTTTTATGGGCGTGACTGATGTGTTGACGGGCCGTGTCAATACAAATTCCTCATTCAGGAACCGAAGAACATCATATCTCGGGTCGAACATAAATCCATGCTGGCTAATTAGGTCCATTCCCAGTATAAAATCGTCCTCAATATTAGCTACCATTACCCTATGCCGGATCATGTTGTCCCCTATCTGTAGCACGACATCTGCCTCACCCTGTATGGACATGGACTCGCCGGTGACTGTTCTGAGCTGGATGGTATTGGTAACTGGCCGAATTTCTGATGCTCTCAAAACCCTGGACTTGGCAATGGACACAGCGGCGCCGGTATCGATGGTGATGGTAACTGCTCGCCCGTTGATGGTGCCTCTGATGACTAGGCTGCCGCTATCTCTGCAAAATCCCCGGATGGAAACTGTCCTGGGGGCTGGTGGAGGGTGGGTCAGCATTCGCCCCCTTATGCTGACTGGTTGGAGTTTCCCTGGTTGGTAAGGTCGGTTTGTTGGCTACCCCTGGTTGGTGATCGTTCCGGTAGCCTTACTCGGCAGTCACGTTGGAAGTGTCCTGTCCGTCCGCAGCGGTAGCATGCCCCTCTGGTGCCAGTTCTTTGTGACCGTTCTAATATTTTGTTCAGGCCAGCAAGCAGCGCTTGAAATGGGGACTCTGACTCTTCCTGGTTGAAGGAAACTGCTCGGACCCTTGGCTTGGACATGTTCATGACGGCCTCTACTTCCAAAGCCCTAAGTAGAGCTTCATTACTTTTCTTGACGCCACTTAGTCTTAGATTTCTTTGTACTTCCACATCTCTGATGCCGTTTATAAAACTCTGCGTGGCCAACTGGTCTTTCGTTTTCTCTGGCAGGTCTGGGTAGGACAAGTGTACTAACCGTCTAATCTCTGCTTCGAATTCTTGAAGGCTTTCACCGGATTTTTGCGTTTTTCCACTGAGTTGGACTTGGTATACCTGGCTCAAGGATTGATTGTCGTAGCGTTTGTCTAGGATGGCGATGATCTTGTCGAAATTGCCTTGTTCATCGACTGGAATGCTTTGGAGGAGCTCTAGGGCCGGACCTCTTAGCGAAATTACCAGAGAAGTAGACTTTTCTTGATTATCCCATCCATTAGTTGTAGCCACGGCCTCAAATTGTCGTTTGTACATGGGCCAAGATGAACTGCCGTCGAATGTGGGTGGTTTACTAAAGGAACCTTTGGTACTCACGGTGTGCTGGTATTTTCCTCTCTGCAAATCTTGTTGCAATTTTTTAATTGCTGTTTCCACTTTATCTTGTACTTCACTATGTACTGCGTTTTTAATTGAACTGTTTTCAGCTTTTACCTGGTTTTGGATAGCACTTATTTCAGATTTCACCTGATTCTGGACGGAATCGATGTCATCTACTTTGATTTCAAGAGTCTCCACATTATTTTTTAGGATCTTTATATCGTCGTTTATTTCTTTTATATCTGATTCAACTATTTGCATTCTTTCATTAACTGTTTCATTAACTTGCGATACTATTTGCATTAATTGTTCAAATTGCAATTGTCTTTTTTCTTCCGTTTTGCCTTGTTTTTCTTCAAATATCTTAAATTCATTTTGTCGTTTTAATTCAAGTTGATCTTGTTTTTGTTCAAATATTTTAAAATCATTTTCTCGTTTTTCTTCAGATATTTTAAAATCAATTTGTCTCTGTTCATTCAATTTCGAGAATAATCCTTCAATTAAATTATGTTGTTTTTCTTCCATGGTAGTGACAAGATTTTCTAATTCTATTTTACGTTTTTCATCAAAAGATTTTACTAACCTTTGTTGAATTTCTTCTTGATGTTGTTTTTCCTTCTTGTCACGTTTTTCTAGAATCTGTGCAATTTTTTCGTCCAGTCCCTCTGAAACCTGCTTGACTATTTTTTTGGTAGTTTCGTCCATACTACGGGTTTCCATAAATCAAATTACGCTTTTCACTGTACTTAATCCTTCACTTCTAACACCAAATTGCAATGTACTTCGTGGGTTCAATTTAAAAATTATAACAACTAATATTTACTTTCACTTTTCTAGAACTTTATTTACATTCAAACAGCTGATTCAAAAATACAATAATAATCCGATATAAGCTAGTCGTCGCGGTATCACTGCTTGGCGATCGTGGTGTGCTTCTTTTATATCACCAGCGTAGAATTTTCCAGTAGAAATCACCATCGTTCCTTCCGCTGCCGAGTCTTTTCCAGAATCGTATTTTTTTATCGTAAAGCGTTTGTTGTCGTGCTGAATGACACAGGGTCGGCTTTGGGTAAATTCCGTAACACTATATATATATATATATATATATATATATATATATAATATGATAATCTTTCTTAGGTTATGGAATAACTAGAATTGTTTCACTGTAAATAACAGAGTTTATTTATTAACAAATACGAAGCATACATTAAATTATTATTTACAAATTAACTCTTACCTCTAAATAACAGAGAAACAACATTCAAAGTTATTACACCTTTATTTTTAATAAATTAATTTGACATTCCATTTGACATTTGTCCTTTTTAATTGTTTCCCTGTTAGTTACGGCATCTGATTCAACTAATGACTGTGATTGCGCGCGCAATTCAAAATAAGAATACTTTTCTTACATCTCCCCCCTCAAGATACAATTTTTTTTTCTTTATAATATTTTATAATATTTATCAAGAATCTTAAATGTCTACAAGAATATCCTCATCTGAGGTGTTTGCAGATGGGGTGAGGTTTGAGAAGTGAAATATGTTTGTTTCCGACTTTTTATGACCTGTATCAACTTCATACATTGAATTTGATATTTTTCGTAAAATTTTATATGGCCCTGTGCTTAGTTCATCTAATTTTTTCCTACTCAGTCGATTTCCGTCTTCAATATATACTTCATCCCCTATGTTAAAATTATGTTGTCTTCTGTTTTCATCATATAATTTCTTATTACATTCATGGTATTTAATGCTGTTTTTAAAGGCCGTCATTCTATTTTCTTCCAAGCGATTTGTGTTTTTGTTCTTTTTTAATTCCTTTGGTAATACTGATGTATCTTCGTCCTTTAATAAATATTTTGGACTGAATCTAGTCACTGTGTGTTCAGTTTCATTGTATTTATTAATACAGTCATGAGGTATTGTAGTACATGTATATTTATTATTTTTTTCATTTATTTCTTCCAAGTATTCGTTTTGAAATTGCATATTACCATCACTATCAAAATAAGCTTTTTTTAATTGATCTGTCAATTTAATCCAAACTTTTCTGATTTGATCTCTTTTTAATTTTTTTTATGGTGTTATATACTGGTGTTGTTATTAGCTCCTCGTGATGCAACGCATTGTAGTATTTGTTTGGAATTCTGTATGTATGATCATCTTGTGTAGTTATTCTAGTTACACATAATACATTTGATTTTTCATCTTCAGCCGCAAGCATCGTGAATGTAAACTGCAACTTATCCATAACAAGAATGTTGTTTTATAATATGATAATCTCTCTTAGGTTATGGAATAACTAGAATTGTTTCACTGTAAATAACAGAGTTTATTTATTAACAAATACGAAGCATACATTAAATTATTATTTACAAATTAACTCTTACCTGTAAATAACAGAGAAACAACATTCAAAGTTATTAATACCACCTTTATTTTTAATAAATTCATTTGACATTCCATTTGACATGTGTCCTATTTAATTGTTTCCCTGTTAGTTACGGCATCTGATTCAACTAATGACTGTGAATTGCGCGCGCAATTCAAAATAAGAATACTTTTCTTACATACATATATATATATATATATATATATATATATATATATATATATATATATATTAACACCACCCGACTTAAAAATATAACTTTATTTGAATATTTCGTCATTTAATGTTTCTGCAAGAGCTGAAAATTACAATTTTAAAATTTCCAATGGGGATTTTTTCTGTATGGACTACATATAACATTTTTTAACCATATTGAATTATTGATATGATAGGTATTTGCACGAAATGATAATGGAACACAGGACTTAGCTTCAAATTTTAGATCACATTAACATGTGAACCCATAAATTTTACTCATCTAAAAATCGCCTAACCAACACTTACGTTATAAAACTTGAAATATGAAATAGTCATAAAATTCTAAAAAGTTATTGCATATCAATTTGAATTAAAATAATTTTTGTAAGCGGAGTTTCACTCTCTATCAGGTAGGTCACCAAAAAAATAAGACACTACTAACCGATATCTAAACACTAAAACCTCGAAATGGGTAAAATGTATCAAAATCCTTAAAACCGTTTTCGATAACTCAAATACATATAAATATACGCGTATACAAATAGAACAGTATAATTCGGAGTATACTATTGGATTCTCCCTAATATCAAAATTACATGAAAAAAAATACTTGCACTATAATACGTTTCCCATGTTTATAAGCAACCACCATGTTTATAAGCAACCATGGCAACCCAGACATATCTGATCACGAAAAAGATGAAATGTAATAGTACGAGATCCGGCTGCAGAATTAGTGCACCCATCAAGAGTTTTTTGCTGAAAACCAAATTTTTACGCATATTTGTGATTAAGAGAATATTTATCTACCAGGTTGCCTATCAAAATGTGGCCGCTAATATTTTTAATTAAATTATTATTAATTGATTTTTGGTAAAAAATTTCACCGGCTTGTTTTTTCAATAAAATGTCGTCCACTTCACGCCAATATATATAAAGATTCTGAAAATCAGGGTTGCCGTTGTGTACTTGGACAAACCTCTTCGCAGCCAGGTTAACATAGGTATGATTTTGTTACATTTATACACTCATAACGTACATTTATTATTTATATATCAATTTAAAGCTATTTTTTCTGTTTATTATGATATACTGTTGCCTAAATAAGGGTTGCCGGCTGTTAAACATGGTAAATATTAAAGGTAGAGTAAAAGAGAGCTAGCGCTTAACACCACCAAGTCGAGAATGCAGGTGAAATCATACCAATTCAAAAGAAAGACATTTCTTTTGAAGTATTTGTTATATTAAGTCGAACCTACTATTGTTTGAACCTCCGGTTGAGAACACTAGCATCCGACGCATGCGGAATGTCTTTAAACCGTCGTACAGCTGAGAAGCGATATCCTCGTCTGACTTGTGATGTTACGCGCTACCTCTCTTTCACTCTACCTTTAATATTTACCATCTTTAACAGCCGGCAACCCTTATTTGCGGTCAGATTTAATTAGGCATCATATTCGGGATACAATTCCCTTCAATTTTGATATTTACACTTTTTTTATAAAATCAAAAACAAAGGAGCTAGAGGATTTGACTAAATCGACAGGATTTCGTTTTTTCAAAATATCTAGTAAGCCATGACTTTTTACAAAAATCCGAAAGTGTCATTAAATTGGGTCAGTAAAACTGTAAATCTTTCCTAATTTAACCATTGCTCTATCTCCGCTAGTTTCCGAGATCCCCATACTGATCATCAAAAAAAAACTCACCCTGTATATACAGGACATTTTACAATACATTTTTGCAGTCGGTGCCAGCAAATCTTTAAAATCCTGCATTGCTTACGTATCTATTACTTCATCAAACTTGATTGTTGCTTGAAATCTTGGCATCCACTTCAAAAATATACCAGGTAGGTAGGGAATTAATTTGTACAGAACTAGCATCTTTTATTGTCCACATTTTGTTTGTATGTAGGTTGTTAATTATTTTGAACTTTTTAGTTCTACTTGCAAGTCAGTTAATACATATTTTTTAAAAAACATTTATTTTCAACCCTTAAGTTTCTTTTAATTCGTGTAGTTTTTATTGTCTTTTTTGAATATATAACTTTAATAGACAGGAACAAGGTAACAACAATAGCTGGTACGCGTTGATTAAATGAGTCAAAAACATATTTAACTAAATTAATTATTATTACTATTGATTTATCACTTTATGGTTTTATGTGCTATACTAATCCCACCAGATAGCAGTTTAGAGTTTGACATGGGTTGTCACTTAATTTCCTACTAGGTCGGGAGTCCGTGGCACCAAAAGCATTATCTTCAAAAACATGAAAAATTTTCTTGTGAATCGATATTTAACAGGTTTACAAGAAATATGAGCTTGGTACTCGTCGATATAATAAGTTAAAAATACATTTTCTTAATTTATCTATACTGTAGTATCCTATCTATATGCTTCCGGTGTACCTAGAAAAATTTCAAATTCACTATTAAATTTTCAGTGGCAGCAGTTTCCCCACTATTATTGTTTTGGAGAAATAGCCCGATATATAAGGTATACTGGTCGATTTCCATGCATGTATGTATGTGTTCATCATTTTACAAATAGAATTAAATTTGAAATTTCACCAATCCGGATGTATAGCCTATTAAACAAAAATATAATTATTCAAATCGGTTCACAACAGGAGAAGAAATCAGGTAACATACTTCCAAAAAAATCTCCAAATTGTTAACCTCCTCCTTTTTGAAAAAAAAGAGAATTGAATCATACATTCTCGGGAAGATTAGTTTAGCAGTTGATACATTATATGGGGTAAGAAATTGAAAACGGATATATTGGTAGATAACAAGTGAAAATGATATACTACTACAAGTATTAAACATACATAATTTTCGTAGTTAACAAACTCATAAACATCTACATTGTATAAAACAATTTGACATTCCCTGGATATCAATATATTGTGTATTACATTTTTCAAACAAACGAAATCATTTACTATTAATTTAAAATTAATTAAAATGATTTTGTAATTTCAAACAAGAGGGGGATTACGTAGGTTTTGCCAGCAGAGAGTGCTTTTAATTAAATTTTATTTCAACAATAAAGCGGCAACCGCATATATGCTGTTTACCATTAGTCAGGCAGCCTTTGAAATTCGTTGCAAAGCAGAAATCTGACAGAATCAATAATCAGTTATGCATTTTTTGTTTACCATGACACTGGTTTCCTGGAACCAATTTCCACTATTTTAAATTTGTTGTGTCGGCAACGGCACGAAAAGTCAGATAGATTTGTTTCAACAAAAGTACAAGCATTGAGAGAGAATTGTACACACGTTTATGATGCAACGGTATCATATTACGCTGACAGCTTCCTGGTACTCCGATGTTAACGTGGGAACGCATCGTGTGAATATCTTTTCGCTGACTTCAGCTTTTATTAAATCATAAATAGAACCGAAGCGATCCCACGGTCGTCATTATAATATTTTATTCTGTCCAGTTAGTTTTAGTTTCAATTTACATTTCATTTTTTTACAAGTTAAAAGTGTTAATTTTTTGATATTGTGTTTTAAATAAAATATATATTTTTTAAAGTATAAAGTGAAATCAAAGATATAAAATTAGCGCAGTCAGTAGGATTGTTCAACACAGTTAGAACACGTGCATACTAACTGACTGTGGAGATTTCCAAATCATCGTGGACAATACCTACCTGTTTGAGACAACAACTGTAGCAGCGAAGACCAGGAACACGCAACGATACAGCTAACCAGTCGACGCTTCCGCAGAACAAGTCCTATGCCTAGGGTACTAATAACGTATGTAGAAACATCACCTTTTGGATTTAATTATTTATCAATTGATACGATTTTTATATTTACTTTTATATTATTATTATCAGTTCTCTCGTTTAAAATTTCCATATACTTCCTATTCCTTTGAATTACGTTTTAAGCTATTGAATAATTTTTGAAACGAAGTTATTATTATTCTGCATTATTTTACCTCGCTTTATTTTATTTTATGTTCGCAAACTGTTGAATTTATTTAACCAATTTACTCATACCTCAATTTTGAATTTTTATAAATTATTTTGTGTTATTTTGCTTACTTCCATTTTACTGTCTTATTAAATTTTTATTTTCGTTTTCGTTACACTTGAATATTTGAAATGGCAACTACAAGACAAGGTGCTGCGACTCCTACTGTAGAGCCATACAAAATATCCGAAATTTTCGCAATAATTCCGGAATATGACGGAAACTCTTTATTTTTAAATACTTTCATTTCTTCATGCCAAACTGCGTATAGTATGGCAACGGACTATCAACAAGTGCTTTTAATTACAAACATTACATCCGTAAAGTTTAGGACATCGACTTGATTTTTCCCGTAGGATGATACTTTGTGGAATTTTTGGTTCTATCGCTGATGCCTTGATTTTGCTTTTCGTTGTTTTCTCGAGGTAAGTCTTGTGCGACCTTTCAGTATTTCTTCCGTCTTTTTCTTGTATTCTTTTGTGTTCATCACAACGGTAGCGTTTCCTTTGTTGGCTGGTAATATTGTTAGTTCTTTGTTTTTTTTAAGGTTTGTTATTGCTATGTGTTCGGATTTTGTCAAATTGGCCTTCGGTGGTTTGGCGTTTTTTAAGATTTTAGTAACTTCAAAACGAATTTCATCCGTCTTTTGCTCGTCTACCTGGTCTAATGCAGCTTCAACATGTGAGATTATTTCTTCCGTGGGTGTTGTTCTTGGAGCAATTGCGAAGTTGAACCCTTTGCTCAATGTGGCTTTTTCATGTTCAGTCAATGTCTGGGACGAGATGAACTATTCCTTCGGCGTTAGGTTCCATGTACTGTTTAGGTGAGCGTTGTTGGAGTGCCTCTAATTTTTTTGCCAATTTTTCTTTCTTGTACTCTCTGTCTGTTTCTGAACGCCAAAAAGCGACGATTTCCACAAGGTCCCATAATGTTGGATGTAGTTTATTACTAAGGCAAATTTGGAGGTCTAACAGTTTGTTCTCAATTTCGGCTAGTTCTCTAATGGCATTAGAGAACCATGGAGTTTACAGCATTTCATGTGGAGACTGTTCCAAGTTATACGTCGGCCAAACAAACAGGCGAATATCCGCCCGTCGAGACGAACACAAACTATACATAAAGAATAAACAGACCACCTCTACTTTATTCAGACACGAACAAGAAACAGGGCATAAAATAGAGTTTAATACTTGTAAAGAAATGTTGAAAACTACAAAATCAGAACAATACGAAAAGCTATTGAAATTGAAACCTGAACTACCATAAACAAGAGATACGAAGCTTTAAAACTATCACCATTTTGGAAAGCAGTAATCCCATATCAAAATAACCATATAACAAAACCAGCAATAAACCCAAATAATCCGATTACCCAAATTACCGACAAAAGCCATAAGCACCGCAATTGCACATTAATTGACAATCAGTTAACCCAACCTAACAAACAAAATAAAGTACCTGAGAGATTAAGTACTAATGAAGGCTCACAGGGCAGGTATAAATTGAGATCAAGAAATTCTTCAGTTACTTAGTATCTTTTGAGAAAGCCAAATATGATTTTGGCGAAACGTCAAGTGATTTTTCAAACGAATACAGACCAACGGATGGGATGTACACCGGAATAAATCATCAACCACATATTTCCATCCGTGAAACAGTATACACAAACATATATATATATATATATATTATATATATATATATATATATATATACTTCCTTCAGGTTCGTTGTTCATTTGAGGGATAGGAATCCGCCGCTACCAGTTAGAGTACTCGTGTTCTAGTAACGTTAGACGGATCCTACTGATTGCGCCAATTTGTTATATCACACTTTTCAAAATTGAGTTTTTAAAAAAGATTTATTTAACTTGTACAAAAAATATAACGTTTGAAATATAAAATGAAAATTAACAATATAAACTAACTACAGACAGAGTAATAATGAATGATGTTACAATGAAAAAGTATAATTTATAAACTGAGAACGCTGACTAAGGTGTCGCAGCCCTTGCAGTTCTCACGGATGTTCGTCTGCTGGTAACTGGAGACGACACGTGTTATGCTGACTCAGCTTGGGAACTGTTGGTAGGTTGTTTCATATAAGTCGATGGAATAACTTATATAACAACTCCCATCCATATAAAAAAGTTGATGCTACAGCATCGACGTTTAAGGGAGGTTCTGCAATTCAATATCCTCGACAGGACTGGTGGTGGTGCTGGATCGGCAGAAGGGCTGATTGTTGGAGGCTTCTGGAATTTCTTCCTGATGATGCTGATGGAAAGGAGGGCAACCACAATTGCAGTTGTTGCCATTGTGATGATCGTAAACCAGGAGGTGTGTTTCTCCAAGATTGGTTGGTCCAGGAGCTTTTCCAATTCCCTGGAGTATTGTCTAAGCTTATGGTTAGCGATATTCAGGTCTCTGGCATCCAATTCCTGTAGTCTCATGGGTTTCAACTTTGGAAGTTGACTGATGGTTGGCAGGTTGTCGCAACAGTTGTAGGGGATGTTGACTGGGTGACTCTTAAGTGTCATGTTGTCAACGTTGTTGGTGGTCCTTCTGGCATGGACCCTGGTGTTACCGATGAAGGTGTTGCAACTGGGTTGGATGGTCAATAGAGAATTTGTCGAAATGGATTGGGTAACGACATCTTCTCCCTTACACTTGATGTTGATGGGCAACTGTCCGGAAATCGAGATTAACCAAAGGTTCAGTTCAATCTCTTGAATATTATACTCTTCGGCATATAATATTAAAGGCTTGCAAGTTGAAGGAAGGGCTGCTGGCTGTCTAAGAAGCTGTGCTTCGCAGAGGGCTTCTTTGTCTATGGTGCGTGGAATAACTTTGGAACGGATCTTACGTTCTTTAGATAATGGCTTACAGTCATTCAAGTCTTCGAAAGATGCGTACAATAGCGAATCGTTATCTCTCGCGATATATTTTAATTTTGTTGGAAGAATATGGTGAAATCCTGTTCGATAATCCAAAACTAGGATAGGATACAAGCGGTACAGTATATAGGTTTCAGGATTGACTAAGGGGATTTTTAGTACAAAAACAATTTTAGTATTGATTTGAAAAGCTTCCAATTCTATTAGATCGATGTATCGAGCAACATTTGAAGTATAGGTTGGAAGTGGTAAGTTATTTTCATGAAGTGACTGTGATATTTTCTGAAGGGAATCGACCAAATCTACTGGGTTTATTATTGAACTATGTAAAATTTTTAGGCGGGCGAAAGAGACTGCAGTTAATACATCGTTGAGAGTATCTTCAATGTATACGTAACTTTCCATTAAGCTTTCACACAAATCCAAGACATTGGCTTGAAGTTCATAAAAACCAAGATCGTCTGTAATGAACTCAATTGACTTCCTAATTGCTTTGATATTGTCCGAAAATATTTTCTCTTCGGACTGAAATTTTTGTATTGTGATGTTAAGGTTCTTAACGACCGAAGTTGTTACTGATATTTGTCGTTTCATTAAGTTTTCAATTTGATGTTGGTCTTTAGTAATTTTATTTATAGAGTCACTAAAGTATTCTCCGTCTGTTGCATCTAAGTTACCGGAAATAGATTTCCAAATTGATCCCAGTCCGTTAATGAGTCCGCGTTTCTTTCTGTTGATACTGTAAGTCTCAGTGTCAGCGAAAATTTCTGTATATTTGATGTTAACAGATTTTGATATTTGTTTCAGGAGGCTTACGTGAGTCTGTACTTTTGATTTGAATATTTTAACGTTAGTTTTGTTGTGGTTGATAGTATCTAAAAGTCTGTTCAGTATATTGTCGTTGTTTAAAGTAGTATCTCGAAATGGGCTCAGATCTTTGTAAACAAGGAGTGTCCATTTGTCATTAGAAATTTTAAGGGTTCCTTCTTCATGAAAGAAAACTCCTATAGTATTGTTAACAGGCGTAATGGAATACTGATGAAGGTTCACGACTGAAAACAGTCCACAGAATCTGAAAAAAGGGATTTATTCAAAATAGGGTTTTAGTCTGTCAAAGTTAACTTTAGTTATTTGGTTTGTTTGTAAATTTATGACGGTGGCAGAATTTTTTCGTATTGCGGTAATTTCGAATTTGTTTTCAGCTTTGTTTTTGATTTGGGACTCTTTTACGTAGACTTTGTCACCTACTTTGAAATCGGGTTGTTTAGTAGAAACGTGTTGGTCAAATCGTACTTTAGATTTTTCTTTCTGTCTTTCGGTTTTAGAACGGGCGAGTCTGTAATAATAGTCCATTCTGTTATTTAGGTCTCTTACGTATTTCGAAATAAGTTTTTCCTGGTTGTAAAGGGTTACTGGAGGCCTACTTGAAGTGTGCCCAAATATGAGTTCATAGGGCGTGAAACCGGTGGTTTTATTTTTCGTGTTATTATAAAAATAATATAAAAGAGCCAAGTAAGCGGACGGTGGTCACACAGAAGTGTAAACCTTCTCCCAAAACGATACGGTCTGTAGTGCTTAACAGCCCAAACTATGGCCAACAATTCTCGTTCGATGGTAGAATATCGTGTCTCTGCAGCACAGATGGTGCGAGAAGCGTATGCAACAGGGAGATCTTTTCCCACAGGGCCTTGAGAAAGAACCGCTCCAATAGCAAAAGCACTAGCATCAGTAGTGAGCAGGAAGGGTTCTTCAAAGTTTGGATATATCAGGATTGGGTCAGATACAAGGGCTTGCTTCAGTTCATTGAAGGAAGACTTGCAATCTGCGTCAAAGATGAATTTGACGTCTTTTTGGAGTAGTTTAGTCAGAGGTTTAGAGATCTTCGCAAAATTTGGTATGAAGCGTCTGTAATACCCAGCGAGACCAAGAAAAGATTTGATGTCTTTCGGAGTTTGGGGTTGCGGAAAGTTCTGAATACATTCAACCTTGGAAGGGTTTGGTTTTACACCTTCTTGTGTGATAAGATGGCCAAGATAAGCCACTTCTTTACGAAAAAATTCGCACTTATCAGGTTGAATTTTGAGGTTAAACTTCCGAAGTCGTTTAAAAACTTCTGTTAACCGGGAAATATGTTCATGGATGGTCGGAGAGTAGACAATGATATCATCCATGTAGACGAGACAACGTTCATTCTGGATACCCAGAAGAATATTGTCCATGACCCTCTGAAAAGTAGAAGGTGCATTTTTTAAACCAAATGGCGTACGAACGAATTCGTAATGACCATTTTCGACAGAAAAGTCAGTCTTAGGAATATCTTCCTCTTGGCTTTCCAACTGGTGGAACCCGGAAGCGAGATCCAGTGTCGAAAAGTATTGACACTTTCCAAGTTGGTCGAGAAGATCGGAGATATTTGGCAGAGGACATTTTTCGTCTACAGTCAATTCATTTAATTTCCTGTAATCGATAACAACTCGCCACTTTTGTTTACCACAAGCATCGAGCTTCTTGGGGACGACCATACAGGGGAGGACCAAGGAGATGAGGACTGCCTAATGATACCTTGTTCAAGCATTTTTCCAATTTGGGTTTTCACTTCCTCTTTATGAACTTGAGGATATCTATATGATTTAGTGAAAACGGGCTTTGGGTTATTCGTATCAATCGAATGTTTAACCTTGTTAGTGAAAGTCAAGACGTCACCTTCAAGATAGAAAATGTCTTGAAATTCCAAACAAAGATCAGTGATTTGTTCGCGTTCTTCGTCATTTAGATGTTCAGTTCTAATTTGTTTTCTAATAGTCAAGTTTCTGTCTATGTATTGGGATTCATGGTAATCGTCTGTATTGAAATTCAGAATAGGGTGAGTTTTGTCAAGTGGTTCCAGTTTTAAATCAGAAAAAGTTACTGTTTTGGGCATCGCGTTAGCGTTGATGATGGAAGTCAGAAATTCGCTATTTGCGTTAATGTGTACGAGTGCGTTTGGAAGTCGTACTCTGTCAATTTCTTGAGTTGGTAAGATGGCGTCGATGTCAGAAAGATCGCATTTAAGTTTATATATCTTTTCTGTTCGTGCCTCAATAGTTATTTTGTTTTGTGTGGGTGTTTGTGAGTTAATATTTGGCTCAGCATTGGGTGTATCGGGTACATCAGTCAAGGGTTGATCGTTATTGGGGACTTTGTGTAAAGGAATGGTTTTAAAATTTGTTATTAGCGGTTTAGATTTTAAGTCAACTATGCATTCATAGTGTTCGAGAAAATCTAATCCTAGTATGCCGTTAAACTCAATGTCCAAATCGTATATGAAAACTTTATGTGGGTTACGTGGAGCGAATGGAATTAGGTTAGATTGTGAAATAGGGATTTTTTCATGGGTAATATCTTGAATCGTTACCCTTTCAGGAGATCTTTGGGTGAAATTCTTTACGGTATTTTCTTTGAAGATAGAGATACCAGCTCCGGTATCAATAAGTAGTTTGAATTTAGAAGAAGAGTCAAGAATGTAGTAAAGGTTTTTAGAATTAACGGTAAGAAGGGGGCTTAGAGAAATAGTTGCTCCGGGAAGTTCAAGTCGGGGTTCAAATCGTCGAGATTCAAGCTTTGAATCTGCGTTTCGACTTCGCACAAAGTTGTTGTCGAATCGGTAGGTTGGTCTTGGCTCGGAAGCGCTAGAAAATCCTGGTATTGATGACTATTAAAGGGCTCGATAGGAGTATCTTCGAACGTTTGTTCAATGATAGGATAATTTTAAAGATCATCCTCATAATCGTATGTGTTATCATCCGTATAATAATTGTAGTCTGAATAATTAATGTAATCAACATTTTGGTGTTGATTGAAATGGTGTGTCCTTTCAGGACGGTTATTAGGATTGTTTTGTATTACCGATGGGCGATAATAGTTAGGGTTCAGTTGAGACCTAAAAGGGGGTCTCTGAAAGTTTTGTGGACGAAACTGTTGTCCTTGTTGAACAGGGGGTGTATTTGAGGGGTAATTGGGTCGCGTTGGCTGGTTAGGCCCAACAGGATTCGGCCTGTGGTTTTGATTGACTGTTTAATAATTGTTTTGAATTTTCAATCGGCAATTTACGGCTATGTGGCCTAATCGACCACATTGGAGGTTGTGTCGGCTTTCGTACTTGGAAGTTGGGTTTGAGAGGAACAGATTTGTTCGTTTTCTGATCCTCGAAATTAGAAAGTTGAAGCTGTCTTCTAATCCGGGAATGTGCCTCTAGAAGATCTTTTGGATTACTGGCACGTATTACTTGACCTAAACGGGGTTCTAATCCCGTAAGAAGGGTATTCATCACCATTGTATCCACTAGAGTGGTCTGGACCTCTTTTTGTTCTGGACTTAGCCCAGCCGTTTTATGAATGCAGGAGTGCATTTTAGCACTCAAGACTTGGAGACGATTGTAGAATGTTAATGGGGACTCGTTCGACAGTTGTTTTAGACGTTGTAAGGGAAGAGAGATTACGAGAATCTCCAAAGTGTAGTTGTTTGATTTCAAGGTACGATCCAGGGTTCCTTGAATTTATCAACTGCGCCGCTTTCCCTTTGAGTTTATTCTTGATGTGGATCACTAACAAATACTTTTGATCCGCCGTGGACATGTTATAAGCGCAATTACACGCGTTTTAAAGGTTCCCAAGGAAATTTGGTCGCCTTCAAATTCAGGTATTACGGAAAATATTTCCGTTTACCGATATCTCTCGGTTTCGGTGGTAGCCGGTGTTGGAGAAGCTTGTGCCATTTTTATATTAATCGATATAAAAGAATTGGAACAAGGGTGTAAAAATGAGATATTAAAGGTATAGAAAATTAATGAACTGTAAAATACGTTAGTGGGAATTAACGATAGAACAGTAAAGCAATTAAAATCAATAGTTCAAATAAATCAGTTAATCAAATGGATAAATAAATCAATAAAATACGTAAATCAAACATATCAATATCAATAAAATAAATCAAATAAATATATCAATAGAATAAAATAAATAAGTTAATGAAATAAATTAATATTTCATTTGAATCAAATCAAATAAATTATATCAAATATTAAAAATCAATGTTCAATGAAATAAATCAAATAATATTTACTTAAAACGAATGACGATTCACCATTACTTACATCAACAGGAACATTGAAAGCGCCGTGTTCTACGTTTGATTGCAGTGAGGACTTCCTTCAGGTTCGTTGTTCATTTGAGGGATAGGAATCCGCCGCTACCAGTTAGAGTACTCGTGTTCTAGTAACGTTAGACGGATCCTACTGACTGCGCCAATTTGTTATATTACACTTTTCAAATTTGAGTTTGTAAAAAAGATTTATTTAACTTGAACAAAAATATAACGTTTGAAATATAAAATGAAAAATTACAATATAAACTAACTACAGAGTAATAATGAATGATGTTACTATGAAAAACTATAATTTATAAAGTAAGAACGCTGACTAAGGTGTCGCAGCGCTTGCAGTTCTCACGGATGTTCGTCTGCGTGTAACTGGAGACGACACGTGTTATGCTGATCAGCTTGGGAACTGTTGCTAGGTTGTTTCATAATATAACATTAGATATATATATTCAGGACGCATACTATGAGACACTTTTTTAGGCAAGGCATACATTGGGGACATCTGCATGCTTTGAGGACTGGTCCCCAAACTATGTTTGTGTAAAAGGCATGCTTTGGGGACATTTTGAAATTTATATCTACAGCATATTTTGAGCCAAAGTGAATTGCTATAGTATCCAATAGATGGTGTTATGGTACACATTTTGGGTATATTGCGATATATAAACTGTCCCCAAATTATGTTTGAAAGGTTTATATATAAATAAGTTTATATATCGGATTTGTGTCTAAAGCATAGTTTAGGACAGTCATTTTTTAACATTGCATGTATTGAAACGTGAAATAAGCCATCCAGCAGACATTTGTTATACATAGAAACAACGTAATAGTAGTCGCTTATGCTTTGAAGTTTTTATATTGTTTTTGTTATAGTTCTTGGTAGTGACATATTTATTTAAGATATTATCGTTAATGATCCAAGGATATATATATATATATATATATATATATATATATATATATAGTATAATTTCATTTGTGTTTTCAATTAAATAAACACGTAAGAACTAAAGCAGCGAAATTATTTAGTGGCGATATATGAAGTTTGGAGTTTTAAGACATGACTTAACGGTCTCAGTTGCACATTTAATAATAATTATTATTCTTACGGAGTTTGATACTGGCTAATGGTTCAGATGTGGGATTGTGTATTATTGACACATTTTATGGTGGATATACTGTAAATTTATAGATTTTCCCAACTGTTAAAAAATGTATTAAACTTAAATTAATTCCATATATAAGGATTCAGTGGTTGATATTGGAAGCGTACGTATAACTTGTTGTAGTCAGAAGAAGAATTAAATTCTTGGAATACATTTATTTCATCTGAGTGTAAGAATTACTGATGGCCGTTTTTAAGTGTTGGTATATTAATTCATAGAAATATCTCACTTCGAAGCTGATTAATACTTTAAACGATTAAAATCGTTTGCGCTAGCAATATAAGGATGTTCTTTTCACGTTATTCAATATTATACGCTGGGTATAAGGAATTACTTGAACCTTTATAATCAATATGGGAGTTTCCGGTTTTTGCAGTTTTATTGATGTGAAATTTATATCAAAGTTGAAAAAAGAAATTTGTTGCATTTTTGCAATCAAATAATTGTTATTCAACAGGGTGGTACATGAAA
Organism: Octodonta nipae; assembly: GCA_034190945.1. Taxonomy (NCBI): domain Eukaryota; kingdom Metazoa; phylum Arthropoda; class Insecta; order Coleoptera; family Chrysomelidae; genus Octodonta; species Octodonta nipae. The sequence goes on along the minus strand of CM067223.1, from coordinate 46,691,958 downwards.
TATTTGTTTGACAAAATTCTTCAAATAAAAAATACAGTGGTGTTCTTAATTGAAATTATTGAAAAAATCGCTGAAATAGGTCTTGACTGAGCATTATTATCGGTAGACTTGGAAATGTTGAAGTATGTAGTTTGAAAATGTGTTAGTAGTTTATTTAGGTAAATAAAATTAAACTTATGTTTCATGGGTTGATTAAATTCACGATTTCTTATTAAAACATTGGCTTCGTAATTTGAATTAATTGATTAATTAAACGTTACCTAAGATTGAGTGTGGTTCAGTTTAGTGGGATATATGAAGTTTGAAGCTGTACACAACTGACTATTATCTATCTTAATTGCACATGTATCTATAAATTGAAAACAGATTGAAACTTATTAGGGTTGAATTTGAATTTGGTAATATTGTTCACAAATAGTGTAACAGTAAATTAAATGTTTTTACGAAATTCTAAAAATGTCGTTTACACAGAATCTAAATTCTTTGAATACAGGGAAATAAAGTTTTTTGGTGGGTACCTATCTGGATTTATATTTTATTTTTTGAGGATGATTGTGGAAATCGAAATAGGATATGTTTAATTTTCACAAGAATAATTACATTTTTTACAATTCATTTCTTTAAAACTGATAATAAGTATAATCTCGCCCCATGGCTGATGTTGCTCTAGGCTTATATTGATTAATAATTTAAACTGTAAAATCTTAGACGTGTAATTTGAGCATGTATCAATAACGTTTTTCTATTTATTTTATGTAGGCTAGAGAAATTCTTCAAATAAAAAATCTGTGGTATTCCTTAATAAAAAACGTAATATTTTAGATAACTATTTTCAGGGTTTTGTGGAGCTTGGTAAAGTTTAACAACATATAGAAATATTCCAGATTATTTTTATGTGAGGTCGGAACAGTTTTCTTGTGGAAAGTTCTGTAAATAGGTCTTAATTGAACAATTTGTCAGCAGATTTGGCATGTTAAAGTGTTTTTATTGTAGTTTTGAAGTTGATTAAAATTTGGTTCGATTGTTGGGTGTGCAAAATTTGGAACTTTCTTAATAACACTAGCCTGGTTAATTTATCCAATTGATCAACTAAACGTTACCCCAACGTTTGGGGTGGTGTAAATAGTTTAGGGGGATATATGAAGTTTGATACTGTAACATGTTATATTTATAAAGTTTGAAAATTTTACTAAGAGTTGAGACCTGAATTCGGTACTATTGTCATATATTGTAGTGGTGTTCCGTAAAATTATATTATCGTGTTTTTTTTTTCAATATTCTTAAACATTTCGTTTGTTGGACGTAAACTCTCTCAATATTAAGCGAATGGAAGTAGTTTTGTCGGTACCCATGACGAAAAGCATATTCAATTTTGGTGAATGATGTGTAAGTCATATATGATATTCTTAATTTCACAAGAATAATTAAATTTTTACAATCCATTTCTTATAACTGAGAATAAGTATGATCCTGTAGACAGCTAATTTTCACCTATGTTCGTATGTTGATTAAAAATTCTACGTAAAATCGTTAAGTAACGATATTATGATGTATCATTCACGTTAGTGAGATATTCTGTGTTGGATAGAGGAATTGCATGAAGCATTTTCAGTAAACTTGTATGTGTAAGTCGGAAGAATGCCGTAAAATTTCTGTTAATTTGAACAATTTGAACATTTAATCGTCTTGACTTGGAAAGTTGAAGTGTTTTTAGTGTAATTTCGAATTTTGTTGGTCTATTAATTGAAGGATTAACATTTGGTTTCACACGTTGATTTAAATATGTTTAGATTTGAAGACGGAGAGATGTAAAGACCAACATCTAGTTTTTCGGGAAAATAGCACATAGAGGTTCCGATCTGGAACCGTTCCATGTAGTTGCTGTTACCCGTAATTCCTAGGTTAGCATGTCGCGATGAAATTTTCAGGTTAACTTCACCTTTTAGAGATATTGAAACTCTCTTCGAGATGTCATTCTTGTTGTACGCAAGACAATATATACACTATATATGGTTTCTGTTACGGAATCTTCATCAGTTGGCGCGCTTCCCACACTGTAATGTCCTCTCGAATACTTCTTTTATGCATTTGATACATTTCGTTAAATTTGAAGACGCGAAATGTAAAGACCGACATCTAGGATTTGTGTGTCTCTATACAAGGCCCTGACTGCTATTATACTACAGCAAAGGTGAAATAGGAAAAGTTTTAGAGAAAACCTAGTGCATTGAATAGCCTGGCTTCCAGATTTACAATCGTCAATTGGTTTTGGAGATGAGCCAGGCAAAAACCGAATAGCGGATTTCGTTTTTTCGCCGGGAAATTTGACAGGTTAATTTGATCACTGTCAAGATGTGACATTATTTGAATACATTTTCTTAATCGAATAAGATGGCATTTGTCACATGTCTCATAGTTTTTTGTCATTCCGCAAACTTTCCATTTTCTAGGGGGCCTCCATATTAGATTTTTTAATTTTTGAAATAGCGTAAACTTTCCAGTCTAGTAAAACAACACAAGTGCATTAAAGATTTCAGTGTCAACAAATATCACACATCAGGATTAATAAAAAATAAGCCCCATTATGCAATAGTTTAAAATCTAATTAAAGTTCTTACTGCTTCGTACTAGGTATTAATTTAGAGAAATGCAAATTGGCGTCCATTTACATAGGGACAATTTTGACAATTGTGACTGTTTTCAGTA
>CM067223.1:46415363-46689152 GCA_034190945.1 Octodonta nipae | reverse complement strand
GGGCAGAAACGAATAAGAGTTGAACAACAATGCAACAACAGGCGAAATTTAACAAATTGAAGCTCCAACAGAAGCCCAAAACGAATTTTTCTCGGAAAATAGGGTCACAGTCTAACCTCACGGCAATTGGAAACTTATCTTCGGTCCAATGAACTCTTCCTCGATTGGCGTGTTGGCTAAGGGATTCAATTACGCTATTGCTCCTCTTACGCACCAACAGAGAGCATACTATGTGGCGTGGAAACAGCAGTTTCAAATTAGATGCGAACACCGCTGAAATAATTAGACAAGATGAGTAACATGTTCTAAGACAGTCTAAACCACCCAAAAGGAACCTATCTAGAGAAGAAAATAAGGCCTTGAAACAACTTCGTCTCAACAAAGACATTGTCATTCTACCTGCTGATAAACCTATCTGACCTAGACCACGAAACGTTTGGAATATACAGCAATTTTTCTTTAATGTGAAGTTATTTCTCAAGAAGTACTTGGACATTCGAAAGGTTTTGTTTTTATTGAAAGTGTGTTATGGAATCCGGTTCAATCATCCAAAACTGGAATAGGAAAACGGCGAAAGGGGGTGCTACTAAAGGAATTTAGGTGTGAAAATGATTTCGTTATTTTACTATTGATTTGAAAAGCTTCCAACTCTACCAAATCGATGTACTGAGCATCATTTAAACTTACATATGAAGTGGTAAATAAATTTCATGGAGTTATTGAGAAAAAGGTAATCGACCAAATCTTCTTGAGTTATAACCGAACTATGTAAAATTTTTAAGCAGGCGAAAGAGACTGCAATAAAACATCATTGTTGATATGTTATCAAAGTCAAGGTTGTTTGAAATATAAAAATTGACTGGCTTATTTCTGATATTTTTTAGGAAAATTTTCTCCTCAGAAATTTGTGTAGTGTTGTTAAAACTCGTAATGAGTTATTTTTATTGTCTTCGAATTGATTTAGTTATATAGTCAGATATTGATTATGTGCTGAAACAGATTTCCAAACGTATGCTATGTTTGAGATGAATATTTGATATTTGGTTCAAGAGGCTCACATGCGTTTGTACTTTTAGTTTAAATGAATTTGTGTTAGTTCGTCAATGGTTCTATATAGCGTCATTATTGTATTTGCAAACAAGAAGTGTCCATTTGTCCTTAGTAATTTTAAATCTACCTTCTTCGTCGAAGGAAGATCCTACTGAATTGGTAACAGATGTACAAGAATATTATGGGAGGTTCACGAAAGAAATCAGTACACAGAATCGAATCTGTAAAGAAGGGATTTGCCAAGTTACGGTTTAAAAGGCCATAGAATTTGTTGTAAAGTTTCCGGATTTGTTTTTAATCTCAGAATATTTGTATAAACTTTGACGCCTACTTTTTTCCAGTTGGTTTGTCGAAACATGATGATGAAGTGGCCCATTTTGTTATTAAAGTCCGTTACGTATTTACAGTTGAGTTTTGATAGAATAGGGTATCCTGGATAGCTTCCAGAAGTGTGCCCAAAAATCAGTTCGCTAGTTTATATTGTTGTAGCAGATAATTGCTAAGGGAGGACGTTGAATAGATATTCATCTACATTTTCTCTGGTATTTTGCTTTATAATTTCCGCTAAATTCGCATGAAATCTTGGTGTAGAACCGTTTGATACGAGATAGTGGGCGCCAGGCAAGGTTAGTTTGATCTTATATAGTTCGCACAAGTCTCTCATTAGAGTAAAATTCACGTCCATAATAACAATGGATGCGAAGAGTTGTACCGTAATGGTGTAAGTATACAAGTAGTGCATTTATGATAGTTTTTTTGCAGTTTTGGCGTCAATAGGCTACGCTTAAATAAACTTCACCTCTAATATTCGTGCGTGATATATTGTTATTGGTCGATTGCTGTAATAACAAAAGCAGCACCTTAAGGTTTTGCTAAACAACTTTACCTTTTGGTAAGTTTCAATGGATGAATTGGTCTACACTTTTGATTAGTCTCATTATATTTCCCTAATAGATAGAATGGCCTCATTAATGTCACGATGGAGTATATTCTTGCTGCAGTGGTACAGTTGCAGTATAATAACACTTTCATTTATGAAGGGGCTCTCACAATGTTTTGACAAATTTAACGACGAGTATAAAGAATAACATTTGGAGAATAGATTTTCAATAACTAAAGTTTTGAACTGATCTTAGGTGTTATAGAGGAAGTTAAAAAAATGTGCGAACAAACACTAAAGGGACAAGTAGATATTTTGTATGCAGGCCAGTTCTACTGATTAACATGTTTAGATTTTAGTTAGTAGCCCAGATCATTGACTAAAATACGTGACAAAATTAATAATATAACAAAACCGACATCAACCTGTTCTAAGGATAAAACATTACATGATATTCAACATTTTTTGTCAGTGGGTTTTTGTTTTTTACAAACAAAAACCCGAAAAAATCGGTTACAATTTGGTTTTTTGCTTTTTACACAAAATACACCCATGAAACATGGACAATGTTGAGAGAAATAAAAAACCTACAAAATAAGCTACTATACGCTCAACTTCGTTAATTGGTTTCTTAGATTATGGAAGCTTTACCTGAAGTTCCGAAAAAAAGTTATTTTATAAACTATTCTTACTAACTGAAGCGATAGATCTTCTCATACCCAATTTATGTTCTAAAAATAAATAGTGTAGCCCGGTAGTTTTACAAAATTTCAGTCAATCCTATGGAAGACATATTTTTTTTAAAGGCCATATTACCCAAACTCCATTTAGACACAGACGATAATGATGGAGCAATCATAATCTACAAAATGCGAAGGCCGTTGCAAACAATTTTTCCATTTCTAAATGATTTAATAGCAGATCAAAACATATATATCTAAAGAAATATGGATGTCAATTATTAGTATTTATTAATAAATAATTTCTTTAAACTCCATTTAGAAACAGTTGATAATGACGGAGAAATCATGTAAAATGTAAAGGCTGTTGCAAGCGATTTTTCTATTTGTAAATGTTTCAATAAAAGATCAAAAAGATACATATCTAAAAAAATCTGAATGTCACTAATTAGTATTTATTAATAAGAAATGTTCGTAACAGGAATATGAATTGAACAAAGCATTGTTAACTTGTTCAAGAATAAAATCTTTTTTTTTCTATTATCAATTTGCATCAGCCTTTCATTTTTATATAATAATAAAATTTGAAATGTACTGAAAGTGTAAACAAAGAAACCTACTATTATTTACTTATGTTTTAAAAGAGCAATGAATACAGAAGGCAAATTTTCGTTTTAAATTTAAAATACGCATTTTGTATACTAACAACTATTGCTCCATCATGATCATCAGTGCCTATCTAAATGGAGTTTAGGTATTTTGCTAAATTTATTAAATAAATCCATATTATGCTAGAACTACAAAAATTTGTAAAACTTCTGGGACTACAGTATTTATTTTTATAACATAAGTTGGGTATGAGAAAAAGTTAATAAGAATGCTTTAGCTAGAAAATAAAAAAAGTATATAAACTATTATTTATTTTTTTGGAATTTCGGGTAAAGGGTTTATTATCTAAAGAAGCAATTAATGAAGTAAGCGTAAAGTAGGTCATTTGTAGGTTTTTCATTTCTCTTCAAAATTGCCCATCGTAGCAAATTACGGTTTCATTGGTGGATTTTGTGTAAAAGGTAAGAAACTAAATTGTTACCGATTTATTGATTTTTCTGTTAAAAAACAAAAAAAAACATCGATGAAAATTGTTGAATTTAATGTCAATTAGTCAAGTTTTAACATTAAAACCGTTGATGGTGGTTTTGTTCTACTCTTAATTTTGTCACCAAAACGTCTTTTTCTTCCTAAATGATCTGAGCTGTAGTGAAATTTCGATCTTCCTGAAAGATTTTAAGTCATTCAATTTATTGCGCGAAAAGACAGTCATTATTCTTTAGTGAGATTTGTCTAAAAGATGAGTTTTAAATTTTGTAATAATCGACCATTGATTAAATTTTATATACGTGAACAAATCGATTAAAATTAATTGTTTTCCTTTTGCTATATTCGCCAGATTTTTGAATATTATTGGAGTTATCTTGACAAGTAGCGTAAGGCGCTATATAGCTATGCTTTATAAGAGTAAAAACAGGCATGACATTACTCGAACCATTCGAATGTTTAATTGCGTTGGTAGAAATCAAAATGTTGCCCTCAAGATAGAAATTATTTTGAAAAGAAGAAGAAGAACAAGTATTTTTACCGAAATCTCTGAAATGAAGAGTTGCCGAGATATTTACATATTTTTTATTAAATTTTGTTTCCGAAGCGAAAAGTGCGATTTTTCAACTTCATGAGAGCTCATTTTCTTCGTTTACATCTTAAGATGGAGAAACCTTTAAAAACACGTCGAAAAATGAGAAAAACTTTTTTAATGATGGATTCCGCCAATTCGTGTTATCCCGAGTTTGAACATAGGTAAAAGTTTTAAACGTTTTTTATAGTATAAAATAGGTTAAATCTGCATTATTTTTAAAGAAATGACTCTGGAATAATGATTTCAGGTTGATCGGGAAAAGTATTCTATAATAAATGCAAATAAAAAGTTCTGTTAATTGACAGACTATTTTAAAATATTTTTTCATAATGTACATTTTCAATGAACTGACGACTGGAGCTGTAAGCAATAATATTCTTTCGTATCTTTTTTGAAATACCAAAGAAATAGGATAAGAAAAATACAGGTGATTTCATCTTCATAGCGCATTTAGATTCTTTTGATGGTGGTTATTCCTCAAATTCTGTTCCCTCTGGATCTTTAGGTGCACACGGGCGGCAATCGCCTTCCGAATCATCGTGTTCATTTGCATTTTTACTTGGTGAATCTTAGGGGATTTCGTCTGAATCAGTAATGTCTCCCTAACTAAGCTCTTCGACAATGAAACATTTACTGGAACAATTAATGAACAAATTAGGGAGTTTTACACGTAGATTTCTGCAACTGCGACGGTTATATTATCAAAAGCACTAACACAATTGTAGCTACTAATTTTCAATAAGTCCTCAGGAATCATTTGCTTTTCTAGAATAGTGTTATCCATGGACTTTGACATATCTAACTACATGAACTTTCCATCGCTAATCCCTTGATGGATCGTTATTCATCGTTATACCGAACCTAATTTACAAGAAAAATTAAGCTCTAAAATAGTAATATGCAACTGCGCTCGCAGTCGAAGAAACTTTTTTAATTTAAAATGCGATTTTCTAGTAGCAGTTTGATGTTAGCCACACCTTAGTTGATCTGGGGAAATATCATTTTTACATTTATAATTTGGTGTTATTTATCCATGTCTGGCAATTGTTTTGTTGTCAGTGACTTTTCGACAAAAAAATAGCTACATTTGCTAAATTCGTATATCCAAGTAATGCTGTTACAATATTTCTTTTTCGTTGTAACAATAAAGAAAGGTAATTAAATTTTTCGGAAGTATAAAATGTATCTTTGATTATATTTGAACAAGCTTTGGGGAAATAAATATCATAGAAATGTGTATTAAACTGATGTAACAGCTCCAAAAGGTCCTGTCCCAAGATTATAACAGTTTTATCATCATTTTCTTTCAATATCCGTTTTTGGCAATAAGTGCCATATTCTTTATCTAAACTGTATGCGGCATTTCAGAACATTGATACATTACTTGTTGTCAGCCTTAGTTTACATGTAGTTGACGGCGGATATTTAATTAATAGTATGGCAAAAAATAATACTGTTGAACAAATTGTGGAAAAGTATTTGCGTTATGTTCAAGGCATTATATAACTAACAGCTACGTTGTATTTTACTAATTGACAGGTATGCCAAAAAATTCTGATAACATCCCAACATTTCAAATAACCTGGAAAACCCCAAAGTTCCAGAAGGAGCAGAAAATTTATCTTAATTAGATTAAAAACCACCATTAAAAGTATCTAAATATGCATAGAATATGAATTCACTTTAAAAAAGAAGAAATAAATTATTGTTTACAGGGTCAATAGTAGATTAAATTGAAACGTATTTTATAAACAAAATATTGTAGAATTTTTATCTGAATAAACACAACAACAAATTTACTTTCAATTATAGAACTTTTAATCTGCATTATTTTAGTACAGCATACTTATCCCTATCAACTGAAATCATTTTTCCACAATGATTTCACTAAACATAATTTATGATTTTATACTATGAAAACGAGTAATAACATTCAAATCGGGCATAACATAAACTAATGAAATCCATCAATAAAAAACTAAGTTTTGTCAGTTTTTCTTACTTTATATACATATTTATGCGGGAGTACATCTGTTCCTTATTTTGATTCATGTTTGAAACTTGCAGCGTTTCGCCAAGGTCTTACTTAGCATTAGCAATGAGTTGTACGTATCTAGTAAAATCAACTAGATCAAAGACTCACCTATAGAAGAGGAGATAAAGAAGGAATTGCCTCCAAGAGAAAAAGCAAGTACATGCCCGAAACTCTGTACATTCCAAAAAATTAACTTAGACGGCGGTTCCCTGCGACCCATAGTCAGTGTTTTTAATTCGCCACTATACAATTTAAAAAACATGTTTTCTAAACCCTATAGCCTATAGCTAAAAGAGTCGATTCATATATAAGAAATTCCTAACACTTCACACACAAACATAACACCATATCAATTGATCCAGACGATATCACAGCCAGTTTTGACGTCCATTTACCCAAGTGTAGCAATACAAGAAGCACTGCAACAAATCTCAGAGAACGAAAACCTTCCAAGACACGAAATCGATCTTTGAAGGCACTATGTTAAAAACGCTGATTTTATATTTTATAATAACATATACAATCAAAAAGACGGAGCAGTATAGGGGTCATCACTATCTCCAGCATTTGAAAATCTGTTTATGACATACTCCAAAAAAAGGCTCTAGAATTGGCAAAGCTAAAGCCACAAACATGTATTAGATATGAAGATGCCGTATTGGTCTTATGGTCTTCGCCAAGAGGAGCTGCTCAAGTTCTTAAAACTACATTCCATCCACCCCAGAATTTAATTCACGTTAAGAATTTGAAGAGAACAAGTTGTTGGATTAACGTCTTCATAACAAGAACTCAGACCGGACTCCTAGTACATACTATTTTAACAGATATCTGAATGCATCATCACCAGACATATCGATTGATACCTAACATCAGTCGTTGGGTTGGGGAGGTTGGGTTCTACATCACTCACTCCCCTGACTGGACATGGATGCTTTCGAGCATACCTGCACAGGTTCAGGAGGGCAAACTTTGAAGAGAACAAGTTGTTGCCTCTGATTAATCGTTCCAGAACAATTAGTCATAACAAGAACTCAGACCGGACTCCTAGTACATACTATCTTCCAGAAAACCAACACACACTAACAGTATATCTGAATGCATAGTCTCATCACCACCCCTCGCAAATACAAGGAGTTGCCAATACACTATTTCGAGGTCCTTAAAGCTTAAAAATGACAACCACAAAGCGCAAGAACTAAAAAATACTGCTGCTCGTCAACAAAATGGATATGCCCATCGAGCAATCAAACAAGCAATAAAACACTACAAAAAACAGAATACACAATTGAAACAAAAGGAAGGTGTTGCTGCAAACCCATGAACTACCGTACCGCACATCAAAGGAACAACTAACGGAATCGGCCGAACTCTCCGAAAACAAAACAACATCGCGTATACACCACACCAAACCGTTGGAATAAACAATACTCTCTTCAAGGTGTTATTCTTTTGTACGTAATATATTTTGTCCATTCGAACACTAATGTATGTATTTGATACATGTCAGTAAATTTGTAGACGCGAGATTTCAAGACCGAAATCTAGGATTTTCGGTGAAACTAGCACCCAGAGGTTCCGAATCTGGAGCCGTTCCATGTAATTGCTGTTATCCCGTAACTTCTTGGTTAGAATGTCTCTATAAAATTTTGAGGTTAACTTCAACTGTCAAAGATATATTATATATTGAATACTCTCTTCGAGGTGGTATTACCTGACCAGAAATAATATATATTGGTGTATATTGTTTTGCGTACAAAAAAATGACACATTGTGCGTGAAACCTGTGACACCAGTTATGTAGGCCAAGCAAACAAGAGACTTTCTGCTAGATTAGATCCGCACAAAATATCTGTGAGAAACATACAAACAATATTTCAACACTAACTACAAATGGGCCACAAAATAAATTTTTAAAGCTGCAAACAAATAGCTAACACAATAAAGTATAAAACACTGGTACTACTACAAGCAAATGAACTAGAAAAAGCCGGACAACTAAACTGAAAAGTTTTCGACACTAAAAAGTTGTTTTTTTATGTCTTAATTTTTTTTTAACAATTTCGTTACAAAATTGCCGCCCGGCAACCTTCGAATTTGTTTTTAGGAGACCTTTTTGCAAAACAATCAGCAGAAAAAACGAATCGAAATAATTTTGCTATCGGGAGCGAAGCTCTTGCCTAGATTACTAATTTTTACTAGACTACTAATAAAGCTGAACTAACGTTACTAACTGAATTGAATTGAGTCATGATGTCTAGTTGAGTGGGCATTGGGCTCTAAACAATGTACTCGATAATTATGTTTCGATACTTTTACGAGTACGATACTTTTTTTCGATAGTACTCATGAGTACAATATCGATACTTACTATTCGGTATGGTGTCCCTAGGTATGACGCCGGGTTTCTATAAATAACACTGCCCCGGCTTTATCTTTCAATTTATTTTTGATATGGGTATACATTTTGTATGCACAGTTAAATGTGTGTATAATTGTGCCAGAGAAATTTGATCACCCTCAAATTCCAGCATAATACGTAGCATATAAAAAATTGAAGCCAATTCTGATCCTTTTTAATTTATTTTATAAAAGGATTTGTCTCGGCAACTAAATAGAGGTGTTGTAGATAGAGCTCTTCTTTGTCGATTCAGTGAACTAATTTATGTGTTAGTAGTTCCTTGAGTACTTTGTACCAATTTGTCTTTGCGAAAGATGATTGAACTGATTCGATTTTCTGTTACCCTAATTGTTGTACAAAATTCATGACAGTGACGTTTACGTTTATATTCATATCCAATAGGTATCCGAATTAAAACTTATTATGTAGTTCAATATTTCCTACCGTTTAAGTAAGTACCCAATTTAAAAAAGATTTGTTTTAATTTTAAATTCATTTCTATAGTTCTCAGATATACAGTGTTATGAATTAAATCATAGTTAGAATACCGAGAGTGGTAATACGCAATATTGGTTAATCGATAGTACTGTTTTTCATAAACATGTTAAAATGATGGAATGCACTAGTTCTCTGCAGTCGCTCTCTGGTTGATGCGGAGGGGATAAAATTTCGATTTACTGTCAAGCATAAAGACCAGTTGTTCTTCTGGTTTTTTTGCTTTTGTTGAAAGTACGTCATCCCGCTTGATCAGGTTTAAAATTTTCCAAAGTTAATACTTTCTGTTAGCATCTCGGTAGTCGGCTTGGTTGGAATATAACTTGTAAAAACATTTTTGTGGAGATTTATTTCCTGACACCGTTCGAATATGTATTGATTGTCTAGAAATTTTAAGGTTTAATAGTAACCTTCATTAGAGGCTTAGTGTAAACGCCATTTTGAAGTAAAATTGTTATGAAGCAAATTAATATATAGGGTTGTTAGGCCCTATATTCTTGGACTGGACCTTTATTTTTGGATTGGGCCGTAACCATTTTACTATGAGAGTATTTATTCTGCAGGGCCTTGCAAAGTTAAAAAATCTGAAGCCGGTACAGTGCACTAAATTAGTTCTATCAAAACATTTCAAGTCATCGCTCTCTGGGGTTATAAGATCAAGAGGGGATAATCTTGAAATCTAGATCGAACCGTTGAATTTTTCTTCCTTCTAATTTTGTCTCTGCTTTAGTTTAGACTTCTAGTCGCGATTGCAAATTTATAATAATTATGGCGTTTTGTCGGTATGAAGCCGACCCGTTTAGATTGTAAAATAGATGCCATTTTGTTGTGACATTTTAGGGTCTTACGGTGGAGCTGAATTGGGCTGAGCCTGTTTTTTTTGGACTTTGTTAATGTTACGTTGGACCCATAATTTTATGGAATTTTGGAAAGTTACACATTACGGTAAAACCACATTTATAGATTCGATCCGATTTCTGGAAGTACGATTTCTGGAAGTACGTTTCCATTGTACGTTAGGCCTTAATTTGTTGGAAGAGCCTTTATTTTTGGCTGGGGTAGTATATTTTTTTATTTGGACACTAATTATTTTACCTTCCATGTGGATATATTTTTTGTGGAGCTATTTTTGAAGAGTTTAGCTGATCAACCCATGGCTATTTAACATTTCAACCGTTTTGAGATATTTTTATTGTTCATCTATTTGTGGATGATGTAATTTGTCCACATTTTATATGTCACCTCGTATGGAAATGTTTCTGGATAATTTTTGGTTTCAGTTTTGATGCAGTAGAGCTATTGGCATTGAGTTTCCCATGAGGACTATTTTGTAAACTCCAGTACCAATGATTGGTACTGAATTAAATATGGTATAAATATTTTTTTGAAACGAAATCTTTTTAAAGATATGTCGTTCCCCCAATAGTACAGTCAGTTATGCATATTTTTCTTAAATTCATACATTTTTTTTTGTAAATATGGATAGTTTAATGCTTTCAACGTTTCAATGGAATATTTCATTTTATTGTTAAATTTTTTTGGCCAAAGTTTTTAGCTTTTTAATAAATTTTAATTTATTTAAATTTTTTCTATTTTTTTGTTACCCGACCCTATCGATTGGCGTGGACATTTTATTGAAGCACATGTAAAAATATTGTATACGTACAATTTTATGAAAGCGATGACCAGTTCATTTTAAGTGGCATACATCTTTATGATGCAGTCGTTGGATTTGAGATCCTAACTTTATACCAGGCTTTGTTAATTTTAAGGTATGTTTCACTTTCACAGGCTTCTAACTAACTAGATCCCTAAATAAAAATAATTTTGTAGTTTTGATATCTAACCCGCACACATAAATGTTCCCGTTGAAGAGTAATAGTCTCACATATGGGAGCTGATTAATGCAGCTTTGAAGTTGAAATTGTATAATATTTTTTGTTTCTGCAGCCTTATATTTGTCCATGACATATTTTTTAGTTGGACAATATTTGGAGAGTTTGGCTAATTGTCTATTGAGCTAATTTATCAGTTTAGCCGATTGGTTACTTTCCGGAATACTGGGTGTTCTAATTGTGGTTCATGGCAAGCAACTGTTAGCTGGATGTTGTCACATATTGGGATGAGTTTTGTACATTTTGGTTTCAGTTTTTGATGGTGATCAGGTCTTGAAGTAAGACTATACTTTGGATCGATCCAGTGGTGTTTTTTATAAATACATTAGTATTAAGTACGGTACTGTTGTAGGTTTATATGTGGTATAAGGATTAGTAATCTTAAATTGTAAAGGGTAAAGAACTACTGTAGGCTTATAATACCTAAATCTTTTAGAGAGTTTTCAATATTTAAACATCACATGGTGCGTTCCCGCAATTTGTTTAGTGTATTGTGTTCAATTTGATTGAATTACTTCATTGATATTTAAACTTCTGCACCTTTTCTAAAACATTCCGTCGCGCTAATGCTAATTTTAAGTGTTTTTTGCGTGTAAAATATAGACAGTATTGACATTCGTGTTTCGGTTCCCTAGCTGTTAGGACGCTTGGGAGGTTCGTGTATTGTTCTCCGAACTTTTCGGTCGCTTTGATTCCGTCTGAAGAGACGACGCTTATTGTTGTTTTTTGCGTTACATCACATAACATTTGTTCAAGATATAATTGGCTCAATTCTGAAGATATAATGTTCTAAGATTTAAATGCCATAGAGATATTTTACTTTTTTGTTAATATTTTTGTATCATATGTGTTTTTTTTCATTAAATTCTCATTTGTACTCGTTCAGTGTATTTTTACCTGATCTGATCGATTTACAATTTGCCAAGTTGCACTAAATTAGTTATTTGTTGTTTAGCCAAAGGACAAGTAGAATTGATTGATTGTAGTAATATAAGTTTAAATCTACATTAAGGTTATGATAAATTCATGTAAGGGAACATACTTCTCTATATATAGCTGGTGGCCTTTAAGACCTTAAAAACTCATACCGGTTTTGTCAGTTATAAAGTATGCTTCATATATGAGTTTATTAAACTGTATGGTGCCCTAAAATAAAGTTGTTTTTTTTTATTACCTAACCCACGACTTAGATATTTCCGCCGAAGAGCAGTCATCTCGCATCCAATCAATGTAGGTCACTGTTTTGAGGGTATATGACTGCTTATTAGTATTATCTTATTCACTAGAAGTCGAAAATAATTACGATAACCGATACTATCGATTTCGTGTTAAGTGAATTTGAAAATTTGATAAAAGCTGAAATAACAAAATAGTCTAGAGTATTATTTTCAATAAAATTTCAGAAGGTGCTAAAAAATCAGTAAACCATAAATATGTAAGTGGCGATAAACGAAACTTATTTGGATGATAGACCGTCAATAATGAAATGAAAAATTAACTATAAATCTATAAATATTCACTATTACCATCAACAAAAACATTGAATGTACTTTGTCCTACTTTCTATCGCAGCTCTGATGTTCCAGGTTCTTTGTTCCGATGTGTGATGAAAATCCGACGCAACCAGTTAGAATACTGGTGTTCTACTGACGGCGCCAATTCGTTATATCACACTTGTTTACTTTTAAGGAGATTTCTATTTAAAATAACACAATTTTAATTATGAAAATAGCAATGAACAAATACAATTTTACCAACGGCTAAAAGCTAGTAATATTGAATACAAAACTAATATAATTTACAATATATTCGAAATACTGAACCAATTTTGCAGACATGAGAATTAACAGGGATCTTCATGATATTGAAATATAGTTTTTACCATATAAGTTCGCGATAGATACATATATAAAGCATGTAAATAGTTTGAGGGCATCTGTCTGTTTGCGTTAAACTCAAAAATACCTAAGGAACGTTTAGGTATAAATAAATTGTCAAGATTATGTATGAATTGGTTAAAATGCAATGATAATTGTTGGAAGTTTCGGAAATAGTCAAGCCGGTTGGAAGCTAATAATTTTTTTTTGGATATATCAAAACAATGCATGGTGCGATATTCCTGGTTTATCTTTTAAGAATAGCTTCGAATAACCAATATATATTATAAAAAATTGGAAAGTTATTTAAGGGCATACAATATTATTTTTATCTTTTACACCATATTTACATAGTATAGCGTAAATACTGTGGAAACCTTTGGAGTGTTACAAATGTAAAAACACAGTCTTGCACCCTAACACTAATCCTTGAGGAAGACAACTTAGAGTTGTTGAAACAACGTTGGGTGTTTAAAATAAAGGTTTGGTGTTAGAGTGCAAAACTGTATGCTTTTACATACATAGTATAAAACACTGCAGTTTTTTTGGGTGTAATTGAGTGAGTTCGTGGAAGTTTTATTTTCATACTTGGAGTCGTTGGGTGGCACTGCGATTGAGTTGTAGCAGAATTTTTTCTACTATTGGCCCGATTTTAATAAGACTTTTTATGTCTGTTTGAGAGGGTTAGATTTACAATATCACCAGATAGGGAGCGCTGCGATGGGTTCTAGGATTTAAAAAAATAATATTTGCATTAAAATTAAACACCAATTTTGGTACTCCGTGCGAAGCGAGGGCGGCCCAACTAGGTTTTTTTATTTCTATGTGTTGTTAACACTGTTTTGGTATTATGCTTTTTGATGACTTATCCTAATTTGTCTGAAGGTTCTCGTATATAATGTAGCAAAATGTTTTTGGTTTGTTCAGTTTCAAAATTCTCATTTTTCTTTAATGAAAGGTTATTATATACTAGTCGTACCCTGTTTGAAGGCGTTCGAAGACTGAATATGTTTGAAGTGTACCTGTAATAATGTTTGTGATCAGTAGGTAGTACCGAGAATAGCTGGGCAGTATGGTGGTGTCAGTCTTCATTGAGATTCTATTTGTGTGCATAGGTTTTCAATATACTGGGCGGTTTCAGGTTTCATTTACTTTCTTGCTTATGAATGTAAATAAGGATGGTATTTCCATTATACTATTTTCATCGTCAAACTGACGTTCAGATGTATACACAATTTTGGTTAAATGATACTGACTTGATGGGCCTAGATTTTAATGTGTTTCATTAACATGTTAGATAGAATAGGAGATACGGCGAAACCGACTTATTTTGAGACAAACATTATTAAGAGATTGACTTGCTTTTTTGGCCATTAATCAAAGTTAACGAGTGATTTCAAGTCTTTTTCATTACAAAGTGAGGTATTTCAGGAAAATGAATTTTAAGGTTAAAGAATTAGACTTTCCCCTATGTATTAATTAAGAAGAAGTTCCTTAGAAAAGTATTAATATACCGAACCGGTAAGGATGGATACTTCTCCTTTAAGGCCATGCCTGAAATCATCTTCAAGCCAATACAGTTCAAGCATGCAATTTCCATATTGCTGAACCCGATTTCATTCCGTCACGGCACAAATAACACTATTATCAAAGTTACGTGCAATTCCTCCCAGATTTATAAAAGTTCCTACAATAACCAAGAGTTGTTTAACAATTTCCTGGGACCCCATCACTTCTGAATGTACACTTTTATCTGATGCTGCCTTTGCTGACGGATGGGACAATATTGTGCATCTCCGCAACAAGCACCCGATTTAATATTTTATCAGACAGACAAAAGTGGCGGTCGATGAGGAGTGTTTTCATGAATTTTAACGGCGAACAAAGGTTAAAGAATTAGCCACTAACAAACTTTCCCCTATGTATTAATCTCTCAAGCAAGAGATTTAGGAGTTGTGTGAATGGGAAGTATAAAATCGTGATGCATAAAATTAAGCCCCTCCCATGACATAACGAACTGCCCCGAATCATTGCACCGCATTGTCATCACTTGTTTCTGCAAAGCCTTAGTATTGACAAGATATACCATATTAATGATATGGGCCGTGAACCGGTAAGTCCAGATGGATACAATCGCGCTAAAATGCGCCATAGCCAATAGGCCTGAATATTTCTCCAGGGGTTTTCCAGTAAGTGGAAAAAGCAGAGGCTTGTGCTCCTTAAGAAAGTCCCGACGAATCTCATCGTCCCCTCAGTTGTGCGGGAAAACTCCTTGAAAAAATAGCAGATATGGAGCCCTACTGAAATCCACCAACCATCTCAAAGGGGAGATCAATCGAGCCAATATCGCCAGAGAGCTATCTCACTGTCTAATAGCCACCCTGGAATCAAGAACGCCTTTAAACTCGCCCGCTGGGACCGCATTTTGGAGGCTCTTGTCAGGATGGAAGTCAGTAGCATGGTTTGCCTATTTTCTTGTTGTACCAAACTGAAAATGGGCAATAGACTTCAGGAGGGTAATTCTTATGGAACAGTAAATGGCTGAACCCGATGCGCAAGCACATAGAGGAGATACAAACATTCCGCTATACAATTCCATTGGATGCTCAGTTTAGCAGAGCAAAAGACCGAAACATTTCACGGCACTATATACAATTTCAGCTAAACACTCAATTATCAAAGTTACGTGCAATTACGGGCACCTTGATCGCTCGAGCTACCATCGTACCGCCGGAAAATGAAATGCTCTCAGATCGAGTTTTCCCAGATTTCATACAAAAGTGCAGAAAGGGGAGCATCCTCAATCTGAGTCTACGCAATGGCAGGAGAGGTCGCCGAGATTCGATTGTAACATCAGTCAGTTGTTCAATAACTTGAAAATATTTTAATTTCCTGGGACCCCATCAACTTGCCCCCGGACTGAATGTATCCAGAACAATTAGTAGAAGATTGGCAGTATATTTCCAGCCGCAATACCACCTATCTAAGAGCAGATGCAATGCCTCTGCTGCCGCAGGGACCGGGGATGGGATTTGCAATACTCTTGCTTTGTGCATCTCCGCAACAAGCACCCGATTTAATATTTCCCCCTCTTCGGATAAAAAAAAAAAAAAAAAAAAAAAAAAAAAAAAACAGTATCAGACATGATCACATAAACGAACATATATGCATCAAATGCATCAACATTTTAATGGCTTCTTGCATGTTTTTTTTATTTTATTACACACACATATATACATATATACAGTGCTCTTTTTGTAAAAGAAAAGATGGTGGAAAGCTAACTTTTTTTGAAATTTTAATTGTAAGTACCTTATTATAATGTAATATGTATAATTGTAATTCAGAGTGTCGTTCAATTCACGTCTATCAAATCTTCGCGACTTCTCATCTTGCTGTGGCCGAATGTCGCCCATGACAAAATGAGCACTACATATATATATATATATATATATATATATATATATATATATATATATATGTATATATAATGTAAGAAAGGTTTCAGCCGTTACTCAAACAAATTATATATATATATATATATATATATATATATATATATGTTTTAGGTGGTTTCCGGGAACTCATCCGCGTAGTTGATAACTGATCCCTGCCGGGATCGATGGTAAAATGACGACGTTTCGGCAGAGTCACATCTGCCCTCTTCAGCATAATTCTCGTAGCCTTCTGCTTTCGCTTCGCGCTGTTATATGAGTAACTAGAAGCGAAAGCAGAAGGCTACGAGAATTATGCGAACCGACCTGAAGAGGGCAGCTGTGACTCTGGCGAAACGTCGTCATTTTACCATCGATCCCGGCAGGGATCAGTTATCAACTACGCGGATGAGTTCCCGGAAACCACCTAAAACATTTAGTGCCCGCAAAACTTAAAAAATATATATATATATATATATATATATATATATATATATATATATATGTGTGTGTGTGTGTGTGTGTGTGTGTGTGTGTGTGTGTTAGATTGTAGTCCTTCATGGATGCAAGACAGTGATTTTCTATGTCGTATATGGTGTACATCCGTTTGTTGATTTGTGTTCTGAAAAGAACATTTTACCTGACGTTTCTCCAAAATCTGATTTTCAAAGTTGAAAATCTGAAAACAGAATTCATTCTCTTCATATTTAGCGGACAGCATCCTAATATTTCAGGATCGCATCGTGTGAACATCTTCTGGCTGACTTCAGCCTTCAGTAAGTTATACATAGCGATCCCACGGTTGTCATTTTATCATTTTATTTTGTGCAGTTATGTTTATATTCAGTTTACATTAAATTATTATTCAAGTTTAAAGTGTTAAATTTTATGTTTTGAATAAAATATAATTTTTAAAAAAGTGTAATCAAAGATATATAATTAGCGTAGTCAATAGGATTGCCCAACACAAATAGAACACGGGCCTACTAACTAATTGTGTAACGTGTAAAAAAATTGTAGCCTTGGACTACCTTATGATGTAGTTTGAAGTGAAATGTGGCTTTATTACTTTGGAGTTATTGTAGCTGGAGTTGTTCCTTTGGTAGGTTCTCTGAACTGATTAGCGTAGCAGTGATTCTAGAGCACATGCATGTCTGTTCGAATTTCTACAAGTCGGCGTTTAGTTATTCCTAAAATGTTTTCAACTTGAATTTTGTTATATTAACTCAAATATATTATACAGGCAATATTGAAAGTGCGAAGTCTTTACATTAATGAATTGTTAAAGACGATACATTCAGCGAACAACCTCATTAAAACAAATCTTCCACATAACACCAGACAAAAGGATAAACAGTTGCTCATATCTGATCGAAGGAATAAAACTGTATGTCAAAAATGTCTACTATATAACGGTATTAAATTATACAAAGTGATTCCATTAAGTTACAAATAACTAACCAGGAATCAATTCACGAAAAAAATTAAAATATATATAACCCAGAATTATGATAGCTTATTAGCCCTTCTAGTATAATGAAAACACTAAAAATAAATTACTCTATTTATAGAATAATGCCCCTATTTACATACCTCTATATCTATTCATGTTTAGTTATATTTTATGTACCTTATTATATTTTGTTGTTTTCAATATACTTGAATGTTCTCTTGGACACAACACAAGCTTAAGCTTAGGTGTCCATTTTCCATTCGAACATTAATATTGTTAAATAAAATTGAATTGAATATCTTTTACCTTATAATTCCTCGTTTGTATAATCATTTAATTGAAAGGTTATTCTTTAAAGTATTTACATGCTCTAAGGGTTTATTTATCCTCAAGATGTTTAGTGGTAAAATCTTTTACAGAAACACGGATGATGAAACCGTCGTCTGACGTTACCGTCTCTATTGGTCGTTTTGAAAAGGAACATGTTCATTTGAAAACCAACGAGGGCCCCTTTTCTGTTCTAGTCTTGATGCCGGTGGGCAAATTTTGTCACGCGATGCATGGGAATTTAGAGACGGTGTTGTTCTGCCAAACGGTTGTACAATATTTTATGGCTGAAATAGATAGGCCATGGTGTTCGAATCAAGTTAGAAGGTTAAAGTATTTCGAGATTAAGAGCCAACCCCCTTTCACTGAAAGGTAAGCGAGGTGAGTGAATAAAATCGTCATGACAATATATTATATTTTAGGTACTACGTTAGGATCTATCTGCTATGGAGATATTTCTTGAACGTTGGGATCTTTAATTTACTTTGGAATTTGGCCTTTATATTGTTATAGTTTGTTGTTATAGTTTGGAGTTGGCCCCATTTATTTATATTTCGGTGGCTTAAAGTTATTTGGAGTTTGATTTGTACCTTTATGGAGGAGATTATGTCACGACAGGACATGTAAATTTTACTTTTTTTACAGCTTGCTTGATGGATTGTTGGAATGTTTAGCTGTTCTTCAAATGGCTATTTAGCAGTTAACCCCAGGGGATTCATTTACTGCAAAGCTATTAGTGGACGTAGGACAGTCCCTTTGATGGCAGAGGATTTGTGAAGTAATTGGTTTTGAGTTTCCAGTATAGCAAATTCAAGAAATACAGTCCAAACAGTAATTTTCTTTTATATATGATAATAGGAAATTAACAAATAGAATTGTCCATTGTGAGGTTTATTCTGTAAACAGTTTATAACGGTATCCTTTTTTTGAACAGATAATTTTGATTATAGAATCAAATTTGAGTATTCTTTTTTGTTTCACTTTTGTAACGTTTGTAAATATATTCATTTTGATTTTTGAATCTTTGTAAATAAATCAGTTTCTTTTTACTATTATAAAAATAACTGAATTTCAAAATGTAATCTTTATAAAAAGTGTTACAATTCTCTTGATCATTTTTTTCTACACCATACTTTGCTTTATTTTTTTATTAAACTCTCCTCTGTTTACATTTTGCATATTTTTTATTACACCTGAGCTTATCGATTTGTTAAAGTTTTTTTTAAAGTAAGCACGAGTGAAAATTTTGAACACAGATATTATATTAAAAAAAAAACAAAATAGTTCATTCAGAAGGAACATATACACTGTCAACATAGCCGGTGTGAAAGAACATCACAACCTCATACTGTTTTTTGGGTTTTAAAGGTATGTTCCCTTACCGGTTTTTAACCAAATGGCGCCTTTAATAAAAATAAATTTTGTATTTTAATATCTTACCTGCACCCCTTATTGTTCCCGAAAAGCAGCCGCCTAGCAGGCCAAGGTAGGTTATATGTTGAATTTTATGATTTCTGATTTTCTGTGGAGATTTCCAAATCGTGTGAACAATACCTACCTGTTCGAGACACCTCTGTGAGCAGCGAAGACCACGAGCATGCCTTCAGCTAATCAGTCAAAGTTACCGCAGCATAAGTACCAGAAGTATTGATTTAATCATTTATCAATTAGTACAATTTTAATATTTATTGTTATATTTTTATTAACAGTTTTCTCGTTTAATATTTCCACATATTTACTCTTCCTTTGAACCATATTTTTTAAGCTACTGTATAATTTTTTAAACATATTTGTATTATTCTGCCTTAAAACAGTTTCTTTTCTTTATGCCTTACTGCTCATTGCATGGCCGATGACTACCAACATGTGCTTTTAATATTGTACACCAAAAATAAACTTAGGGGTAGAGCAGCCGAACTGATAAATTCTCTCAAAGCAAGACAATTAGTCGAAATTCAGACACTTTTAGAGAATCACTTTGGAGATGCTAGATACCTCTCAGCCTTAATTCAGGATCTTCAGCTAATGAGACAATTAAATACCAAATACCCTACACCATTTTCAGTCCGACTTCAAACCCACCAAGCAAAAATGCTTACTGTGGTTAACAAACAAAATTTAACTCAGAAAGAAAAACAGGCACAAATCGACTTAATGGAAACCATGGCAATAAATAGCTTACAAACGGTTTATAGCCGGAAAATAGGACAACTAGTTCGTGCTAGCGATCCTAATGACAGTTTTACCGCCGTTTCGGGCATAAAACGGGAACTCCAACTGCATCGTTTAGAAACTCAGAAATTTTCCTATTTTAGAAACCAAGCCCAAATCACTTTCCAGTACAAAAAAATGTTCATTCTGTAAAAGAATGGGGCATACTGTTAGAAAATGTCTCACCTAATCGAGACACGTGCAACAAAACCAAAACTATTGATAAAACTTTTCCAACATACGTTCTAACCCATTTTGACACCAAGCATGCCAATTATAGAATCGGCCACATCACTACTCAGAATTATCAGCAAAATATAAACTTTCAACAACCTCGTTCTTCGATCAGTGCACAATCCCCAGTTCAGGCCACAACTTTTTCCACCAACAACAAACACATCACTTAAATAACTTAAATAGTTATGGAGACTATAGAGACTCGACACAAACTGATTACGATTATTACTCAAAAACAGATAACACAGAATGTGACAACTACATTAAAGACGAACACAACTTTCTGCCGCAAATTTTCAGACCCTACTTTTCCAAACGGAACCTCCGGAAATTTCAGAACTTTAGACCCAAATTCAAACACTAAATCTGAGAGGTTCGACCCGAATTTGAACTTCCCTGAACAGAGCTTTCTATAAGACCGCTTCTGTCCGTAAATTTAAAAAGCTATACTATACAGATTCCTCTAACATGTATAAATTTCTAGTAGATACCCGGGCTGGCCTTTTCATTTTCAAACCAAACGCCTGCACACGTTTCAGAGAAAGATTTCACGAAAATGTAGTAATTCGGGTACCAACCAGAAAATTCTTATAAATGAGTTGATCCTTGTTCCTTTCATCATAAATGTTCCGCATGAAGTAAACATCTGCAACCTCGACGGATTATTTGGCTTTGATTTTCACAAGCACTATAACTGTGTTATAGATTTCCACAAAAAACAATTAATAACTAAATTTAAGACACTTCATTTGCATAAAGTAACACATGAAACAATTAACGCTAGTAAACCTAAACAGTCTTGCAGTTCATATACCTCCATCAACACCAGTAAACTCGAATCACAAGCAATAGTTCTCTATGAGTTCCATCTCACAAACTACGCCTTTAGACAATAACGATCCAAGGCAGACAAGAAAAAAAGTTAAATAACTCCAACTAGGACACTTAAACGAACAGAAGTCAGACTCAATCTTACAATTATGCCTTGACTTTTTAGACATAATAACCTCGAAATCAAACATAGCATCGACACCAACAACGAAAAACCGGTCTATACGAAATCATACCGTTATCACCAAGTTCATAAACCAGATGTTAAGCCCCAGGTAGCAAAATACTCGATGAAGGCATAATACGACCCTCTAATTCACCTCGCAGACTATCGCAAACTTTACGAACTTACCGTCGATATCAAATACCTTCTACATAACATCTCAGACCTTCTAGACCAACTAGGTAAATGCCAGCCAGTACTTTACGACACGTGATCTCGCCTCTGGCTTCCATCAAATAGAAATAGACCCAAAATACATCGCGAAAACTGGATTTACCGTAGAGAACGGACATTTTGAATTCGTCCGCATGCCTCTTGAATTGAACAATGCCAATGGGAATCTAGAATGAAAGATTTCTGATTTACATGAATGTCATAATCACCTATCAAG
The DNA here is from genome assembly GCA_034190945.1 of Octodonta nipae. NCBI lineage: Eukaryota > Metazoa > Arthropoda > Insecta > Coleoptera > Chrysomelidae > Octodonta > Octodonta nipae. Next base: position 46,667,045 of record CM067223.1, on the reverse strand, counting down.
ACTAACAGACGTATTCATAAGACTAAGAACAGCTAAAATGTCTGATCTAGACCCCGAAACGTTTGGAATATACAGCAATTTTCTTTAAACTGTGGTGTTATTTCCCAAGAAGCACTTAGACAAGCTAAAATGTAGCTTGGCAAATGGAAATTTCTCCGCAAGGAGGTCGCTTACTTAGGACATCTCAACTAAAGACGGCGTGAAACCCAAACCATCCAAAGTAGAGTGTATTTTAAACATTCAACCAACCAAACCTAAAGACATAAAATCCTTCCAAGAGCTTGATGGTTACAATCAACCATTCAATTTTAACGAAGAGTGGATAAAAGTCTTCACTGCATTAAAACTAACATTGACTTCCACACTTATACTCAATTACCCAAACTTTGACGAACCGTTTATTCTGATTACAAAGGGCAGTAGGTGAGCCGAAACTCGGTATTCTACTATTAAGCGAGAGCTCTTGGGTATCGTATGGGCCGTTAAACATTTTCGTGTAATAATCTACGGCCTTATGTTCCTACTTTTGACAGATCATCCTCCATTAACGAGCGATTTTCCATAAAGGACCCCGGAAGTAGACTTGCCCGATGGAGACTAGAACTAGAAGAGTACGACTATAAAATTATTTATAAGTCTGGTAAAGTTAACAAGAACGCTGATGCCTTATCACGGATTAAAATCAATCAACTGACGAAAGTTCAGTTCAGTCAAAACCGAAGCTAACACCGTTCAAAATCTTAAACAACGAATCCGAACAGGACAGTCCTGAACCCGAACTAAATGAAATATCTCTTGAAACTGTGTCCGAATAATTTAAAATTTTTATAGAACGCTACAAAACTACTTCCTTAATTTACTATAGTAAAATTGCATTCGCCACCTGTCAACTACCAGACAAAATAAATAAAACCATTTTAATTTTCCCCCAATCATTCAATCTTCAGTAATTTCATCACAACATTTTCGAAGATATTTTTGAAGAAGTCGCCGACTTCGAAACATTTAAAATTAACGTATTCGCCAGCAAAACCGTAAGCAGAAGGTAATAATACTTCATAATCCCACTTCAAAATGATCCTGATATCGTAAAGGAAGTTCTTTTTGCATCAATATACAAAAATAAAGATAGATCCATTTCGATCTCCCAATTTTAGAGATGCTCTTTCATTTTCGCTGAAAATAAAAACAATTGGAAGCTCTGCCAAACCGTTACAAAAACCCTGCAAAACACAAATTAGGTACCGCTAATCCTTGAACGAAACGGGAAAAATAACTTGCACCGCAGCATTAAAGAAATTTTCCTCCGTATTAAGGGAATGTACACTTGCCCAAGTTTCTCAAAAGACATTGAAAATGTCATTACGAACTGTGAAATTTGTCAAAAAAATAAAGTATGTCGCAAAAACATAGACAATCTCCTCGTCACACGGAAACACCCAAACACCATTTGAACGAATTAATATTGACATATTGGATAAACCTAACAGGTCCTATACGGGACGAGCTGACGAAATACAAGCTTATGCTTTGGCAGACAACTAGGAGCCCATTACTTATCACTAATATCGATTATTCCGAAGAAGATGAGTGAGAACTCATCGAAACCTCAAACTGTCTTTTAAACACAAATAAACACAAATGAAAATCCGGAAAACTTTCAATGACATTTCGTACTCGTGAAAACGTCCAATGGATGGTCTGAATTCAGATTTGTTGTAAAATTCAGTTAAATTGTTACATCCCTATCTCACAATCATTTGTTGAAAGTAATTAGTCGTTTATTATTGCAAATAGGTACGTGGTTAAATGCAAATATCTAGTTTTCTTTTTCAATACTGATCTTTAAAGCTTTCTAAATGCTAATGTTATACCTAATGTAACTACCAACCAACCACAAAGTAGGATAGGAACTGGGTGGGGCGCAACAGTTAAACTCTCTGACCTCCCAAATTTGGTCAAAAAAATGTTTTCTTAGAAAGCAAAATATTTTTATAAAAGTATATTGTTTCCTGAATCTGTTTTTTGTACATTTTCCACCAACTATGATGCTTTGAAAATTAAGAACTAACAAATGTCTGAATTAGTCCACGAATTTTATTGAACCAAAAAATATATGAAAGATCTAAAACACTGACTAGTAGTCGCAGCACGTCCTCCACGTTAGAATAACATAATGACACGTCTGGGCACTGAAATGATCAAGCAGTTGATAGTCGCTTGTGGAATAGTGTTCCTGTGGGTACTGCCTCTACGACTAATTCATCTGTAGTGTGGGGTGGGCTAATCATTTACAACCATATCAACCCACAATGCTCTAGTAGGTAAACCTCGGGAATATGATTCATGGTCTTTATGTGAAGTAGTTAAAATTAAAATTAACCGGTTTCCAAAATCAAGCCTATTGGTCTACCAGTAAACAAAGTTTACGGGAGCAGGCACAGGAGTTATCTTCTTAGAAAACTCTTGTTTGCCTTTAAGGTACCAGCGTACGACCTTGTGGTTATCTGGCGCCTTGCGGTACCGTGAGTTGAGTCGGTTGATAAAGTTAAGTTACATATTCAATGTGAAAACCAAACTTATATAAAGGGTGAATCATAAAGGCATTCTGTATAAAATGTAAGGGTGAAATGTATGCAGTTCGATGCATAAATAGATGTATATACAGAGTATATGTAGTACATACACTGCATGGAAACAAATGTATATACGGTTTATATGCATGGTGTATAAAACATGAAAAATATTGGTGGACTAGTTGGAACGGGATACCAAGAATAGGTGATTGGAAGTTAGAATGCCTCTCGCTGCCCAGTGCTATTCATGTGGGATTGCAAGTTCGCGTCGTTGATTACACAGCAGGTGCTCAACGAGGCAAAATTAACAATCCAGGTGCCGCTATCAAGTTATATCTGCAGCAATTAATAAGAAATAATGTATTATTTGTTGTGGGGCGCAGGGTGTTGGAATATGGAATAAATAAATGTTGACTCCATCCTGCGGTAGCATTTAGCCAAAACCAAAGTAATGAGTTGGCCAGATTTCGATTCTAGAACCCCCGACTAAAAATGTCATTATAACTGACGAGACTATGTAATATTGTTTACTTACTTTAATTGATATTTACATATTTGAATATGTTGGCCAACGGCCTCGTGGGTTAAATTGAGTCAAAAAAACTAATACAAGTTTTCTTGTTGTTGTCTCTTGTATCAAATGACGTCACAAACAAATATCTCAAGGACAGTTTTAAATATTTTTTTATTTTACATATAGAATATGGGAAATTTATTGAAACTGTTAAAACCAGTCCTAGATAAAAGATGTTGACCTAAAGGTTTTTTAACACAAAGAAAAAGTTACCCTTCAAATTTTTTTTCATGCTTCCCTTACTCTTTTGGGGACAAACATCTCATTTTCCTCCTATTCGAAGACAGAGAGGACAGATGAGTAAGTATCGTATTTATATAAATCTCCAACAGCATCTATATCTATCTATACTATTATAAAATTGTTAGTTTGTCTGTTTGTTTGTTTGTTTGTTCGGGCATCACGTAAGAACTACTGAACTACTGAACAGCTGCATATATTCAATGTGGCTAAAATAAGGGGGAGTGGAATTAGTTATACGGGATGGTTCAAAAAAGTTATATTGAGTGGGCCATAAATAGTTGCATATACCAGGTGTTTGATAAATAGCCCGAGTAGAATTATATTTATATAGGGTGGATAACAAAATGATATATTATTTGGCTCATAAGCAGTTGCTTATATAATATGGTTGAACTAAGGGTAGATTATTTATGCAGGGTGGATACATTTTTTTTAGAAAAAAATGTGTTATGTAATCAGGATAATTTAACTATGTTCTTGAGTGATTATAGTACTGAAATGAGTTGAAAAAATGTTAGAAGTTGTTTACACTGTGTGGTTGTAATGTGAGATCGAGTGGAATTACAGTTTATAGAGTGGTTAAAATAAGATTTTATATCCACAAGTAGTTGCATATATAAGATGGTTGAAATATACAGCGTAGTATAATTGCAGGTATATAGGTGGGTTTAAAAAATATTATAAAGGAATGTGTTGATCTACAAGCTGTTCGATTTACCGGATGGTTAAAAAATAGGGTGGAGTAGAATTTTAAGCATATAGGAAGACAGAAAAATGTTATATTAGGTGGCAAATAAGTAGTTGCATCTACAAGGTTGTTGAAATATAGGGTGGAGTAGAATTATAATTATAGAGGGTGGGTAATAAATTGTAAAAAAATTGTTATATAGCAGTTGCGTATATGGCGTACCTGAAATAGAGGACGCAGTAAAGTTATAGTTACACAGTGTGATTCAAACAAGGTTAGAAAAAATTGCAAATGAAGGATGCTTTAAATGAAGTGTGGAGGGAAATTATACTTTTAATGTGGTTAAAAAATATCAGGAAAAATTGTGAAATAGCGGGGCTCATAAGCAGTTGCACATATACGATAGTTGAAATATAGGGTGGAGAAGTGATACAGTTAAGTATTTAAAAAATATGATATTGGTTGACCATTAAGCAGCAGCGTACACATGGTAGTTCCAAAATATACATGGCGATTCAAAAAAATTTTGAACAAAATTGTTATATAATGTGCCCCATGAGCAGTTGCCGTTTTGGTGAAATATATTAGGAATTGATGGATTCATAGTTGTACGGGAGGTTCAAAAAATATTATACTGGATGGCCGGTAAGTAGTTGCATATAAAAGGCGGTTGTAATAGAGGGTGGAATAAAACTATAGTTAAACAGGTGAGATAAAATTTTTTTGTAGGATAGAACATGAGCTGTTGCATATATGCAATATCTGAAACGTGCATCAAAGTAAAAACATAATTATACAGTCTGATTAAAACAATGTTAAAAGAAAAGTTACATACATGGGTGGTTGAATAATAAGGTGGAGACAAATCATACTTTTCAGGGTGGTTAAGAAATGGTTATATAATAGTCCATAGGCAGTTGTGTAGATAAAATAGTGAGTGGAGAGTTATAGTTAAGTGTTTAAGAACTGTTATATTTGGTGGCCCCTAAGCAGATTAACAAACCAAGTGGTTGAAGTATTTTTTAATGTAAAATTATGTTTATACAGGATGGTTAAAAATAATAATGTTTTACTGATTGGCAGCAGTATATACAGGATGGTTTTAATATAGTTGGAAGTAGAATTATAGTTATACAATGCGGTTAAAAAAAATTGATTATAATTGTTATATAGAGTGTCCAAAACGCAGATGCAGTGTGGGTGTGTGTTTAAATAAATGTTTAATCTTAGGGTGCCAAACTGTGTTTTTACTTTTGTGTCACATCAAGGGTTCCACAGACATTTCCATTAGGGTGGATCGAAAAGTTTAAAAATTGTTATATAGGGCATGAACAGTTGCATCCTATGATACCTGAAACATAGGGCGAAGCAAGACAATAGTTTTAGAATTTGGTTAACACAATGTTAGAAAAAGTTGCACATAAAAGGTGATTAAATTAAAATATAGTGTGGAGAGAAATTATACTTTACAAGGTGGCTCAAAACTTATCAGAAATAATTGTTATATAGCGGAGACCAAAAGCAGTTGCATTGCTGAAATATAAGCTGGAGTAGCGTTATACGCAGGTGTTAAAAAATTATATTGGGTGACAAATAAACAGCAGCATATACAGGATGGTTGCACTATCGGGTGAAGTAGAGTTACAGGTATACAATGTGATTAAAAAAAGTCAATTAAAATTATTATAAAGGGTGGCCCACAAGAACTTGCAGTTTGGGTGAAATATATTCGGGATTGGGGAATTTATAGTTAAGTAGGGTGTTTCTAAAAATTTGGAAGATTTGTTATATAGAATAACCTGTATGTTTCATATTTCTTTTTGCATCTTACGTACATTCCGGACGCGGGTGAATCCGCGGGTAACGAACTACTGAACTGATTCTGCTGAATCCCTTTTTGCTGTAAAGCGAATGGTTATACTTAAAATCTGGTATACACTCTATCTCCTCTACCTTGACAGAAATAGTAGATATAGCGAAAATATTTCTAGGATGTTGGGTAACCCACAATTACACTAATGATTCCATTGCACACACCAAATATTAGATACTTGCATTAGCTTAGCTTTTATTCAAAATTCGGAATATGCCAATGTAACTAAAATGATTCGATTAAAAAAAATCAACTGATAAATCAAGTGTGTTGCATATGTAGGATAGGTGAAACATAGAGGGGAGTAGAATTATATGGGTTTAAAAAATTGAAAAAGAAATACATTGGAATTAGTTATATGTGGTGGTTGAGAAAATTATAATGGTGGTTGAAAAACGGGTGTATTGGAATTATACTTATACAGGCTGGATAACAAAATATTGTTTGGCACATAAGTAGTTGCATATACAATGTGGTTAAAATAGTAGTATAGAATTATAGTTATAGAGGGTGGATAAAAAATCTTAGACAAAACGTGTTGTGTAAGCAGTTAGGATATTTGAATTATGTTCTTGAGTTATTGAGGTGTGATATAAAGAGATGTTCCATATATATGATGGTTAAAATATAGCGTGGAGTAGAATTCTAAGTACACAGGGTGGTACAACAATATTATATAGGGTGGCCCATATAGTAGTACTTGGATATACAAGGTTGTTGAAATATAGAGTGGAGTAGAATTATAATTATACAGAGTTAAATAATTGTAAACAAAAAATTGTTAGATTTGAATAGAATATAAGCGGTTGCATATATGAAGTACCTAAAATATGGGAAGAAGTAAAGTTAAGTTACACAGTTTGATTCAAACAAGATTAGAAAAAGTTGCTTATGAAGAGTGGTTTGAATGAAGTGTGGAGAGAAAATATACTTTATACTATATATAAGAGGGAAAGTTTTGAAATAGCGTAGCTCAATCAGTTGCACAGATAGGATAGTTGAAATATAGGGTGGAGTAGAGTTATTATTAAGTATTTAAAAAAATGTTATATAATTGTTGGAAACATTTTGTAGCATAGAACATGAGCTGCATATCATCATATTTGAAACATAGCGAAGTAAAATTATTGTTATATAGTGTGAATGAAACAATGTTAGAAAAAGTTGCATATAAGGGGTGGTTGAAATATAAAGTGGAGATAAATTACACTTTCCAGAGCGGTTAAAAAAACATGAGAAAAATACATAGCGAAGTCCAATTACAGTTGTAGATAAAATAGTTGAAATATATATTGAAGCAGGGTTATAGTTAAGTATTTAAAAAATGTTATATTTGGTGTCCCCTAACCAGATACATACAGGGATGGTTGAACTATTTTGTAGTGTAAAATTGTGGTTATAAAGGATGGATCAAAAACTGTCAAATAAGTTATAATGGGTGATGAAATAGTACCAGTATATATAGGATGGTTTAAATATAGATTGAAGTAGAGATATAGTTATATAAGGCAGTTAAAAGAAATTTTGAATAAAAATTGTTATAAAAGGTGGCCAAAAAACAGTTGCAGTTTGTGTGATATATGTTGAGGATTGGTGAATTTATAGTTATACAGAGTGGTACATAAAATATGATATTGTGTGGTCCATAAGTAGTTGTGGTTGAAGGTGGTTGAAATCGGGGGCGTAGTAGAATTATAATTTAAAAGGGTATATAAAAAAATGTTAAAAAAATGTTATGGACGGTAGACACGGTACAGCTGGATCTTACTATATAGAATAACTGAAATAAAGGGTGAAGCCAAATAATAGTTATACACGGTATTTAACTCAATGCATATAAAGGGTGGTTAAAATATCAGATGCGGGGCAATTATAATTTACAAGGCGGCTTAAAAATTATCAGCAATAATTGTTATATAGCCTAGCAAATCATAAGCAGTTGCATATTTGAAAGACAGGGTGGAGTAAGTTTATAGTTAGGTGTTTAAAAAATGTCATACTGGTTGCCAAATAAACAGCATCAAATACAGGAAGGTTGCACTAGAGGGTGAAATAGAGTTCCAGTTATACAACGTGGTTCAAAACAATGCTGAATAAAAATGTTAATAAGGTGGTCCATATGCACCTGCAATTTGGTGTGAGAGTTATATGGGATGCTTCAAATAAGTTTGAAAAATTTATATATAGGATAGTCCATATACTTCATAAGCTATTTATTTTTGCAAAGATTTGTACATTTCATACGCGGGTACCGGCTAGTTCTACAATATTATTTAAACAACTATAAAACCCAATGTTAGTAATATATTTGTTATGTAGACTTATATATTTATAAGTGTGAAAATGAAGACCTTTAATATAATATATTGTTTTATTAATACACTAGCAGTTACCCGCGGTTTCATCCGCGTATAGAATGTAAAATTTTTTGTAAAAAGAAATAGCTTATGAAATATATGAGCTATCGAAAATAACAATTTTTTCTAACTTTGTTAAACCACCTAACATAACTATAAATCTATCAATCCCGAATACATTTCACCCAAACTGCAAGTGCTTATGGGCCCCATTATACAACAATTATATATATATATATACAGAGTGAGTTTTTTTTTGATGATCAGTATGGGGATCTCGGAAACTAGAGGAAATAGAGCAATGGTTATATTGGGAAAGATTTGCAGTTTTACTGGCCCAATTTAATGATACTTTCGGATTTTTGTAAATAGTCATGGCTTATTAGATATTTTGAAAAAAAGAAATTCTGTCGATTTAGTCAAATCCATCTAGCTCCTTTGCTTTTGATTTTATAAAAAAGTGTAAATATCAAAATTGAAGGGAGTTGTATCCCGAATATGATTGTCATGTCCTCGTTTGCATGACAGCTCTCGTTTTCGAGATATGACACAAATTTATATTTTTGAATGGAAACCATAGTCGGCTATGACCTCAAAAAATCCGACATTTTTGTAATAATATATAATACTCGATATAGTTACTCATAAAAGTCACGGAGTTATGGATGCCTTTCTCTCTTATTTTCACTTTTAACGTAGTTAGCCATGAAATAGATTGATTTATTAATAACTATTCCAAAAAACATTAAACGATTTTTTTATTAGGTATTTCAGATATAACGAAAAAACTAAATAAGTTTGTACTTACAAACTTAAGAAATTAAAGTACATAATAATGATTACAATTTATGTTCGAATAGTCCACCATTGTTATTTAGATAAAAATTGCATCATTTTAAGATTGACATTACCGCTTTCCTCACAGACCGCCTATCAATTTCTTCAATTGCTTGTAATACCGCCTCCCTTAGGTCACCAACTGTCTCATACTTTCTTTTGTACACTTTGTTTTTTAGCGCACCCCATAAATAGAAGTCTATAACTGCCAAATCGGGAGACCGGGGTGGGCATTTCGTGGGCCATTTCTTCCTATTCAAGAGTTTGGATAGATATTATGTAAGTGTTGTCTTACTAATAACGAGTTATGAGCAGGTGCTCCATCATGTTGGAACCACTCAATTTCTATACGAGTTCTCAAATTCAAATATTGCAACATGTCTTGAAAAGTGTATTGCAAGAAATGCAAGTAGCGCTCCCAGTAATTCGTCATAGATAAAAGGCCCCAGAATAGTAGACCACACCAAACATTAAAACCAAATTTTATCTGAGGTCGTCTTTGTTCTACATGGAAAGGGTTTTCTTTAGCCTAGATATGCTCATTGTGTCTATTGAACATACCGCAGTTAGTAAATCTAGTTTCATCTGACCATAACACCTTCAATGGAAACTGTGGATTGTCAAGGTACATGTCTCTAAACCATGTACAAAACAAAATACGTCGATGTTCGTCACCAGCATGCAAAGTTTGAGAAACTGAAAGTTTGTACGGGTGGAACTTGTGCGCTTTCAGTACCTACAGTTCGTTGAGATCTGCCAGCTTCTGCGAGTTGATGTAGATGGATTTTGATTTACCATTGCCAAAACATTTATTTGTGCTGCTTCGTTAATTTGATTACGTTGCTTTGGTGGTTTAGTAAAAGATCCTTATCTGCGTAAACGATCGTAAAGCCTCTTCAATGTACATAGAGCAGGTTGGTGACGATTAAAATATCTATGAAAGTATTCCTCAGCTGCACGAACTGAATTTTTATGGCATATAATATAACATTCCACCATATTCAGTTTTTCTTCGCTAGAATATAATAGAAAATAAAAGAGAAAAGCATCCATAACTCCGTTATTTTTATGAAAAACTATATCGAGTATTATATCGTTGAAAAGCTCTAAAAATGTCCGATTTTTTGAGTCATAGCGAACTATGGTTTCCATTCAAAAAAAGATAAGTTTGTGTCATATCTCGAAAAAGAGAGCTGTCAGGCAAACGAGGACATGACAATCATATTCGGGATAAAATTCCCTTCAATTTTGATATTTACACTTATTTATAAAATCAAAAACAAAGGAGCTAGAGGGATTTGACTAAATCGACAGAATTTCGTTTTTTCAAAATATCTGGTTAGCCATGACTTTTTACAAAAATCCGAAAGTGTCATTAAATTGGGCCAGTAAAACTGCAAATCGTTCCCAATTTAACCATTGCTCTATCTCCGCTAGTTTCCGAGATCCCTATACTGATCATCAAAAAAACTCACCCTGTATACTTAGAATTCTTGTCCACCCTATATTTCATCTATCCGGTATATGAAACAGCTTGTAAATCAGAACATTCCTTTATAATATTTTTTAACATACCTGTATAGCTATAATTATTCTTTGCTACATATTTTACCATCATATAATATGCTACTTGTGAACTTGTGGATATAAAACCATTTTTTAACCACTCTATAAACTGTAATTCCACTCGATGTCATATCTCAACCACCCTGTATAAACAACTTCTAACATTTTTTCAACCCATCTAATAACTATACTAATAGCTCAAGAAAATTCAAATATCCTAATTGTTTACATAACATATTTTTTATCCACCCGATATAAATATAATTCTATTTTACCCTTATTTAACCCACATTTATATGCAACTACTTACGACCCTAACAAGATATAACATTTTGTTATCCACCCTGTATAAATATAATTTAATTCCACCTGTTTTTGACCCAACTGGTATATACAACTGTCTATGCTCCACTCAAGATTTTTTAAATCCATGTAATTCTACTCAGCTCTAAATTTTACCTATTCGATATATGGAACACTCTGTAAAATTACACTTAATTTATCAGTTGAATTTTTTAAAAATCGATACATGTTACATATTCCGAATGAATTTTTAATAAAAGCTAAGCTCATGCAAATATCTAATATTTGGTGAATGCGGTAGAACCGATTAACTAATTGTCTGTTACCGAACATAGTAGTTTTTTCCATATATCTACCGTTTCTGCCAATGCAGGAAGATAAATTGTATACCAGATTTTATGTCAAACTATAAGATTTGCAACAAAACAAAGATTTAACAGAAACAGTTCAATAGTTATTACGTGATGAGGTAACAAACAAACAAACAAACAAACAAACAAAGAAACAAACAAACAAACAGACAACTACAATTTTATAACAGTATGTAGGTGAACAACAGAGGAGGTTTCATTGGAGAGATAAAACACGGTATACAAATACAATGCCTCTGCAGTCGATGCCTCTAGTCATACTGATCCTTTGGTCACTATCAGAACCCCGATTCTTGAAACCATGAAAATGCTCTACCACTTGACGGATGACGTCAGTCGAATGAAAACTAATAGAAATCTGTATTCTCGAAGATCGTGTACGACCCAACCAATTTGTTTTTGTTGCATAGTATGATTTCAAGAATCGGGCGCCAGAGTGCCATGTTTCTTACGCAATACCTAAGTGGACCCCACGAGTTCTCGCTAATCTCATGCTTCCACATCATCATCATCATCATCATTGACCATAGAACTTTTTTATTGACAAGTAATTTTTGTTTGAGGAAGTTGCGGTAGTAAAAAGCACGAATGAAACGTCACTCCTAGCGAGGAAATGGCAAAAAATGGCACTAGTAGAAGTAAGGCGGTAAAACTATGTATGAAAGCGAAGGAAATAGCAAGAGGGATAGAATGAACGGTGGTAAACAAATGGTCGATTTTGGAAACATACGAGTGTATAAGGTAGTTTCAATGGGGTATTGAATTGAAAATTAAGAGAGGAATGTACACGTTCTAGGAAAATATCATGTGCTTTGGTTGATGGCGTTAGGTGTTGTTTGTTATAAAATGACTAAGTGGGTTGTATACCACGCATATGTTGCTAAATCAAAGGATTATAATTATCAACCAAATATCCGTTTTTCTGCATAGGGTAATCATTATGTAATTAATTAGTGCATATTGATATTACATTATATTTTTATATGGGTTTAAAATTATTAATAGTAATAAATTTATATCATGGTTTTAATACCATAACAAGCATTAGAGAATTACAAAAGGAAAAGTTTTCCTTTAGTTACTTCAATGATGTTTCATGTAAATACCACTGCAAATTCTATTGAATTTATTAGATAAGAGACAGGGAGTTGTGGAGATAACGCAGTCTGGTAAGCCCGCAGCTTCCTGGTTCTTACAACCATAGAGGAAATTGATTGAAATTATCTCTTATTCATTTTCCCTGGTAAAAATTAGAGAAGAGATCGGATCGGTATGATACAGAGCTGGGAAACCTTTCAAGGCTGTTTTATTTACCATAAACTTAGCGCGCACCTCAAACCACAGTAGACTAATCAACATTTTACACCTCTAACCTAAAACCATACTCCACTACTTTTTCATAAGGGTACCAATACAGGTTAATCGCTTGTGTGTGTGTGTGTGAATAAGGTAAGTAATTGATATGACTCAAAACTATCTAGCTACGCGGTTACTTATCAGAGCAGGTAATGGTGAGATCAAAAGGCGCGATACACCTTCAGTTATTAGTTCCCTTTACTTTCCTGTTTATTATAGAATTTACTCAGTTAAATTGAAATAGGAACTTCTAAGCATTCTGACATTTAATATTTATCTGAAAAATGAGTAAGACAATAAACGTAATTGATTGCCGGTTGAACTGGTAGCATATTGGAATGTTGAGCAGTGTGATAGAACTGCTGTGGTATGCGTACTGTAGATAGAATGAACTAAAACTGTCCACTACATAAATATTTACTTTTAACAAGATCGTTGAGTAACACTCGAAAATGTGGTTGCTACGTTGCTAACTACTGAACTGAGACCTGTATGTCAGTCAGCCTCTTAATACGCTCATAGTTATTCGCGATTTTTTCCATCTATCTCTAACATGTATAATTTTTAATTCCGGAGGAGATTCGAAATGTTTGACAATTGGTTTTACCATTAATGCTACTTTCGGGAATCACCTCATGTTGCGTAGTTCGTTTGTTCCGAATGGTTTTGCAGTCATTTATTCGAAAATTAATTTTTATTGGAGATAATTAATTTCTAGACGGGTCCCTAATTTGGCGGCGTAAAATAATTTGCCTTCGATTTGTCTGCATAGGCGTGGTGAAGCCGGCTCTCATTCACTTTATAACAAGTAGCCGTAACTTTCATGAAGTAAAGCAGAAACAGCCCAACAGGTGAAGGTAGTCATCATCGTCTAGATAAGCTTATGGACATTATAAAAGGTTTTTTATATAATCACAAATCTCTTAGTTATAGCAATGGGAAGACAAGCTATCAAAACCGAACCAGTCACCGATAGGATAAAATTTGAAGTTCTTAAGATAAAAGTCCCATGGTGTTTCATTCGATTTATCCTTTACCTATTGCAAAACTGAACAATCTCTATGTCTATTCAATTCAAACAATCGTGCACATTTGCATGACCTTCAATCCGATACTTCTAAAGCCACTGTCTGCCTCAATTGTTTCAAGTCAATATCGAAAATAACAATGATGTGACGTAAGAAGCAACCTACTCATGCCAACTTATTTTTCCTTCAACTTAGAGTTTACATTTTATACATTCACCCACATTTTTTGTTTCCTGCTACCAGTATGTTAATATGTTATCTAAAGACTGGTTGATCACTGATAAATAAGAATGTGGTGCAGAGAATGTGTTTTATTTTTCTTGTGCCTCTTGGTGCTTTTCTCATGTTACTTCAGTGCATTTAGATTCACTATTGGGTGTTAATACGATCATTGACTTAATTCTTTCTATGTTTCCTGGGTACCTCTGTCTGTTATGTTGCTATTCAAAGGATTTGCTTGATAGTTGTGACAATGAGTAAAAGAATGGTGCTGAAATTATTTATGTTTTATGTCCACCTTGATGCTTTTGTTAGTTGTTTTCAATATTTCAGACTGGGTCCCCGCTACTATGTGCGTTCATATTCTGATTGGTTTTGGCCATACCGCTATATTCCTTCCCCTAGTTGCCTGCTTCATTATTCAATTAATAACAATCCTTATGTCATAAGGACAATAACCATCAACCCAAGAAACCATTCCTGGATACTTACCACCACCGCTTCATCATGGCGCCACAGATTTTAATATTTCTCTCACGATTGACAGTGCAATCTGGGAAATCAGAACACACCCCCATGATTATGACACACTTCACATGTTGCTGTTGATCAATAGCGTGTTAAAAGCCGCATCTCGGGGGAATAGATCTGATCGCTGCCGGCAGACGTTAAACACCTTAGCTATTTTCCACGCTCAAGTGAGGTGATATTTAATAATAAGATCTCAAAGAAGGATGGACAGGCAGTCAACAGCAAAAATTCACAAAATCAGACACGCGTAGTTAAACACACACTGGTTGTCCATAACTCAATACTTGAAGTTAGAACGTTTCGCCAATAGATTAGTACACAAATTATTAAACACATTGAGGTTATGTCTAACATAGATGGATATGCGCGGTGCGAGCGCTGCGATGCTTCAATGTGATGCCTCAAATTATCAAACAGACAAAACTTAACGTACCGCTCACATCGCGTTTATGTTGGACATAACCTTCTATGTAAGCAAGATAACTGGTTGATCAAGATACTAGTAGTCTCATGACAACTGTGAAGAAAATTTTCTGTAAAGGCTGAGCATAATAATTTTGTATTAAATTTCTCAAGTTCTCGTTTCTTTATATATATATATATATATATATATATATATATATATATATATATATTTTTCTTTATTCGTACATATAGAGATCTAAATAGTAGATGGACAAGCCGGTTCTGGATACATAAAACACTTTCAAGGTCAATAAGGCTCAAGCGTCCTGCTACCACGCCATCGCTAGGTGACCTCCCTATTTGATTAGAAAAAAGGTAATACTTTATCGTTCCCAAGACCCTCGCTTGAGAGGTGTCACGCTAACTATATTCATTAACCAGACCATAGAGCAAGGGTAGTTGCTTTTGGATAATAACTACCTAAATGTTACAGGCGGATATGAAACGAATGTAACATTAGTAAGTATCGATGATGGTAGTGTTTTTAGGGTAAAATAAGGTTGTAATTTGTTAACAGTGTATCGGTCATACGATTTGGGGAATATGACAGAATTGACCACGCCTCTCAAGTAGCTGCTGAATTTGAAAACAATTGACCAGGTGGATGGAGCTTTACAAAGCAAAGAAGATTCCTTACCATCAAAATCCTTTTAAGCAGGTTGCGGACATTGCCGGAAGATGGAACAACAAGAGGATATTTTCATACCGAACCAACACTATCACTAAAAATGACAGGTAGAATCTGGTCCTGATGTGACGAAATAGCTAATCATTCTGGTATCCTGCAGTTATTGTGGGCGTAATGGAATTCACAAAGATTAAACAATAGTACAAAACTGAACTTAGATAGTGCTAAAGAATAAGGTACTAGCCGTGCTAATAGTCATACAAAATGGGATTACCAGAGGTCAACTGGGCACAAATAAGAGTCTGATAACGGTTGACTGAGTAAATTATTTCGAAGAAGTCAGAGCCTAGTGCCAGGCATGTGCTAACTGCGCAGTCGGTAAGAGCAGGAAGACTCGTACCAAAAGATGGCAAAATATAACAATGTGTGTATTGTGAAAAAAGTTGCTATTGATGTAGTTAGGCCATTCTCCAAGGCTGAAAAGAGTTGGATACATTCTGATTGCTATAGATCACTCTACTAGATGTCCGTAAGTCATTTTTATATCGAATCCGGAAGCAACCACTGTATCTTGTTAGAACTGCATTCAGACAAAGGGCGAAGCTGTAAGTGTAATATACTTCAAAAGGTCAGCACGATGTTGAGTATCCAAAAAGCAAGAATCATCACTTTCCCTATCAGAAAGAATGTTAGAAAGATTAGTTCTGTTAAACTATGACTATTCAATATCGTCAGAAATAATCAGGATAAATAGGATGAGCATATATTCTTATTCATGTTAGCCTATCGCTCAGCCGCCCACAGCAGCACAGGATTGACTCCTGACTGTTCAGGAAAGAAATAAGATTACAGTGCGACTTGGCTTCTGGCTCACCGGAATGATGCTCCAGTGAGCAAAGGAATAGACAAACAAAATGCCGGGAAGGCGGATGTTAGCTACAACCTTACTACAATCTGGAGGCAAATTCAAGTTCCAACAAATTGATAAGGTCTGGTCTACAATTTCTTGTTGGGCAACTCGTCTAAGATGTCAGTAGGAGAGAGCAAACTAGTGCTTCATTCATTCAAAAGAAATAATTATATAAATGGGACACATGAAAGAACACGAGAACTTTACGAAGTAGTTCAAGTCTCCTAGTGAGTGTTTTGTGAATAATTGAAACCAGATTCGCTATTAACAGAAATAAAAGAACTGTTCAAACTGATATGAATCAGAAAGCACTTACTAGCCTACTTCAGAAAGTAAACTGTTCTTTATTTTCGCACCTAAATTAACTATACTGCTGCACAATAATATGAGCCGTATTTTAAATATCGAAGAAGTCTCAATGCCAATTGATTTATCACTTCGCTTCTCAACTGCACTCCTGACCGTCGTCTTATATATACCCATGACATTTATTCTACCGTGGTTCCATAGCAATCGTTGTATTCCTACTATATATGTTGCTTTCTTGAAATAACTGAAATTTTCGGTGATTTTCACCCTCATTTGTGCCTTGAGAAGAATATATTTTGTCGCCAGTTGTTTATTTCGATGAAGTACTTGGTTTTTATACTCTAACTTTAATCGTCCCCATCGGAATCATACTGTCCATAATAGGAATTCATTTGAAGAAATTTTATTTTGGCCTCAGAAACCGGAGAATGCAATATCGTTGATCATCTTGCCTACTTCTTATCGACCACACTTGGAGACTTGCTTTTACTCCTCTGAGGGTTGTATACCCAGACCTTATCGCCTTGTTGACACTCAACCGAATTTGCTTTCAAGTCGTAACATGGTTTCATCCTATCTTTGATTGCCAACATTTGCATCCAGGCTAGTTCATGCAACTTGGTCGGCATAACCATTAACTTCGTTGAGAGGCTATGCTTGTGAGCCAAATGCTAAATTAGACGTTTGCCTTAAATTTTTCGGTACCCTGGTGGGGTCAATCTTGTCGTTGGAAGGCTGAACGATAGGTGAACAGGGAAAGGGCAATACTCTTATTCCAAGTTATTAAATCTTTCCACCATTCTGTTCATTTATTATGCAAAGGGGTAGTTCTCGTTCTCTTAATTCCCAACATCGAACAAAGCTACTGGACTACACTGAACTCAAAGTTACTGCCTTGGTCCGAATGCAAGTCTAACAGTATACCAAAAGTGCTGAAACACTTGTTGTCACCGTAGTTGGGTATCAAATATGCTTCAAGACATTTGGTAAAATAACCTATCGTGACCAGAATATATTCGTTGTCTTTCTCGGACTGTGGAAATGGGCCGGAGACACCAATAACAATTTGTTCAAATGGATCGCCCGTATTCTACTATTGGTAGGGATTTTCGGCTCTTACTGGCTTCACACATTTCTGGAATCAGTAAGGACGGCGGGTACCTTTTCCTTTGGGACTTTCTCTACCATTAGCCCACAGCGATTTCAGGACACATGAGTAGCTAACTACCATGTCCCGACGTGGGGTGGGTGCTTCTTGAATGAGAGAATTGGTTTAATATTTGGCTGTTTGCTTCTGTATGCATTGTTCTGTTGTCCAGTCTTCATTCATCTGCACTCGCACCTGTCGGATGCATACTGGTGCGTTCCTGCAATTTGTTTAGTGTATTGTTTTTAATTTGATTGAATTACTTCATTGATTTTTAAACTTCTGCACCTTTTCTAAAACATTCCTTCGTGCTAATGCTAATTGTAAGTGTGTTTTTGCGTGTAAAATATAGACATTATTGACATTCGTGGTTCGCTTTCCTAGCTGTTTTGGACGCTTGGGAGTTTCGTGCAATGTACTCCGAACTTTTCGGTGGCTTTGATTCCGTGTGAAGAGACGACGCTTATTGTTGTTATAGTGTTACGAGTCCGCGAGTTTTTTAGCTCCGTTCGTAACGACCGCTAAACCGCTTTCATTTTGTTTCTTTTTTGTTTACAAAAGCGCATCATTTGTTGTTAAACCCGTATTTTTTTGTATGCTCAATCAATGAACATTACGTCGCTATTTTTTGTGTAACGTGTTGTCCAGAAGAAGCTCTAAAAAAACTGTTCACGGGGCTAGCCTCTGAAGAAAGAAGAACCAAGAAAACGCCAGAGCTTCGACTTAAAGGTTAGTGATAACTTTTATTTGGTGATTCGTTTATGTGACCGCACGTGTTTGTTGATTGTTCCGCTAAAGGTCCTTCGTCAATTATATACTTGCATTGAACCAGCATTGAACTAAAACCGCAACATCTAATTCATACATTTTTTTTTTGGATATTCTCTATGGAATGTGCATCGAAGACATTCCATAACTTGGTCCAACTTCGAGCCGGATGCAATTTGAGTTAATTTAGTGCAAAGATTATCAAATAAATTACATAATTTGGTCCAAGTACGAGCCGGATGCAATTTGAGTTAATTTAGTGCAAAGATTATCGAATAAATTACATAATTTGGTCCAACTCCGGGCCGGTTACATTTGAGTTAATTTCGTGCACAGTTTAATGATCAAAACATTTATTTTTCGTTGCAATTATTGTTGAAAACCGCATTGAATTTTCGTTTCTTTATTTGTTTGCCGCCTTAAAAACTTACAAGAGATCGTTTTGTTTGTTTGGTTATTTGCTAAATTGTTTTGAATTTATTTGACATTTGGTCAGATATTTTACTACTTCAACAGTAAAAAATTGTATATTTTGGAATAGTATTTTGTTTTCGTTCTATCGTGTTAGATTTGTTCAGTGGCGTTACAGTGATTTTAATTTATTGTTAAGATTCAAAAACCGCTGAAAATTTACGTAAATTAAAAATCATCGACAATCGGAGTTTAAAAGATTAGAAGATATTTATTTTGCTGCCGAGAAAGCCTTAAGAGGTGACGACGTTGAATTGTTTTTTAGCATGATTGATATGGTTGATTCAATTCATTTAGAATTTTTTAAACAGCACAATTCGATTGTTGGATTAATTTCAGATGCAACCGATGATTTTGACTTTGAGGATGACATTCGCAATAAATTTGAAATTTTTTTTTATTCAATTAGGTCTATTTTTGCTAAACTGAAATCTGTTCAGAATTCTACGCCACAAAATATAGCTCGGGTACAGGAAAGTGTTGCTTTGCCGCGAATTGATTTGCCTTCATTTAGTGGAGACATATTGGAGTTTGGTACTTTTATTGATTTGTTTTATTCATTAATTCACAATGATGAGAAACTCAGTACTATGCAGAAGTTCAAATATTTGCAGTTAGCTTTAAAAGGGCCTGCTTTTGAGGCTATTAGGAATTTTAAACTAACATAAAACAATTACGTGAGTGCTTATGAAGCACTTTTGAAAAAATTCAAGCGAACTCGTTTAATCGCGGAGTCTCATTGGTCAGCTTTAGAACAATTCCCCCAACTAACTTCAGTTAGCCCTTCAGAGTTTCGGAAGTTATTGGATGACTTCAGTGATAATTTGGAAGCACTGAAGAATTTGGGTTTACCAGTAAATCAGTGGGATTTTTGTATCGTTCAGATGATGTTGAAACGAGTTCCAAAGAATTTAGCCGCTAAATTTGAACTTTACCATGGTACTGTGACCGCTCAAGAGAGACTTTCAGATCCGTTCGGAAGTTGTTGATTTTTTTGTCGAAGCATTGTGATGCCTTTGAACATGTTGAATTATCCCGCAAGGCAAAGCAAAGTGTTGACAAAAAGTTACCATTGAATTCAAAGCAACATTCTTCCCGGTCACTACATCTTTGTTAGTCACTAAGAATAGAAATTGTTTAGTTTGTAAATCCGATCATGCGATTTACAAATGTTCTGAATTCTTGAACAAATCAGTATCCGCGCGGTTTAAGTTTGTTAAAGATTTTAGACTTTGTTTTAATTGCTTAGGCGATTCTCATCAGTCGAATCGCTGTAAATCTTTATCCACTTGCCGCAACTGCAAACAACGCCATCACACATTGCTTCATTTTGTAAATCGTGGTGATTCAGGCATTCGGTCTGAATCTAGAGCTCCCCCCGCAAACCTGGCATCCACATCTGGTGGATCCAGTACCATTAATACTGTTGAAAGTCCCGAAACTTCTCTACCGCAGACTTCTTGTCATAGTTCACTTTTGTCATACAATTCAAATGTGTTGTTATCTACCGCTTTAGTTGAGGTATTAGATAAGCACGGTTCTTATCAAACTTTGCGATGTCTGCTAGACTCTGGTAGCATGACATCATTCATTGCGAGAAACGCTGTGAAACGCCTTGGCTTCCGACCTATGCTCGCTTCGATTCAACTCAACGGGTTAGGTTCTATGCAGAGTCCCTCTGCTGAGGGCTCTCTTACCCTTTCTCTTCGCTCTATAGTAAAGCGTGAGTGCAATTTTGTTCTTGATACTATTGTTTTACCCCGCATTTGCAATGATATGCCTGTTGCGCCCATTAACATGACTAATATGACATATCTAACCAATTTGAAACTTGCTGATCCTGGTTTCAATAGCCCAGGCGCTATTGACCTTTTGTTAGGTGCCGATATATTTTCTCAAATTTTGTTGGATGGACGCCTTCTGGGAAAGGAAGGTGTTCCTGATGCTATTAACACTGTGTTTGGTTACATCCTTATGGGTAGAGTGTCTTCGAGTTCTGTTAACTCTCAATCTCAGTCATAAACCCAACTTCGCTTTTTTGTCAAATTGAAGATGTAGTATCATTAGATGATTCACTCCAAAGATTCTGGACAATTGAAGATGTTCCTACCGCACTGGTTCAGTCCCCTGATGATCTTATCTGCGAAAAAATATTTTCCGAGGGATGCAGGAGATTGGATTCAGGTAGATTCGTTGTACCCCTTCCTTTTCGAAAAACACTTCCTGCTTTTGATGGAATGTATAATCCCGCCGTACAACGTTTCTACTCTTTAGAAAGACGTCTTCTACAGCAACCAGATCTCTACAAACACTATTGTGATTTTCTTAAAGAATATTTGGAGCTTGATCATATGGAGTTGGTTCCTGATCCATCTACTTTTTCTGATTGTTACTACATACCACATCATTGTGTTTTGAAACCTGATAGTAGCACAACCAAACTTCGTGTGGTGTTTAATGCATCCGCTAAGATACCTCATCGGTTATCTTTGAATGATTGTTTGTTTATCGGTCCCAAATTGCAGCAAGACAATATCGCTATTTTGTTGACCTTACAGAATTTAGTTTTGCCTCACCTGCTTGCTACAGAAAACTTTTCTAGTTGTGACCTTCACACATTTGGTGATGCTTCTGTGAAAGGTTGTGCCGCTGTTGTTTATTTTCGTCAAAGTTTTTTTGTGTTGTCTAAATCAAAACTTGCCCCTTTGAAAACTTTGTCACTTCCCAGATTGGAACTGTGTGCTTCAGTTCTTACCGCTAAGTTGGCTCATTATGTTTATGAGCAATTCAATAGTCGTTTGTTGTTCAAGGTGATTCGTTGCTGGTCAGATTCCACGGTGGTCCTTTATTGGCTTAGTTCTTCCCCGCACCGTTGGACATTTGTCAGTAATCGAGTTGCTTACATTCAGGAAAAATTTCCTTCTTCGCATTGGTTTTACATCCAATCTTGTGATAACCCCGCTGACTTGCCATCAGAGTTATTAGGTGGAAAGGCCCACAATTGTTTATTACCGCTTGTTTGCCACATGCTTGCTCAGACTCAAGCATGTCACCGCTAGTTATGAGTGAAGCCCGTATAGTGGCGCTTCAAGTCACCGCTTCACCAAATTTATTTGAAACTTTGTTAGAAGAACATTCTTCTATTAATCGCATTACCCGCATTATAGCTCGTATTTGTCGCTTTGTTGATAACGCTCGCAATCCAGACCGTAGGCGCTCTGGATCATTTTTGGCTGCTGAGTTATATCAGGCTCAGCTTCGCATTGTTCGCTATGTTCAAGATCAATATTTGTCTAAAGAGATTTCCCTTCTTCGAGGACGAAAACTTTTGCCCAAATCGCTTCGTAAACTTTCGACGTTTCTTGATGAACAGGGAGCTCTTGGAGTTGGTAGTAGATTGGCTAATGCTCCATTGCCGTTTGATACTAAATTTCCCGCACTGCTACCAAGTAAAAGTCGTTTGACTAATCTAATTGTCGAAGATTGTCTTGTCACCAATCTTCACGCAGGAATCTAAACCGTTCAATTTCTTTTGCAGCAACGATTTTGGATTCTATCCGCAAAGAAAGTAATTCGTAGTGTCATAGCTCACTTAAGACGTGTCGTTGGAGATCAAATCCTAACCTACGAAGAACTTTCTACTGTATTTGCACAGGTCGAAGCAGTTTTAAACTCGCGACCTATAACCCCTTGTAGCAACGATCCATCGGATCTGACCGCCTTCAGTCCTGGAATGTTTCTCACCATGGAACCTTTAACAGCACCTCCTGAATCTGATTTCTTATCTGTTCCATCTAATCGTCTCAACAGATGGCAGTTACTGAGTCGTTTGCATCAGGCATTCTGGAAACGTTGGTGGCAAGAATATTTACATACTCTTCATCAACGGAGTAAATGGACTGATCCCTCGGAGGTTGTTAAGCCAGGTACTCTTGTTATTTTGAAGCAAGGCACTTTACCTTCTTTGAATTGGCCATTAGGGCGCATTTTTGAAGTACATCCTGGAGGTGATGGTGTTGTACGCGTTGCTACAGTTAGAACTGCAAGTGGTACTTTGAAGCGACCTCTTGTAAAGCTTTGTCCACTGCCAGTGGACCCTTAGTTTTGAAATAGGTAATTCAAGGCTGGCGGAATGGTGCGTTCCCGCAATTTGTTTAGTGTATTGTTTTCAATTTGATTGAATTACTTCATTGAT
The DNA here is from genome assembly GCA_034190945.1 of Octodonta nipae. Lineage (NCBI taxonomy): Eukaryota > Metazoa > Arthropoda > Insecta > Coleoptera > Chrysomelidae > Octodonta > Octodonta nipae. Next base: position 46,643,630 of record CM067223.1, on the reverse strand, counting down.
TTTTAAACTTCTGCACCTTTTCTAAAACATTCCGTCGCGCTAATGCTAATTGTAAGTGTGTTTTTGCGTGTAAAATATAGACATTATTGACATTCGTGGTTCGCTTCCTTAGCTGTTTGGACGCTTGGGAGTTTCGTGCAATGTACTTCGAACTTTTCGGTGGCTATGATTCCGTCTGAAGAGACGACGCTTATTGTTGTTATAGTGTTACGAGTCCGCGAGTTCTTTAGCTCCGTTCGTAACGACCGCTAAACCGGTTTCATTTTGTTTCTTTTGTGTTTACAAAAACGCATCATTTGTTGTTAAACCCGCATTTTTTTGTATTCTCAATCAATGAACATTACGTCGCTATTTTTTGTGTAACGTGTTGTCCAGAAGAAGCTCTAAAAAAACTGTTCACGGGGCTAGCCTTTGAAGAAAGAAGAACCAAGAAAACGCCAGAGCTTCGACTTAAAGGTTAGTGATAACTTTTATTTGGTGATTCGTTTATGTGACCGCACGTGTTTATTGATTGTTCTGCTAAAGGTCCTTCGTCAATTATATACTTGCATTGAACCAGCATTGAACTAAAACCGCAACATCTAATTCATACATTTTTTTTTGGATACTCTCTATGGAATGTGCATCGAAGACATTCCACATACTGTCCTGGTGGCTGGCGGAGGGCAAGTCAGCGTTAATCATCTTATATTGACTGACTGTTATGAGGTGGCATGGATGCGACGGGCAAACTTGACTGGTGATGTGTGAGGTAGCCTCTGCAGTCACGATAGATATGTCTTGAATGTTGACAGCAATAAAATTCGGTCCTGATTCCTCGTTTCTGCCTTATCTCTTCTTTTCTATCCTCCTCACAGTATTTTCTGATTCTTCTTGACTGACGGAAAATGCTTGTTACTTTGGTGCGGATATGTTCGTGATAGGCTCTACTTCCAAAGCACATCTGAGAGCTTCATTATTATTCTTTATATCACTAAGCCTCAGATTTCGTTGAACTTTGACTTCTCTAATACCACTTATAAAAGTTGTGCAGCAAATAAATCTTTAACCTCTTCTGGTAGGTTTGTAACTTTGTTTCTTTTCTACTTACTCGTGTGTTCAGACAATTTGTTTTTTCTACCAGTTCATTTAGTACCATTTGTTTTATTTAAGATAATGTCTAGATAGATTTCTATATTGGCAGTCTAAAATAAAATGACAATATCTGAAACAATGAATAACTTGGTAATAAAATTCTACAAAACACTGAGTCAGTCAAATTCAATTAATTATTTCCTGAAGCTCAGAGATTTAATAAATTTTTAATTATCTCCAAAATTATGTAAATTAGGTATAAGGATAATTACTAAAAGAGGTTTATTTTTGTTCTAGACTTTAAAATCAGTAAAAAAACGGATATTCTATTTAAGAAAACATAAATTGAGTATATATTAGTTTTCACTAACAACTTTTATAAATATAACTATTTTTAAATTGTACACTTTCTATATGTCTAGCGAAACTTGCTTCTAAAAAATCCAACAGGTATTCCTAGAAAAATTCCGTACCGGTTGGGGTGCCCCACCCTATCTATATGTATATATATATATATATATATATATATATATATATATATTTTATATCACTTCTTTTCAAAATGACTTTTTAAAAAAATATTTATTATTTAACAAACTTTAATACTTGATAACTTGAGTACAATGATATTAAGACTATGAGTAAGGAAAATCATCTGCTGGACTGAAGGTCGTGAATAACAATTTATAATAAATAATGTGCTGACTCTATATAAACTTAAACAATGGAAAGGAAAGAAATTCTGTGAAGTTAAAACAGCAGATGAGCATATTTTAGCTATACGAGACGAAAGTAATATAATATGAAAGATTAAAATGTGAAATGAGATCTGCTACGTGACAATTTGAAAGAAAAGTATAATATTACATTATGAGAAAAAGGTGTTATGTGTTATGAATTACAATGTTATAAAATATAATATAGAATTTATTATTTTAAAGAGTCTATTAAATTTCTATATAACAACTCCATTTTATCCCGAAAATTTGATGCTATGCTTCAACTTTTCAGACCATTGGTTTGAGTTCATCTTCTTCTATGGTTTTGGAGTTGGAGGCTTGGGCGTCTTCTGGGGAAGAATCTGAAGCGTCTGGTTTCACTTCGACTTCGCATTGGTGGAGGTGATGGCGGGTCATCACTCGTGGTGGCTATGGCTAGTAGTCTGGACTTTTTCTGCTTTTGCACTTGTAGAAAATGTACAAAAGTATTAATGCGATGATGGAAGTAATGGTTAGAATTGTGAACCAAGATGTATGTTTTTAATAAACGGCTGGTTTATTAATTTGTCTAATTCGTCGGAATATTGGTTGAGCTTGTGCTGCGCTATGTTGAGGTCGTCGGCGTCGATCTTGTTTAATCTGAGGGTTTCAGATCTGGAACGTACTTCTTTGGTGGGATGGATTCACAGCAGTTGTAGGGTATTTGAACTGGATGGCTCTTGTATGTAATATTTGGGAATCATCAATTAACCTTTTTGAATGGATTCGAGTATTGCCGATGAATGCATTGCAGTCTGATTGCAATTGGAGGATTGAATTGGTTGCAATAGTTTTGGTTACAACGTTGTTGCCGCTACACTTTATGGTGATTGGTAGAAGATCGGAAACAGAAATTAGCCATACATTTGAACTGATTCGTAAACATTGTAGTCTTTGGCATACAGTATCGAAGTTTGGCAAACTTTTGGAAGGAAGGTGGACTGTTTCAAAAGCTGGGCCTCACAGATGGAATCGCTGTCAAATAGGATACGGGAGAACATCTGAGCATATCCATTGAACTCGGCTTAAGGGCTTGCAGTTGTCCAGGTTCCGAAATGTGGTATACAACAATGAATCATCATTCTTCGCGATATATTTAGTTATGGTTGGTAAAATATGATGGAATCCTGTTCGGTCGTCCAGAATGGGGATTGGGTATAGACGATAAAGGATAAAAGTTTCAGGATTCACTAAAGGGATTTTCAAAACGAAAATTATTTTTGTATCTAACTGAAATGCTTCTAACTCTATAATGTCAATATATTGTGCAATATTATGGGCGTAAATTGATAAAGGTAAATTATTTTTATGCAAAGATTGAGAAACAAGTTGAAGAGATTCGACTAAATCGGCGGGGTTTATTATTGAACTGTGTAACATTTTAATACGAGCGAAAGATATTGCTGACAATACATCATTTAGGGCGTCTTGGATAAAGACATAGCTTTCCATTAATGATTCGCATAGATCTAATGTTTTGACTAGTGCTTCGAAAAATGCAAGATCGTCTGAAATGTACATGATAGATTGTTTGATTTTGGCAATGTCCTTGTTAAACGTTTCTTCGTCTATTTGAAGTTTCTGAACTGTTGCATTGAAGTTTTTGATTACGGAAGTCGTTACTGAAATTTTGGTTTATAGTAAATTTTCAATTTGCTGTTTCGTCATGTGTTATCTTGTTGATACAGTCATTAAAGTATTCACCATCACTAGCGTCTAAAGTTCCAGTTATTGATTTCCAAATTGTTCCTATACCATTAATAAGTCCTCGTTTCTGCCTCTTGGAGTTGTAAAGTTTAGTGTCTGCGAATATCTCTTGATATTTTAAGTTTACTGTGTCAGATATTTGTTTTAGGAGGCTAATATGAGTTTGTACTTGAGGTTTAAATACTGTCATACGGGTAGTTAAGTTTGAGTGGATAGTATCAATTAAAGTGTTCAAAATGTTGTCATTGTTGGCAATTGCGTCAACGAAGGGTGAAGATCTTTGTAGACAAGTAGGGTCCATTTATCATTTGATATTTTGACAGTTCCTTCTTCATGAAAGAAGAGTCCTACTGTGTTGTTTATAGGAGTTATTGAAAATTGGGACGTCACGATTGTGAAGAGTCCAAGTAGTCTGAAATAAAGTAATTTCTATTCAAAATACGGTTTCAATCTGTCAAAATTTACTTTTGTAGATTGATTCGTTTCGGGGTTTAGAAGAGTTGCAGAATTTTGAAAAGTTCAGTTATCTGGAAAGGACCATTAAATTTGTTTTGTGACTTACTTGAAATTTGGGATTCTTTTAAATATACCTTATCGCCTATGTTATAAGTGGGTCGATTTTCAGGTACATGTTGGTCGAAACGTGCTTTGGCTTTTCTTTTTGTGTTCGGTTTTGGCTCGCGCTAATTTGTAGAAATATTCCATACGGTTATTAAGATCTCTTACGTACTTGGAAATGAGGTTCTTTGGTTGTAAAGCGTTTCCGGTGGTCTACTCGAGGTGTGACCAAAAATCAACTCATAAGGAGTGAAACCATGAGTCTTATTTGGTGTTGTTATAGCATATGACTGCGTATGGCAGAACATTAAATGGGTGTTCGTTTGGATTTTCGGCGATATTTGCCCGGATCATTTCCGATAGTGTCGCATGGAAGCGTTCAAGGGAACCATTTGATTGTGGGTGACTTACACTAGAGAAAGTTAACTTTATTTCGTAGAGTTCACAGAGGTCTTTTACTAATACGTTATCGAACTCACGACCGTAGTCACAGTGAATTCTCAACGGAGTGCCGTAGTGTGAAAATAAAGGATGATTGTGTTAACGACAGTTTTTCCCGTTTTATCCTTTATAGGATATGCCTGTGTAAATTTCGTTAATCGTCTCTAATTGTTAGAGCATAATTTCGAGTGGGATATTCAAAGATGTCGATATTGACTCGCTCGAAAGGTGTTTTCGGCGTTTCTGTGATGACTAGAGGGGAACTCAAATTTTTTCGGCATATTTTAACTTTTTGACAAATTTCGCATGACTTGATGAAATTTTCAACGCTTTTTGTCAAACCGGTCCAGTTATACTTCTCTTTTATTCGCCTTACTGTTTCATTAATTCCGCGATGCAAGTTGTTTTTGCCTTGATGGTAATGTTCTAAAATCTGAGGTATTTCATCCTCTGAGGGTGTAGTTCTGACGTTTTGGCATATTTTTAATTTAATGTCTTTGTCTGCAAAGACGTAAGAAAAAGTTTCAAGGATTGGGAGTTCTAAGTTGTTTTCGACATAATATGTGGTTTCAAGATCGAATTTATCTCGTGATTTGTAAATAATGTAGAACAGAAATTGTACGACTATTTCAGGGTCAAATGGCAAGGGGATTATAAAGTATTTGCGGTCTTTGACTGATTTACTTGCGAAGGTGTTGATGGAATTGTTTTCGAATGTGATATCTTCTTCGAAAATATCGTCCATGATTCGTTCGTGTAGATCAGTTAACTTGTTTTGCCAGAAAAATGAAATAATTTGTTTATGGGATTTGTCCAGAAGTTGGGAATTAGTAGTTTCGATCTTTGAATAGTCAATTATTGATCTTGTTTTATATAAGTCAACAAATTTATTAAATTCGTTAGTAAGGTGTTCGTCAGTAAGTTCAGGTTCTGGTTCGGGTTCGTCTTCTGAGTCGGTGTCATTGAAGGCATGGATTTTTGACTGAAAATTCGCGATTTGTTGGAAGTGGTTGACTTTAATTCGCGAGAGAGCATCGGCGTTTCTGTTTATCTTGCCTGGTTTATGTTCAATTTTATAATTGTACTCTTCCAGCTTCAGTCGCCATCTGGCAAGTCTACTGCCTGGATCCTTGATCGAGAAAAGCCACGTAAGCGGGCGGTGATCGGTAATTAAAGTAAACTTACGACCAAATAAATAAGGACGGAAGGCTTTGACTGCCCACACAATGGCAAGCAATTCCCTTTCAATGGTGGAATATCTGGTTTCGGCGGCACACAAAGTGCGGGAGGCATAAGCAATCGGAAGGTCTTTTCCAACTGGGCCTTGTGAAAGGACTGCACCAATCGCGAAAGCGCTGGCGTCTGTGGTGAGAAGAAAAGGTTCTTCAAAATTTGGGTAGATAAGGATAGGGTCTGAGATGAGAGCTTTCTTTAAATCATTGAATGCTGCCTTACAATCGGAATCAAAGAAGAATTTAGTGTCTTTTTGAAGCAGTTTTGTTAAAGGTTTGGACACTTTAGCGAAATTGGGAATAAATCTTCTATAGTATCCGGCCAATCCTAAGAAAGATTTGATATCTTTCGGGTTCTTTGGCTCTGGGAAGTTTTGGATACAACTGATTTTTTCGGGGTTCGGTTTTACACCTTGTTGCGTAATTAGATGACCAAGATACGCTACCTCTTTTCTTAAGAATTCAAATTTGTCGGGTTGAATCTTAAGATTTGATGTGCGAAGACGTTTGAAGACTTCGGTCAACCGGGAAATGTGTTCGTGAATCGTTGGGGAGTATACTATGATGTCGTCCATGTATACTAGACAACGTTCATTTTGTATTCCAAGGAGGATGTTGTCCATGACACGTTGGAATGTGGACGGGGCGTTCTTTAAACCGAACGGCATACGAACAAACTCGTAATGGCCGTTTTCGACTGAAAATGCTGTCTTGGGAATGTCTTTAGAATCGATCTCTATCTGATGAAAACCGGAGGCGAGATCTAACGTCGAGAAATATTGGCATTTGCCAAGTTGATCTAAAAGATCGGAGATGTTTGGCAAGGGGTATTTGTCGTCGACTGTGACTTCATTCAGTTTCCTGTAGTCAATGACGACACGCCATTTTTGTTTGCCTGAGGCGTCTAATTTTTGGGAACAACCCAAACTGGGGAAGACCAAGGGAGATAGAATGACGAATGATGCCTTGATCAAGCATTTTACTGACTTGTTCTTTAACCTCTTCTTTATGGACCTGCGGGTACCGATAAGATTTGGTATAGATGGGTCTGGAGTTATTTGTCTCGATCGAATGTTTGATTTCGTTCGTAAAAGATAATGCGTCGCCTTCTAAGAAAAATATGTCTTGAAAGTCTAGACAAAGGCTCGTAATCATATCTTCTTCTTCAACGTTTAAGTGATCTGTCCTGAGTTGTTGTCGAATTAATAAGTTTCTGTCAACTGGTTCAGAGTCATAAGAGTTGTTAAAATTGAAGCAGGGTTGTGTTTGAGTAAGGGGTTCTATAGTGAAGTTGTCGAAATTAATTGTTTTTGGGATGGCGTTGGCGTTTATAACTGAAGTGAGGAATTCGCCATTTTGGTTTACATATACCAAGGAATTGGGTAATCTGACTTTTTCTTTTTCTATAGTATGTAGAACAGCGTCGGTATTAGCAAGGTGACATCGCAGTTTACATACTTTTTCGGTGCGGGGTTCTATAGAAATATAGTTCGGAAAATTATTGGGTTTTTGTGTGTTGGGAATTGTTGGAGATGCGATATCTGAAGAAGGCAAGGTAGGGACCTTGTGAAGAGCGATATCTTTAAAATTTGTTCTAAGTTGCTTAGATTTTAAGTCTATTACGCATTCGTAATGTTCCAAAAAATCTAAACCTAAAATACCATCAAAGTCGATGTCAAGATTACAAATAAAAACCTTGTGGGGGTTACCAGGAGCAAATGGTATAAGGGTTGACTGGGAAATTGAAATTTTTTGATCAGTGATGCCCTGAATAATTACATGTTCTTGGAATCTTTGAGGAAAGTTTTTGACAGTTTGCTCTTTGAAAATTGAAATTCCTGCGCCTGTATCTATAAGCAATTTGTATTGACCAGTAGCGTCGTTGATGTAGTATAAGTTTTTGGGGTTCACAGTGTGAAGAGTAGTTACAGGAACGTTTGTTCCGGGAAGTTTACGTTCGGATTCATGTCGTCTAAATTCATTGTTTGTATTTGTGATGTGATGTTGGTTGTTATGTCCGGTGGATGAACTGGATTTGGGAGAGAAAGAAAATCCTGGTAGTTTTGATTTTCTAGTGGGTCTAAATCATCAGTTTGTTCGCCGAAGTTATCAGCAGTATGATAACTGTTATTTCCTGTGTCGTATGAATAACTATTATCTGTATAATAGTCATAATTTATTTGATTATCAGCTGTATGATAATTCTCATATGGGTGATTATTAGCTGTATAATAATCGTTGTCATTATCGAAAGAATTTGTGCAACTTAAATGATGTGCTCTGTTTGGATTCTGGTGGAAATTAGGGTTCTTTTGAATCACTGACTGACGAGGTTGTTGCATATTTTGTTGGAATTGTATTGACTGATTAGGAGGATATTGATTTGGTCTAAAAGGTGACTGATTTTGCCTGAAAGTTGGCTGATTCTGCCGAAATTGTGGGGTCTGATTTTGCCGAAATTGTGGAGGTTGATTTTGCCGAAATTGTGGAGGCTGATTTTGGGAACCGTTATTAGCGAAAGGGTTTGGTCTCATGTAATTGTTGTTACCGTTATTGTTATTGTAAACGGGTGCTTGGTAATTTTGGGAACGACATTCGGAGGTGATGTGTCCGAATCTACCGCAAGATAAGCACTTACTATTTGGAGGATTAGGCCTTCGGAACGATTGGTTGGGCCTCGGGGGAATTTGTTTTGTAGTTTTCTGATTCTCAAAGTACGATAACTGGAGTTCGCGTCTGATTCTTACATTGGCTTCTAAAAGGTCTTTAGGGTTACCGGCACGGATGATTTGTCCGAGACGTGGTTCTAGCCCGGTTAGAAGGGTTTTAAGCGCCATAGTGTCTATTAGACTTGTTTGTGCGACCTTTTGGTCTGCGTTTAAATTGGATGCCTTTTGAATATTTGCGTGCATTTTTGCTGTTAGGACTTGTAGTCGGTTGTAGAAAGTAAGTGGTGACTCGTTGGATAGTTGCTGAAGGCGTTGTAGATCTTGTATCAGGGAAGTCAAATCCCTGGAATCTCCGAAATGAAGATTCAAGAGTTGTTTTAATTCTAAATAAGACGCGGGGCTACGCGAATTTATTAGTTGGGCCGCTCTGCCTTTTAATTTATTTTTGATGTGGATAAGTAAAAGGTATCTTTGATCGCCCGTCGACATGTTGTAAGCACAGTCGCACGCATTAATAAATGTTCCCAAGGAGATCTGATCTCCTTCGAACTCGGACGATAGAGAATATTTCGGATAGCCGATAGGGCTCAGGTTCAGAGCCGTCTCTGGGAGATTGTTGTGCCATTTTTTAAATTTATTAAATGGGAGAATTTGAAAAATTGTTTGAAAAATTAAATAAAAAATTTCAAAATAAATGTATAAATCGGTTAATATGCAATAAATTTTCAAATCGTTACAAAAACAATAAAACAGAATGGAGGAAAATAGTTAGTGTGCACTGTTTGCAAACAAAATATGGTAAATGGTAAAAATAAAATAAAATAAATCGAGAAATTCAAAAATATAAGGTACAAAAATAAAATTGGTATGGTTAAAAAAAATATGGTTCGGGTTTTTGGTCGTCCGAACAGAAAAAATAAAATCAAAAATTATTGGTAAAATTAAAAATTGCGAGATGATTCCTGTTTGTACTCACATTAAATGGAACATCGATGCTGCCGTGTTCTGCAGTTGTAGTTAGTTGCCTTGTTCTACGGTTACAGTTGGGACGTCTCGAGAGGTTCTTTCTTCCTTCAAAGGATTGGAATCCACCGCTACCAGTTAAGCTTTTCTTCTAACGCCGGTTCTAGCAGCGTAATGGAATCCTACTGACTGCGCCACTTTTTATATCACTTCTTTTCAAAATGACTTTTTAAAAAAATATTTATTATTTAACAAACTTTAATACTTGATAACTTGAGTACAATGATATTAAGACTATGAGTAAGGAAAATCATCTGCTGGACTGAAGGTCGTGAATAACAATTTATAATAAATAATGTGCTGACTCTATATAAACTTAAACAATGGAAAGGAAAGAAATTCTGTGAAGTTAAAACAGCAGATGAGCATATTTTAGCTATACGAGACGAAAGTAATATAATATGAAAGATTAAAATGTGAAATGAGATCTGCTACGTGACAATTTGAAAGAAAAGTATAATATTACATTATGAGAAAAAGGTGTTATGTGTTATGAATTACAATGTTATAAAATATAATATAGAATTTATTATTTTAAAGAGTCTATTAAATTTCTATATAACATATATATATATATATATATATATATATATATATATATATATATTTTAGGTGGTTTCCGGGAATTCATCCGTGTAGTTGATAACTGATCCCTGCCGGGATCGATGGTAAAATGACGACTTTTCGGCAGAGTCACATTTGCCCTCTTCAGGTCGGTTCGCATAATTCTCACATATCGCAACCATAAACTGGGTTTAAGAATTGTTGTTCTTAGTGCCAACCTCTCAAAGTTCTCCATAAAAAGGTTCGCTATAACTGGTAAGAGTGGCGATCCCATTGGAGCTCCTTCCACTTGTTTGTATCGTTGGTTCTCGTAAACAAAATAGGTGTTCATCAGACAGTGCCTTTTTAAGTCTACAAGGTGTTGGAGTGGTATGTATTTTTTTATTATGATATCCAAGACTTCGTCGATAGGGATGTTGGTGAAAAGGGACACTACGTCAAAACTTACAAGAAGACACTCTGGTTATAAGACCGTTTTTCTAAGCATTTCGATGAAATGTGTCGAATTTTTCACATATGAGTCTGCCTCCTCTGCCAACGGTTGAAGTTGTTGGGCTAGGTATTTGGCTAGGTGTTGTATTGGGGATCCAATTGAGCTTAAAGGTGCACCTTCTTTATGTACTTTTGGCAACCCATAGAATTTCGGACATCTCGATGACTTTTCACGCGGAATGAGTTGCAGTTGGAGATTTTTGTCGATCCTACTTGCTTGGATTTTGGCCTTGGTTGTTTTCTCCAAATAAGTTATTGGGTCAGTAGTAATTTGTTTATATGCTGGATCTTGTAGCAATAAGTAATTTCGAAAAGATTGTTGAGGAGGTCTTGAATTATTTTGTCTATTCATGGGTTTTCTCTCCTCCAAATTTTTTCCTGTAACAGATAAGTATTTAAAAAATTGTATATGTAGAACAAAGTGTAGTAAGGCAATTTCGTAAAATTGCCCGGATTACTGGTTGTCTGTACAGAGATTCTTCCTCACAGTTTTTCTGAGAGAAAGAGATGTCTATAAAATGATCAACCAGTATTCCTGTATATAAGTAATGTATTGTATATTGTGTAATACTTATCTGTGTATGGAGACGTTTCAACTCCGAGTCTGGAGTCGTTGTCAATCGTTTAGTGTTGTTTTCGAGGTTTTTTCTAAAAAATTTTCGCTTTGATTTTGAATTTATTGTTTGTCAAAAAATTTGACACTGACAATTTGTCGTTTGGCGATCACTTGACGCTGAGGTTACCGTTTTTTTGTTCTGTTAGCAGTAAATTCTTCCAGTCCAAATGAAGGTCGGCTGAAGGTGCTCCGATTTCAGTGTTGTTTATCATCATACAGCTGGCTTCTTTAAGTTTTCTCTTTTTTAAGTTTTCTTCTTTCAACAAGATCTTTGTTTTATCCCAGTCTATCCTATGGCTGCCGGTGCTCGTTAATACATGATTGGCCAAATTTGATTTGTCCACATGTCTTCTGGAAATGTTATATTGATGTTCTTTTTCCTTACTTCTAAATGTCTTGAAGTTTCACCGGTATAAGAATGGCCACAGTCACACAAAACACTGTACACACAATTTTTAGAACTCTGGGTTGCGTTAAACGGTTTGGTATGTGTGAGGATAGAGCGCAAGGTATTATTTGTTTTAAAAACAGTTTTAACGCTGTATTTATTTCCTAGCCGCTTAATTTTTTCCGATACACCTGGGATATATGGAATTACGTTCATAATTTGGTTGTCTGTTTGTGTTTGGTTGGTATTAGTGTGATGGTTATTTGTGCTGGTTGGTTGTTGCGATTTTCTTTCTAACTGATTTATAGTTTTATTTATAAAGTCTTGGGGATATTCGTTTGAAGTAGATGTTCTTTGATAATATTGAATTCTTTGTTAAAGATTTGGGTGGATGAAGATATGTTTTTTGCTCTATCATATAAGCACTTTACAACACCTTTCTTTACATTTAAAGGATGGTTGGAGTGAAAATTCAAATATCTATTAGTATTTGTAGGTTTTCGATAAGTACTTGTACTTATTGTGTTGTTTGTTCTATCTATAAGTACATCAAGATAAGCAAGTTTATGCAAATTTTCCATCTCCATTGTAAATTTTATTGTGGGTTCTTGACTATTGATGTAATCTAGGAATGAGTGCAGTTCTTCAGCACCATACTCCCAACCACAAAAATGTCATCAACGTATCTCCACCACACTTTTGGTTTATTTTTATATTTGCCTATGAATCTTTCTTCAAAATATGTCATGAATATATTACTGATTATAGGAGATAAAGAAGAACCCATGGCCATACCAAATTCTTGTTTATAGAAATCTCCTTCAAATTGAAAATATGTAGTGTTTAAGCAAAGTTCGGTTAGTTCCATAATTGTGTCAATGTTTAGTTTTGTTTTGTTGTGTAAGGTAATATCTTGTTGTAGTTTATTTTTTATAATTTGTAATGATTTATCAACAGGTACATTTGTAAAAAGACTAACTATGTCGAAACTTACTAGTATATCATTTCTGTTGATAATAATGCTTTTTAATTTTGTTAAAAAAAATCATTAGTGTTTTTTAAATTGTTTGGATTATTTTCGTAAGGTTTAATTATATTTAGTAAAAATTTTGATATGTTTTGTAATGGTGAATTTATTGAACTTACAATGGGTCTCATTGGTATTGTGTCTTTATGTATTTTTGGAACGCCATATAAATGTGGAGGTTTACTATAGTGTGGTGTTAAGTGTTTTCGTTCTAATGGAGTGAATTCTTGTTTGTGTTTTGTTATAATGTCTCTAGCGGCTTTTTCTATACTTTGCGTAGGATCTTTTTTGAGCTTAGAATATGATCCTGTGTTAATAAGGTCCATCATTTTGGTGTTGTAATCATTTTTATCAAGTATAACCGTAGCGTTACCTTTATCGGCAGGTAGAATTTTAATTGTGTTGTCTTTTTTAAGTTTTTCTACGGCATATTTCTCTGTAGGAGTAAGATTGTATTTCATTTTGTGTTGCTTCTCTAGAAGTAATTTATTTCTTATTCGGTATTCACTTGACACTTCTGGAGGCAGTTTTTGGGCTGTGTCTTCAATCGCAACTATCAGATCTAGTTTAGGTATATTTTGTGGAGTGATTGAATAATTTAATCCCTTAGAAAGTACGTATTGTTCTGTTGGTGTAATGTGTTTAGTTGATAAATTAATCACAGTTTTATTGATGAAATTTGTATTTGGTGTAAGTACAGATTTTTTGTGTTTTTCATTTAAGAGATGTTTAAATTTATTTATATTTCTGTTTTTACATATTTGAAATTCCAAGCTGTATGAATCCTTTAAACAATTAAAGATGCGGTTATAGTCTGATGGAATGTGCGTTTCTTTGAATTTGTTTTCTAATATAATGATGTTATTTTTAAGGCTTACCTTCAATTTCCGATGGTGTTGTATTCTATTTCTAACTAAAGCATTACCTGTTTTCAACTGAATTCCAATACTACCTCTGTCTGTGAATGGCATTTTTGGTAACAACCCCTTTGGAATTATTCCCTCATTTCGGCATTTTATTAGGAACGTTAAGCTGTTCTGTGATCGTGCTAGTTTCTTATTCAGGTTTTCTAATTTTCTAAAATTTGTTGTTGAAATTGGCCCATACCTCATTCGTAAGTAATTTCGAAAAGATTGTTGAGGAGGTCTTGAATTATTTTGTCTATTCATGGGTTTTCTCTCCTCCAAATTTTTTCCTGTAACAGATAAGTATTTAAAAAATTGTATATGTAGAACAAAGTGTAGTAAGGCAATTTCGTAAAATTGCCCGGATTACTGGTTGTCTGTACAGAGATTCTTCCTCACAGTTTTTCTGAGAGAAAGAGATGTCTATAAAATGATCAACCAGTATTCCTGTATATAAGTAATGTATTGTATATTGTGTAATACTTATCTGTGTATGGAGACGTTTCAACTCCGAGTCTGGAGTCGTTGTCAATCGTTTAGTGTTGTTTTCGAGGTTTTTTTCTAAAAAATTTTCGCTTTGATTTTGAATTTATTGTTTGTAAAAAAATTTGACACTGACAATTTGTCGTTTGGCGATCACTTGAGGCTGAGGTTACCGTTTTTTTGTTCTGTTAGCAGTAAATTCTTCCAGTCCAAATGAAGGTCGGCTGAAGGTGCTCCGATTTCAGTGTTGTTTATCATCATACAGCTGGCTTCTTTAAGTTTTCTCTTTTTTAAGTTTTCTTCTTTCAACAAGATCTTTTATCCCAGTCTATCCTATGGCTGCCGGTGCTCGTTAATACATGATTGGCCAAATTTGATTTGTCCACATGTCTACTGGAAATGTTATATTGATGTTCTTTTTTCCTTACTTCTAAAGGTCTTGAAGTTTCACCGGTATAAGAATGGCCACAGTCACACAAAACACTGTACACACAATTTTTAGAACTCTGGGTTGCGTTAAACGGTTTGGTATGTGTGAGGATAGAGCGCAAGGTATTATTTGTTTTAAAAACAGTTTTAACGCTGTATTTATTTCCTAACCGCTTAATTTTTTCCGATACACCTGGGATATATGGAATTACGTTCATAATTTGGTTGTCTGTTTGTGTTTGGTTGGTATTAGTGTGATGGTTATTTGTGCTGGTTGGTTGTTGCGATTTTCTTTCTAACTGATTTATAGTTTTATTTATAAAGTCTTGGGGATATTCGTTTTGAAGTAGATGTTCTTTGATAATATTGACTTCTTTGTTAAAGATTTGGGTGGATGAAGATATGTTTTTTGCTCTATCATATAAGCACTTTAAAACACCTTTCTTTACATTTAAAGGATGGTTGGAGTGAAAATTCAAATATCTATTAGTATTTGTAGGTTTTCGATAAGTACTTGTACTTATTGTGTTGTTTGTTCTATCTATAAGTACATCAAGATAAGCAAGTTTATGCAAATTTTCCATCTCCATTGTAAATTTTATTGTGGGTTCTTGACTATTGATGTAATCTAGGAATGAGTGCAGTTCTTCAGCACCATACTCCCAAACCACAAAAATGTCATCAACGTATCTCCACCACACTTTTGGTTTATTTTTATATTTGCCTATGAATCTTTCTTCAAAATATGTCATGAATATATTACTGATTATAGGAGATAAAGAAGAACCCATGGCCATACCAAATTCTTGTTTATAGAAATCTCCTTCAAATTGAAAATATGTAGTGTTTAAGCAAAGTTCGGTTAGTTCCATAATTGTGTCAATGTTTAGTTTTGTTTTGTTGTGTAAGGTAATATCTTGTTGTAGTTTATTTTTTATAATTTGTAATGATTTATCAATAGGTACATTTGTAAAAAGACTAACTATGTCGAAACTTACTAGTATATCATTTCTGTTGATAATAATGCTTTTTAATTTTGTTAAAAAATCATTTTTTTTTTAAATAATCCAAACAATTTAAAAAACACTAATGATTTTTTAACAAAATTAAAAAGCATTATTATCAACAGAAATGATATACTAGTAAGTTTCGACATAGTTTTTTTTTTACAAATGTACCTGTTGATAAATCATTACAAATTATAAAAAATAAACTACAACAAGATATTACCTTACACAACAAAACAAAACTAAATATTGACACAATTATGGAACTAACCGAACTTTGCTTAAACACTACATATTTTCAATTTGAAGGAGATTTCTATAAACAAGAATTTGGTATGGCCATGGGTTCTTCTTTATCTCCTATAATCAGTAATATATTCATGACATATTTTGAAGAAAGATTCATAGGCAAATATAAAAATAAACCAAAAGTGTGGTGGAGATACGTTGATGACATTTTTGTGGTTTGGGAGTATGGTGCTGAAGAACTGCACTCATTCCTAGATTACATCAATAGTCAAGAACCCACAATAAAATTTACAATGGAGATGGAAAATTTGCATAAACTTGCTTATCTTGATGTACTTATAGATAGAACAAACAACACAATAAGTACAAGTACTTATCGAAAACCTACAAATACTAATAGATATTTGAATTTTCACTCCAACCATCCTTTAAATGTAAAGAAAGGTGTTGTAAAGTGCTTATATGATAGAGCAAAAAACATATCTTCATCCACCCAAATCTTTAACAAAGAAGTCAATATTATCAAAGAACATCTACTTCAAAACGAATATCCCCAAGACTTTATAAATAAAACTATAAATCAGTTAGAAAGAAAATCGCAACAACCAACCAGCACAAATAACCATCACACTAATACCAACCAAACACAAACAGACAACCAAATTATGAACGTAATTCCATATATCCCAGGTGTATCGGAAAAAATTAAGCGGTTAGGAAATAAATACAGCGTTAAAACTGTTTTTAAAACAAATAATACCTTGCGCTCTATCCTCACACATACCAAACCGTTTAACGCAACCCAGAGTTCTAAAAATTGTGTGTACAGTGTTTTGTGTGACTGTGGCCATTCTTATACCGGTGAAACTTCAAGACCTTTAGAAGTAAGGAAAAAAGAACATCAATATAACATTTCCAGAAGACATGTGGACAAATCAAATTTGGCCAATCATGTATTAACGAGCACCGGCAGCCATAGGATAGACTGGGATAAAACAAAGATCTTGTTGAAAGAAGAAAACTTAAAAAAGAGAAAACTTAAAGAAGCCAGCTGTATGATGATAAACAACACTGAAATCGGAGCACCTTCAGCCGACCTTCATTTGGACTGGAAGAATTTACTGCTAACAGAACAAAAAAACGGTAACCTCAGCGTCAAGTGATCGCCAAACGACAAATTGTCAGTGTCAAATTTTTTGACAAACAATAAATTCAAAATCAAAGCGAAAATTTTTTAGAAAAAAACCTCGAAAACAACACTAAACGATTGACAACGACTCCAGACTCGGAGTTGAAACGTCTCCATACACAGATAAGTATTACACAATATACAATACATTACTTATATACAGGAATACTGGTTGATCATTTTATAGACATCTCTTTCTCTCAGAAAAACTGTGAGGAAGAATCTCTGTACAGACAACCAGTAATCCGGGCAATTTTACGAAATTGCCTTACTACACTTTGTTCTACATATACAATTTTTTAAATACTTATCTGTTACAGGAAAAAAATTTGGAGGAGAGAAAACCCATGAATAGACAAAATCTTGTAGCAATGTTTGAATTTTGTTTGAATAATCCGCTGTATCTAAAATTACAGTCGCGTTTCCTTTATCAGCAGGTAGAATGACAATGTCCTTGTTGAGGCGAAGTTGTTTCAAGGCCTCATTTTCTTCTATAGATAGGTTCCTTTTGGGTGGTTTAGACTTACATAGAACATGTGACACATCTTGTCTAATTATTTCAGCTGTGTTCGCATCTAATTTTGAAACTGCTGTTTCCACGCCACATATTATGATCTCTGTTGGTATATGAGAGGGAGCAATAGCGTAATTGAATCCCTTAGCCAACACGCCAATTGAGGAAGAGTTCAATTGGACCGAGGATAAGTTATAAACGGTTTTATTCGTTTCCAATTGCCCTGAGGTTAGATTGTGACCGTTATTTTCCGTTTTTGGGCTTCTGTTGGAGCTTCAATTTGTTAAATTTTGTCTGTTGTTGCATTGTTGTCAACTGTGCATTCGTTTCGGCTCTTCAACCATTTGCAGAAGAGGCAGACTCATATGTGAAAAATTCGACACATTTCATGGAAATACTTAGAAAAACGGTCTTACAACCAGAGTGTCTTCTTGTAAGTTTTGACGTAGTGTCCCTTTTCATCAACATCCATATCGACGAAGCCTTGGATATCATAATAGAAAAATACAAACCACCTCAACACCTTGTAGACTTAACAAGGCACTGTCTGATGAACACCTATTTTGTTTACGAGAAACAACGGTACAAACAAGGTGCTCCTTCACCAATGGGATCGCCACTCTCACCAGTTATAGCGAACCTTTTTATGGAGAACTTTGAGGAGTTGGCACTGAGAACAACAACTCTTAAACCCAGTTTATGGTGGCGATATGTGGATGATACATTTGTGATTTGGCCTCATTGGAGGGAACACCTCAATACTTTTTTAGACCACCTTAATGGCATCCATCACAAAATAAAATTTACCATGGAGGTTGAAGCCAACAATCAACTGCCATTCCTTGAAGTTCTCATAAATAGGAAGGAAGATGGAACCCTTGGCCATACAGTATATAGGAAAGCAACTCACACCACCAGATAGCTTCATGCTAATTCTCATCACCGCCGAGCCCAACTACAAGCCGTCGTCAAGACTTTACTAACCAGATCACAAAGACTAGCTGACCAGGATAACATCAAACAGGAAAAGGACAGTTTAAAAACAGCTCTGAGACAAAACGGATTTACAGACCGAAATATACAAAGAGCCCTAAAGTCAAAACCGAGACAAACAGACGAGGAGCATGAGACACCAATATCCAAGGCTTATTTACCGTATGTCAAGGGGACCACGGACAGTATTGCAAGAATTCTACGGAGACACAATATCGATACTATTTTCAATACAGAAAGAAAAATAAGCACGGTTGAGGACTCCGAAGACTAGGATCCCTTTGGAACAACAGGGAGTGTACGAGATTCCATGTGCAGACTGTCATAAAACCTATGTGGGGCAAACTAATAGAAGAGTTCAAGCTAGACGTGATGAACACCAGAACGCTGTAAGAGAGCATGAAAAAACAACATCCATTGCGGAACACGCCACCACGATGTCACACCGAATAGACTTTGAGAACACCAGAGTACTGGCAAATATAGCACACCCGAAATCAAGACTCGTAAGAGAGGCAATTGAAATAGCGAAGAGGCCTCACAGTCTAAACGCACGCAATGAAATTCAGAACTTATCGAATTATTGGAAAATTCTATTAAACACCGTACCGGCTCGGATCCGTCCAATAACAACTCAACCGGAAATAACAAATCAGCTGGCTGAAGGCGTGCCCACTGTGCGCCCAGGGCCAATCACACGCAGCCCTTCACGGTGCCAACCAATAGGCGCAGAGCCGCAACTATATAACAGCGCGAGCGCGTCTGAAAATTTTAGTATTCGAGTAACGAGAAGCGAAAGCAGAAGGCTACGAGATTTATGCGAACCGACCTGAAGAGGGCAGATGTGACTCTGCCGAAACGTCGTCATTTTACCATCGATCCCGGCAGGGATCAGTTATCAACTACGCGGATGAATTCACACATACATTTACTGTCCGCGAAAACTTAAAAACAAATATATATATACATATATATATATATATATATATATATATATATATATATTACAAGGGTATAGTATATGGTATGGATTGTGCTATTCGCGTTGGGTGCCAATTTACTTTGGTTTGGCTGAGCTTTACACGTTGTGAGCCAACTTGTAATGATGTGGTATTTTTTTTGGGCGCCAATTTACAATGTTTAATATTTTAATTTATTTGTTATTTTTAGTTCAAGTTCTACAAATTCATTTGTGTTGTGGGTTCAAAGGGTTTATTATCAATTTTAAATAATCATCCGAATAAGGTTTTTGGAAAGACAGGCTTTGTGTTTTGCTTATTAACTTTTAACAAAATTTAAATCGACATTTTTAAATCAAAACTTATCTACATCAAATTAAAATCATCATCATCAATCAACTTTGAACAATCATTGTACTTATATTTGTTTGCTAAATTGGTTCCTGCAGCTCCTTCCTTTGAAAACACTTGCATTACCTTACCTGATTAAATATTTCTTCTAATTGACTTCCAAAGCTTAATTTTAATTCAGTTTATAATTATTTTCTTTTATTTACTTTTTATTTTAATTTGATTCTTTTCTTTAATTATTGCTTACTGACTTTTATTTATTACTTTGATTTTAATTATTATGTTCTATTCATTTTCCTTTGTTTAAAAAAATTCACTTATTTTAAAATTTAATTACAATATGCTTTATTCAAATTATTTAAAAAACAACAGATCTCATTTATTTTAAATTGTATACTTTCCTTAACTACCATTTATGAGAATCCTCTTCTTGAAATATACTATATACTATTTTTATCTAATTAGATCTACATAAACAATAATCATATTTTTCAAATTGAATATACAAATATTAACTATTACAAAAATTCCTTTACCTTGATTACTTTGGTTCATAGTCTTTCTTTATTGGCAATTTTTTTCCACTATTGTCCATTTTACTGCTAACCTCCATTATTTATTTATATCCACCATTTATTTAAATTATTATGTTTACATTCCATTTTATTTTCCAAAGTACAAATTTTATTTTACCATTTCTCGAAAATTACAGTTTTCTTCTTATTATTTGGAAATTATGCATTCCTTCATTTCATTTACTTTTATTTGTAAAATTTGCCAAATTGAACCTTATTGATTTTTCCACTCCACCATAACCTTTATTTTAGGTTATGGCTTCTGTCAAACATCACTGTGATATTTCAACAACAATTTCATGGCATCTAGATTTTCACAAGAAAATATCAGATTGACGATACCTCTTCCTCGATGGAAAAATGCAGACTCTCCCGAATTTTGCTTGCAGCTTGTATTTATCACCTCGGACATCTGAACATCGATAAAGCCACGCTAACTATAAAACAACAAACTTGATCTTGGAATATGTTAAGTAATTATTTTAATAAATTTTGAATTTTAACTATATGTTTTGAAACTTGTTTCGTTTTAAAGATAATTTAATTTTGAATAAATTATTTTCTATCAACTATAGCTCTATTTTGCTTTGTAATTGAGATTTTGACCTTCGTAGGTTTTCTTCAATCTGAAACTTTCTTTTCCATTTTCAAACTAACTATGCCCTAAATCTTAACTCTAATGTACAATTTCTATTCTATAAACTTCCTAATTTGCTAATTATGTGGAGTTTTCACTGGCACAGTGTTTATTTTAGTTCCTTGAGAATGTTTGTCTTTTGGCTAGGTTAGATCACTTTAGGTTCACTTTATATTGTCTTTATTTGTCTCAGTTCACCATTTTCACTTCTTGTATGAGTGTTTTTATACTATTTAGAGACTTAAATTCCCTAATTATCCTAATTACAAACTATTACAACATTATTTTGGTCTGGTTAAGGGAATTTTCTTATGGAGCTTCCTCCTACATTTTATTGTCTCATAATTTTCCTATTTGCTTGCCGTTTTATCTTATGTATTGTCTTTTTTTATGGTTATTAAAAAGGGAAAATAGAGTTATCCATTTTCACTTTTTAGCTAATTCATCACATCAGCAAACTGTTCTGAAGAAATTTGTGAATCATTATTTATTTATGCTCTGCTGTATGTTTACTTATGTAGATAGTTATTGAAATATGCATTATTAATAATCAATTTTTCCTAAATATTGGTAAGTCTTTATCCTAATTTATACTTTTCTACTTAAATTGCATGATATGTTTAAATTATCCCTGGCATTAGACAGTTTTGTCATTGAAACTTTTTACAAGGTACGATAATACACTTTCTCAAATAAACTTTCTTATTGGTGCATTTCTACCCACTAAGTACTCAATTCTTGCCAAGTTAAATGATTTGATTCATTTGCTTTCTATTTTACTCTATTTATTTTTTATTCTAACTAGCTTTGCCTGTGTTTCCTGTGTCTTATTTAAATGACTCTGAACATTGTTTTATTTTCTTCATTTTCTTTAGCTGAGGGCTAATTTCATTACAATATATACAAATAGTTGAAACAAAAGGTTCTTTGTCTAATCAGCGCATTTGATTTTAATTTAAGGAAGCAAGTCACTGATACAAAGGGATCTAGTCGAAAATGTTTGATACCAATCAAGAGAATTAAAATCTTTTACTAAATATTTGAAAGGCCTCATATAATCGACTGCATATCTAGCTAGAAACAAAGCATTGCACAGTTTTTATTTGGATATTCATCAAAGCGTTAATATCCAACCCTACCTAATTAAAGATTTCAGTGCGTGTGTGCATGTATGCTTATGGATATCTCTTTCAAATTCGCGCTATCAAAAATCACGCGCATGTCCTAACGATTCAATCGATGAACGCATATGCCGGCCGAATGGAAACCCACCCTATAACCAAATCAGAACTATCAGAGTATCACTTCACTTCAACAAAGAAAAGTTACCTTCATTCAACCCCCGATAGCCGAAAAAATAGTTCGTCACAGTATAGATTGTATTCCGAACATAACGTTATTTCAAATATAGTGTTCGTTTATCATTATCAAATGATGTTGAGTTCCAAGTAGATGGCAGTGATGAGAAATTCGGTAACATTGCAAAAAATATGTACGGCAGAGCTAATTAAAATAAAAAAGAGAAAAATTGCTGGTTATAGCTGGAGTAAAACAAAATGCAATGACGAATCGGGGTTGGGGTAACGCCGTCGTGGTGGGGATGCATCAGGAGAGGAAAGGGGTGCAATGCGCGTATGGGGTGGGATACCGACGGGCGTCACGACGGCAGCCACGGCACAGATAGTGAGTAGACAGAGTGGCGTCGACAAGTCTGGCGTAACCGTGATGGGTACCACTTTGCTCTTTCTTGGTAAGTTATTACAATTTTAATGTGCCTATTATAGGATAAACGGAAGTGAGTTTTTTCGCTGTTGAGGTTTGTTCGTGCGTCGGTTCATGACAAGCAAACAGTTTCTTCTATGTTGTTGTTTATTTTATCACGGACACTGTTAATGTGACGGGCATTTTTGATGTGATATGTGTTTATAACGTTAACTACTTGTAGTAATCCTCGGTGATACATTAACGGTTTATACATTTATATAGCAACAGACCAGAGACTAGTAAATTATTCTTGTAGGAGCTGATTAATTTCTAGAAAATTTATTAATATTCTTTTAGTTTGGAATTGCAACTTTACTCTCTTTAGACACAAAAGTCGAAAATATTTATATCGACAATAAAATGAGATTAGTTTTAGTTTTATTCAAAGTTTCGAGACAATAAGTGTTATTTCGAACCAAGATTACACATGAGCTGAATACAAAACATAAAATAATTGTTATAGTTTTTGGATCATTTTTAATAATTTCATTTGGGACACTTTAAATATTGGAAAAAATATAAATAAAAACATAAAACAAAAAGTAAAATAATCTCTTAATTACCAATATATTCAAGACATATTAATTAAATTTACTTTTCTAAATATTCTGAATTAAATAATATTAATGTTATTGCAAAAAGGGCGTGGCATGAATATACGAGCAGGAACTACAGGATTTACTGGTATCTTTCCATTTTATGATACAAGATGAAACAACTTAAATATGCGTTGAATAGATTTTTTATAAGTTCTAAATTATTTAGTATTTTAAGAAAAATTCCGTACCATTTCAACAGGGTTCTTAAGGTAAATCTTATATCGTTATATACATTAGTCATATCAACTTCCGTTTCCAATCAATTGTTAAATGTTTACTATCATAGGTACTTATTTTAGCTCTTTAAACTATAAACATATCTAGAAATTACGAAGTGAGTAGTAATCTAACCTCAAATATTAAGAGTGTATTTTCTTACTTTCTTATCTATGCATTATTTCATAATAGTTGAGTACAATGTTAGGTGGTATGGAGATTCTAACATTTGTTTACAAAATTAAAGTTTATTGAAATTTTTTATAATCATTTCA
This sequence comes from Octodonta nipae, assembly GCA_034190945.1. Lineage (NCBI taxonomy): Eukaryota > Metazoa > Arthropoda > Insecta > Coleoptera > Chrysomelidae > Octodonta > Octodonta nipae. Next base: position 46,619,936 of record CM067223.1, on the reverse strand, counting down.
GGCATTCAGTTATATAGTGTCAGTTCTTTTGATAATTTGATAATACTTTTTTTTGCCTGTCTTTCTTCAAGTACTTAGTCAAAGCCATATATTCTTCACCTAATTTTTGGTTAAAAAAAAATAAGTTTTAGGTATGGCTTATTAGACAATATGATACTATTTCACTTAATATGTTTGCCTCTCTGACAAATTTCAAAATTGTACTTCGAAATACTATGAAAAATTAACCAACCTAAATTTTAATGCTCACCTGGGTTGCAATAGAAATGGGCGTGGCACTCATCTTTGTTACGGACATATTGTAAATAAATTTTGAAATATTTTAAATCTACCCAATAATAAAGCCTGGCGTCCTTGTCACACTATCTACTTTGATTTATTGTGACAGGTTGCGAATACCTTAGTATTAAATCCGTTCTGAAACTATCTTTGGTGGAGCATTATTGGTATTTGTACAAATGTTATAACAATATACCACAACTGACAATATTTAACCTGCTATCAATTCCGTATAAATTCAAGATATTTCAAATATTCTCTTTCCAGTTTGTTTGCAAACTAATTTTCTTTCTCTGTAACTAATATTATAATCCGGGGTTAGTCACAATCTCATTATTTATGATTAATTATTTTCACAAACTTATAAATCTATTCAAATAACTAATTGTATCCCAGTTTATCGAAAAGTCTAAATACTCTTACAAGTTTGAATTACAACTAAGCATTTACCGTAACTAACAATCGTTATCATTTCCAAGTCGAAATAATCAGCAACACTATTTAATCAATTTGCTAAGGTGATCTTCTTGTACTCCTCCTATTGTATTCATTATTGGTGGTATTTTACATTCAAATTTTACTACTATCAGCAACTTTTCTAGATTAAATTTTGTGGTAAGCTGAAACAATAGATTCTACTATTTTAATGTAAAGTATTTAAGATTTTAAATAAAATATTATTAATATATTCTTCAACACACTTAATTCTGGCTTAGTATTATCTGTTTATCTGACTTTCAGTATACGTTTTTTATATCTCAGACTCTATGAATGTAAATTTCGAAAACATTTATCGAGCGCATAACGTACCTATTGATAAGATTGCAAACACTGTAAGCCCACATTAAACTTTATTGAAGCTCGGTGTTTATGTACATATTATGTAAAATCTATTTAAACTCAGTTATTCATGATAATACTAGTAATAATGCCTTTTCACAACTATATAACGACGTTTGAGAATTGTTATAACAGGATAATATTACACTTTTCCTACTACCTAATCAAGTAATATCCTTTACTATTACTGTAAAAAAGAACAATCAAATAGTTATTACATTTAGTGCTATTAGCTTTGACATAATTCTCCCTACTTTATCTTATCAATTAGTAGGTGTGTTTGATAAGATAAAGTGTTGCTATTTTTATTCATTTTTTCACTATGTGAAATTGTGCCAAACCATGTTATAACAAAGAATATACCCGTATAATGTAACAACTTAAATTCATACCTATATTTTACGTACCAAATATTTGGTCATTAGTTAGTTATATAATATCCAAATTTATTCTTTAACAATTTATCCATTAATAGACCTTGTCTTTTTCAAGACAGGGCATTAATTTAAAATGATTTGTGGCTAAGTTGTATTACTTGCGAATAAAATAATTAAAAATATATTATTTTCAATATTTTTTATGATACTATCACTTTCTGAATATGTAAATCTCTTCGATTATTTTTCTTCCAAAATCATCATCTAAAACCTTGTATTTAATAGAGCAACTTGTTTTAGCCAAGACTTAAATTACGAGTCAAAAAAAGATTAATATATTGTGAAAATAGAATATGGTCAGATAATTTAGTTATACTATGGAGTAAAATCAAGTTATGCTGTGCTACACCATATAACGGAATCCGCCGTTTAGATCTACTTTGCTTTAATATCAGTGTTATTCATAATTTTATAATTTTCATTTACGTTTCTTCATTTAAACTAAGTAGTAACCTTATTATTTTCACGAAAGAATTCACAAGAAACAAATTCGGGTTTTAAGTAAACGTTCAATGCTATACTACATTTTGAAATATTGATGACTTTTGAAGATACGACAAGATATTATTTCGGGGCGAAAACTGAATCTTGTCACTTTATAAATTTTGCGTTTTACTAGCTAACCATCTTAAAAAGAATGCCAATTAGACAAGATTTCGATCCCTTTAAAGTTAGGTAAATGAAGACTGGTTCCGTCCAGAAATATTACACTAGTTGGTTCATTAGAGGGTTTAGTTAACCAGCATGGCAATGCTATACACAGCAGACTCTCGTTCTGGATCCCCCTGTTGGCTCGTTCCAGCAGTTTAAGATAAACAGTTATATCAAAAGTAGGTAGTTCATCAAGTACGAGTGGCGACATAGGTAGATGATTTACAATATCAAATTGTTCTTGTCAGTTGTCTTTAGTGATTGCTCTGAAAGTGATTTAAAAAAAATCACTATTTGGTCTATTTTACACAAAAGATATTGTAGTCAGCAAAATGATGTTATTTGTATAAAGAGTTACACTGCATTTTTTTTAAACAATCTATGAATGTTACATTAAATTAATATCATCACTCAAATTTAGTATAAAATCCCAAATTACATCGACTGATAATTTTAAAATACTATGACTGAAGTTTATTTTCGGTTGGAGTTTTACAAGAGATTTGAAGTAAGCAATTACTGAAGAATGTAAGTACATTTCAGTTCTTTCTAATGCTTTTGTCAAGATATGTATCATATATTAACTTCTATAGTATTTAATTAGAAGAAGCGTACAGTTGCAAATATTAAATGAATTACACTAAAAATTTAGGTATTAAGAAAATCTACCGTTTTAACACGTCGGTCGGTGTTGATGCTATTGCTGCATCTAAGTGAATCTTAGTACGGACAAATATAATATATAGGAAATGAGAATGTTATTTGGTTAGACCTCTATCTCTCTGAAGTTAATAATTGAGTATGCTTTGCCAACGTTTGTATATTAACCGTTACTTAAAATGATTTATATTATAGTAAATTAGATATTTTGTTTACAACACAATTTAAAACAGTCGCCAAATATTCTTCACCTGATTCTCTTGAAATTGTCAAATTTATTTTGTAGCAAAGAAAAATTGGTAATACTGATTTGGCACTCATATTTTTATCTTAAAATTCAGAAATAGTTACAATGGGTATAGAGTTTGGTTTATTTAATTTGAGAATAAACTGTAACTTTTTTAGGTGTTAAATTATATTTCTACTTCTTTGAGATACATAGTTCTTTTCCTGGAACATGGTTTCTATATTTTCTGATTTTTTAGTATTTTCCTTGTTGATGTAAAATTTTCATTTGAATACGATTTTGAGGTTTAAATAGAATTCATTTGTCATTTTTTTGTTGACTCTCATGTTTCTCAATTTATATATTATTATTTGGAACTAAATTCGCCAGTTACTACTTTGTGAAGGTATCATTGTGTCTGATTGGTTATCAAAAATAGAGTTACAGCAATTAGCAGCTTCTCTAATTGATAAAGTGAGTGACATTTTTACCATTTAACTTGTCCGATGTTTTTTTTTTGTTAATAAACAAAAAACACAACAATTTATTGCCTAATATCAAACTTTTAAGACCCAGTTTTCAACACCAAAATTTAAGTAAACAAATGGAATTAATACAATTAAAAAATTATTGTCCACACAATTTAATATTTTCTTATATAAATTTGGATATGATTTGGGACAATTATTTTCTAGTTCTAGGTTACACATTTTCCTAAAACCGTTGATAAATTTCACCTTTTAAGTGTTATTTTGCGAGTCTTAGTCATTTTTCTCATCACTCATATTATTATTGTAACAAAATGAATCCCAGCAGAGCACTTGTGGCAAAAATAACTATATTACAAAATCGTAAGTCTTTCATCCATAAATCCAACAAATATCAATAAAGGCTTAATTGGCGTAGCCTGGAAACCTTAACTCAGTTCAAAAGCTTTAATACTGAAAATGAAATTCGAACATCTAAAATGCAATTACGAATAAATATAATAAGCTTGAAATCTAACTGATGGTCCGTTTTTAACCAATTTCCGCTTCTAACCACTTTCCCTATTTAAAATTAACTTTGATTATCGATATAATATTATGACAAAACCTCAAAATTTTTTTATCATATGAAGTACTATCACATATGACTAGCTATTAAGTGAAATTGAAATCACTTATAATCGAAGAGGATAAAAATACGGACATAATCTAATCTGAAAATTTTGTCCCATAATGTAAAGAAAAGTGTCTCAACAAATATTATGCTTAGAACTTAACTGAAATTCACTCATATAAAAAATGACTTGACAATTGGCAAATGCAGAAGTGCAATAGTTGCTTTATTCATATTCTTTATAACTGAACGTTAACCTAAATTGCAGGCCATAAATTAATGCTATCACACTTCCCACTAAGAAAGTTCTTCAAGGTTTCAAGTAATGAGATTAAATTTATACCTTAATATCAGAATTGCTTTTGTGAATTAAAAATAGCTCAGAGGTGGATTTTAAAGGTCACAAACCGCTTGATCGATTTGAAGAGTGAAGTAGTAAGATTAGGTTACGTCTGACTTCGATCGGGAATTCAAAGCCTTGCAGATACCAGAAAGGAAACAAGGGCTACCCATAGAGTGCTACATACCATATTATTGTACACTGCGAACTAACATTTGACTTTGATTTTCATGCTTGAAATCAACAAGCTTCAAATTCGATCATTTAAAACACATACTTGTCTGCTGCAAAATTAAGGGTACTTTAATTACATTTTGTTTGAAATGTCTAACCAATTAGTGAATCATTCACAGTGTCGAATATAAAAATTGTACTAACGTAAGTAAACAAATGGTTTGAATGCAGTAAAGCCTGCATTATTAATAGTGGTTACTGTTTGTTTCAGTGTAAACAGAGAGACATTTTAATTCTTCTAGATCGATTTCCGTGTGATAGGCACAAGGTGCCACCTCAAACTTGAAACATTAGGACTAGATATCTGCATTATTCTCTAACAGCAATTTCGTTTTCTGTTTGTATCTAAGTGTTGAAGTTTCTATGTATATCTGAAGCCAGGATCAATTAAGATATAAACATTCCGGAAAAGTTCAGGTCACTACTTTTACATGTAACAGTATTCGAAAATAATGTATTAATGATAGAATCGTATATTATAGAAGTTAAACTTCTAAAGACGGCCAAATCATTAAAAATTGTCAATGTCTTACAATGACGACACCAAAAAACGCGACAACTTGATAACATTTAAAATAAGCAATTTGTTTACAAAATAACTTCATAAAATAATAAATTTCCTTTTTTAACAAAATAAAAAGCGAAGTACTATTTTAATGTAAATAATTTGCGGAAATCTAAAAACAAAAATTAACTATTTAAGCAAAACAAAAACGAAGCAAACTTTTCACTTAAAATAATAAAAAACAAATCACCTACCGAAATACGTCCATCTTTTTATCTTACAATAAATGTAAATAAATGGTAAGAGGGGAACAAAATAAAAGAAGTAAATAAAAATTTAGAACTTTGCTAAAAAATTTAAGAATTTTTCATATATGGTAAAATGTACAATTTTACTATATGTTTGAGGAACACTTTTGAAAATCATCAAATGTTTATGTTGTCAGTCAGATTTATCATGCCTATCAAATTTATGGACAAACTATTTATCGTTTTCAGAATACTATTAATTTGACAAAAGTTATATTTATTACAAATTGAATATGTTATTCCTATGTTCAACTTTAGAGATTAAAACGTAATAATGTTTAAATACAATTAAAAAATAAAAATATTTAACTAAATATACAGTAATTATTTTTACTGTTACAATAATGTACTGAATTGTTTCATATGCCAGAGATATATATATATATATATATATATATATATATATATATATTATAGACAGATCAAAATGGAACAGTTTATAAACAAAATAGAGGAGACCTACAAAAATATCCACTATCATTGATTGTACTATCAGGTTAAGCAGTGGTTTACCGAAATTCTTCTAAATCGTTAGTACACCATTCACAAAATTACAATATCGTTATAAATAAACACAAGGTTTGAGTTGTACATTAAATTCATTAAAATTGTTAAAAAATGTTTCGAAATTCCATTCATACAATAACTGCAAACATACTAGAAAGGTAATGATTAACAATCAGATTCGTTAAGGATTACGTAACGGGAATGAACAAGACATTGTTTCTTGTAGAGACCAGTCAGGTGAGTAATGCACTTTCGTATATACTATAAGGTTTGTACCAAGTTTTTACATAACAGTGTACCGTTACTGAATCATGGGCTTATCCTTCATGAATTACTCATAGCGCATGTCCGAGAGTTGTATGTTAGCAGTTTGTGAGGTAAATTGGTAGAACTCCCAGTGTTCCTAGTGACGCTTTTCGATTTCGGTCTGTACGCAGCAACTGTTTCATTTAAATGTAATAAAAATAAAACGCTGTAAATTTACATACAATCAAACCATTTATTCCGATTTATCAGTTTTATTTAGCTTAGATGAGTTTTTTAATGAGATATAGTCTTAATTCTACTAGTTAACCACTGAATAAACTTAAAAAACGTGAACCGAGAGAACCGTTCGAAAATCCAAAACGTTGGTACAAAAAGCTGAATCATGCAATGCACCGTGCACATTCGTGTTGGAACGGGTTTGAGATAATTCGCATGCGCTGAATCATTCACATACGGTTATGCATGAAGTTAGTACAAACGTGTTATGTTACCTGGAGGGGGCCAAATTAGTACGCAACCACAGAAAGAGTTGTTTCCAAATGTTTTTGTTTAGTACCTTTCCGAAATTATCATTTTAATATACGGCTATTCTATAACAAAACCGAGCAAGTTGTTTTATTGTGTAAAAGGACACATTCACAAATGGGATACTACCCGGCTACTAATAAATACTATTTATCTTATCGCGAAATGTATTCCGACATCCAGGAGTTTCAGGAAAATCCAGCTCACAGAAAGTCCAAATCGGGACTCGTACTGTGTGTAACGCCGTTTCCCTGATTCCTAAGATAGAAATTACACGAAAAATTTCGTAGGTTTATTAAAACCTGTCTAAGAAGTTACGATACTAACTTTTCGAGATTTTTCAATCCATTGAACGCAAGACAATAGTCGAGAACTTTTATCAGTTGCGCTTCCCTCAACGAATTCTCGAATAATTATTAGGAGTTTCGGGAAAATCTAGTTCACAGGGACTTCTAATCGGGATTCCTAAGAATCACAGGGAAACGGCAATCCCCATTTGGAGTCTCTGTGACATAGATTTTCCTGAAACTCCTGATGTCGGAATACATTTCGCGATAAAATAAAAAAATTCATTCATTCATTATATGTACTATATACATAAATAAATATTAGAGAATTCAATCAGTTGAAAGGAGCGCAACTGATGAAGGTTATCGACTAGAAACAATATATTGTCTTCCGTTCAATGGATTTAAAAATCTCGAAAACTTAGTATAGTAAATACTAGATACGAACACTAAAGGTTATGTGTTATTAATAATTAAAACTCCCTTTTCTAAATTATATTTGACATGTATTACTTATTAAATACTATTGTATTGTTTCAGGTTGCAAGATGTTCTGTTTGCCAAAATAGGAGAGTTAGGTATGTTTATATTAATTGTTGTTTTTAAAATATATATTTTTTTAGCTAAAATTCCTAATTTTAGTACATTTTTTTCCCTACAAACAGATTCCTCCTCCTATATTTTAACATTGTTATACCAAATGTAAACGCTATATTGTCGGTTCTTTTATCGTAGTGGTGTTAAAAAAGTAACGCATTAAAAACATATATTTAGGAACAGTGAAAAACAACTCCCTGCGTGAGTACAATTTTTACACTTCAGAAATATTTTCGCAGAAACATCTATATATATTTTCCTTTATTGTTGTGAACTGCTTAAATTTTCGAAATTTGAATTTTACTGAAAATCTAAATATGCTGTTGCCAAAATAGATTTAATTTTAATATAAGTGATCTAAATCACATTTCGCAGAAACATATCATGTAGGAAATATTTGTATTTACTTAATGGGTATTTATCATATTATTCAAGAAGCACCTAGTGTCTTATTATTTTTATATGACCGTGCTTATATAATAGTAACCAATTCAATTTAATTGACAATTTATATACAAGAATTCATTAACTGTAGTTCACGAGACTGATTTTTCATCTATCACTTTAAGAACTTTTATATGTTCTTTATTTTATGAAAATGATTTCTAATCTGTATTTGTGTATAATTACCCATATTTCATGTATTTCCAGTAACATAAAACTTCGAATTGAATTTTATAGCTTTTGGTCTTAACCGACCCATATTGCATTAACTAACACCTTCAATAAAATTTAGACAAAATTTAGTCCAGTTCTAGGTTGAATATCATCACAACTTTTATTTAAACTGTTTCACGAACACCTCGTGTAACAACGATTTTCTTCATTTCTTAAACTTCCTTTACAAACCACAAACTTCTTCAGGAACATATGTGCTACTCGTTTATAACACCATTATTTTTCGAAGTCTAGGAATTTTAGTTTTTGCTGATATCGACTATACTCTTTTGATCAACAAATTTATCGAAACAAATGACAGTTGTGCTTGTGCTTTGGAACAATCGATGTTGACTGCATTTAGAAAATTGTTGAAATGCTAGGATCACATATGGTTTGAGACTTTAATTTGCTTCTTTCTACCAGACTATTTCTTGAATAGTAATGACAAGATGCACTTTGCACATATACACTGATTTTCGTTTCAGAATTTTCCAGATTTGAAGATTTTACTTCTCATAAAATATTGAGAATTTTGAATTGAGATGTAAGTCTACTTGCATTTTACTTTACTTACTTTTAAGGTCTGCATTTTATTTTGTTTTGTTACAGATTAACGATGAATTTATAGTCGGTCTTTGAATTTATATTAAATTAAATTTTTCATTTATTTTATTTCCATTAATAAATTTTTACTTTTCTTTTTATAAACGGTTTTCTTTGCTGGACAAAATTGTCTTTTTAGCATTGCAAGATTTGTTTTTTTTTTCATTGTCTGTCTGGAATCAATTTTCATTATAAAACAATTTAAGAACGTATTTTCATTCTTAAAGCAGCTAAAATTTTATTTATTTAATCTGGCACTATTTACAACGTTTGTTTTTGAAAAATTCAATTATTTATTTTCACACATTTAATACTTAAAGCCTTGAATTTTAAAAGAATCTTAAAGTGAGAATTTGTATTCAAATATTTAGTAAAATTTGAGAAATATACGTGGGATGATAATTGGTTTTTTAGTGAAATAATAACATAGGATTTTAAAGAAACTATTACGCCAAAAACGCGCCTTTCCAGCTTTGGTAGTTCGTTCAATTTTAAAAGAACGTTGGCAAAGTGTGATGAAACTAAATTTAAATATATATAAATATTATAGTCTCGTACTCTTAGTTTATAGATAATTTTATTACGCTCATTTACACTTCATTACTCTTATCTATGTTCCATAAATTTGTAAATATACTATTTAACATACTAATTAATGCCTTCTTATTAAGTAAAACAAGGAAGCGGATTTTGGTTAAAATTATAAAAGTATCATGTATTAGCTTTTTGGTCTCATATGAACCATTAAGTCATTGACATGGATTAGAATCAATAAAGAGTCTAGGTTGTACCCTTGAGAAACTCCACTTTTGCCCAAAAATGTATTTGAAAAGAAAGCGTTGTAATAATATAATATTTATACGGTAATAAGGTCCTTGTGAATGATGTTATCAAACACTTTGGAGAAGCCAGTTTAAAAGACCTAAGTTTGTTCCCAATAGGTAAGATTTTTAGGGTAATCCAAATTTTCACATAGATATTGGCCAAAAACTATTAACTATTAGTACACGATGACACGATGTACTTTCTTCTGCAGATAATATCTACGAAATAACACAAATTTTGGTCAAAAAAAAACAACGAAATGTCTTGTTATGTGGCAGTTGTCAAATAGCTATGAGATTGTTTGTTGTTCAATTTATAGGTCAGTTTTACAATGGAATATATTGAATTGCATTTAATATTCTCTATCAAATATTACTATATTATTATTGTTGTTGTGATTTTAACAAAACATTTGCGTGGTTTTACCTTATCTACGAAAATGCAAGACACTATTTACTTTCCTTTAATAAACCAACTTCATCTATTACCACATTCTGTAAATAACAAACGCATATAGTTTTACTTCGCTATATTGTAGGACTCAAAAATTATCTAGTATTCCAAATCAATGCTTCTAGACAACAAGGGTGTAGAATGTGTCCCTTTGCCCCTGCACCTTTTTGATGAAGGGCCCCCGCCCTACAGCAAGGAATTGAATAATGAATCGAAATCATATAGGGACGACGGTCCCTGTTCAAAGTTTCATTGTAAAAGTTGGTTGTGACGTTGCTCGTCTTACCACCCTTTTCCGCCAAGCACGTGCCTAATGCGGAGATAGTGCGGCCACCCTAAAAAATACAAATGAAGTGGACACTCATTGAAAGATCTATTACGCTCTTGTCCTGGAAAATGAGATATTCAGCAATATAATGTGCGAACAGCTTACTTACTTCCTCACAGAAATTTGTGTTCGGTCAAATTCCAAAAGTTTTGATAATGAAAAGTTAGGCGTTTCTAATTATAGATGTTGAGTGTATTATTTTGAAATTAGTAAAGGTCAAACTCAAGTAAAATTGTTTCGAAAAAGTGTGATGCAGAACAAAGTTAAAAAAATTCTTCGATTCACAAAAAACTTATTCCTATTTTTAGCCGACTTCAGAAAGAGGGAGGTTCTCAATTCTGTATCTATGTATTTTTATGTGTATTCAGCGAATAATCGAAACCCCCTCAAAGAATTTCGACCGTTTGTACTGAATCCTGTTTCAGGGGATACCGAAGTGGTCCCATACCACTTTCAATAACATATCTTGTTCCGTCGTTTAGAAAATCGGCAAAAAAGTTTTACGGACTTTCTTATAGGGAAGCTTTGTTGAGGGTACTAGTATTAAAATATGGAAATGTTTCAGTTCTGAACTTATATATTATTATAATAAATTGATAATAAATTGGATTAATCAAAATAAATGTCAGTTAATTAACTTCAAGGAGAAGATTCTTAATTAGTACATACAGATATACAGTGTATATCAAATGATTTTTTTAATGAATAAAATTAAGAGAAAAAGTTATTCCTCATACCCAGTTTTGCATGATCTATAACGAATACTGTAATCATTACATGCCACTTTTTTAACTGTAGACGAGGTTTATCAGCAATTAGGAATTTTGCTTAAAAGTGAAGTACCTTTATTTTTTTAATATCTAAAATTGTTACCAAATAGAAGTAATTAGAATTAAAAACTGCATATAATAATGCCATTGCATGTATAATAAGTATTTATGTAAGTTTTCCAACTATATACAAGGTTTTAAAAAATATATCAATTTTGTTTAAAAGTGAGGTGTCTTCATTTTCTTTTAATATCTCAAATTGTAATGAAACAACTTTATTAGAATTGAAAACTGCATCCAATTAAGCTGCGTCACTAAAAATTGTAATAAATTGAAAGTAGATTGGAATTAAATCGAAATAAATCTCAGTTAACCAACTTCAAGAGAGGTTCTTAGTTGGTCTCTATATGTAGTGACTCTCCATAAGTTGGATTCAAACGGTAAACGTTGGTATGAATATTATTTAGAGAAAATCGTATTCTGCACAAAAAGAAACACAGAAACGAATACTGTAATCATTGAATTTCAACTAAAATTCTTATCAAACAGCAGTAATTAGAATATAAAATGCATCTGATTATGTCACTTCACTAAAATTGTATAATAAATATTCATGTCATGTCAAATGGTATACTAGCTTTGACAAAGAATAAACATTTTGTTTAAGTACCTTTATTTTTAATAACAACTCTAATTGTTATCAAACATAACTTGTTAGAACTAAAAACTGCGTCCTATTATGCTATATCATTTAAAACTGTATAATCATTTATTATGAGATTCCGCGGAGAAGACTATTAAATGAATGTCAATATAATTAACAGACTTAAAAAATGATGGTATTCAAATCGCCTGCAATGTAGTCGATCTACCTAGTCGTTAGTTTCATTCAGTACTATTGCTTAAAAGTAAAATATAGAAAAAGTTAATTAGATTTGAAAACTGCATCCAATTAAGCCATGACATCACTAAGAATTGTAAAATAAATATATTAAAAAAAACAAAAATCGACTTTAAAAAGGTAACTTAACTGAAAAGCATGAAATAATTGTTTACTGGAACAATTAATTACTGTTTCTGAAGTCGGTGCCAAGCTAAAGTGAAAATAATTTTAGAAGTACATTTGTAAGTTGTCTTTCGCAACTTCGCTGCTTAATTCTACACCGACTTCAAAAACAGTATTTAATTGTTGGTGTAAAAAATATTTCATGCTTTTCAGTTAAGTTACTTTTTTGCATCGGTTTTTGCTTTTTTACCAATGAGTTATTTAGGTATTTTCTTCAGTGTTGGCCTGATGTTTGCTAACTTACTTTTGCTCCTTTGGGAGTTTTTTCCTCATTCTGCCTCAGTAATGAAAATCATCAGAATCTGCTTTTAAATTATTCGGTTAGCATATGGGTTATTGTTAGATCGAGAGTACACTACAAGCTTTATCGTAACTGTATGCATAATCGTTAGTTTCATTCAGTGCTATTGAAAACAAATTCGTACTGTGGGCTTAACCCTTTCCCAAGTGTATCAAATCCGTTACTACCATGTAGAGCTGATCGATAGGAAAACGGAAACTAGGGCATATCCTCCATGTTCCAGTTAATTGATTTGCTTAACCTGTTCCAGGGTCCTATTGAATCGTTCTAGCATTCCCTCGGATTGTGAGTATTGGAGGTCGTCTTCTTAACACCGAGTTCGCAGATTTTCAAAGCCTATTGAACTCAAACTTTCGAATGGAGTTCTATTAACACCTAAAGCTAGTAAACAAACAATGCACCGAAACAGTGTCTACAGTAGTCACCCTTGCTCGGGAATGGGAAACGCATACCGCAATTTACTGAAGTAGTCAATGACGATGACAATATATTTGATGCCCGTCACATGCTCTGGAAATTTTACCGGTATCTTGATTGCAAATCATTCAAAATTGTTTTCCACTTTAACCTGTTTCATCTCCCCTTTGACTTAATCCTGCGTATTTTGTTGATGATCCAAGTAATTCGCATTGCCTATTCTCTTCAAGATAATCGGTTGTATCTTCTTTAATACAACTAACTGAGATTTGATTCCTTTTTTGTCATGCTCCCCCAGATTATTTTCTAGATGCCATTTTCAAATATAAAGGAATTCCATTATACTCATAATGATTTCATAGGTATTGAACTCCTGGCTATGTATTCCCATCGAGGGGTCTTCGTTTCTTTTTTTTATATATTATAAAATTGGCTCTATATCTAGATCTGCCAGTTGACCTGTTTTTCACTGTTTAGCAGGTTAATCTTTAGTTACTACTGTCCTTAACTCTCGCATGGAAATACTTTTCTTGTTGCTCGATTTTTCTACATTGCAATCAATCTTTTCTACATCGCCTAGATAAAGAATTGGCATTTTTGTGTAAGGGTCCGGAATGATATGAGTATTTATCTACTAAATGCACTTTTCGCTTCTTGACTTCCATTTGAAGCCACCAGATTGTTTACCTGTTCCACGTAACAACATGTATGTTTACAGTATGTCCAAGATGAGCTTGAGTAACCAGTGTCGTCGGTCAGATCTGAAAAAACATGTTCACCTGCTTCTTGAACAGTTGTCCAGTTTTAAGCATGAGCCCCATCTTGTTGAACGAGTTATTATTGATGTATGCTAGTACCAAGTTGTTATTAAAACATTGTTCCAAATTATGGTGCAGTTCTCGTAAATTTCAATACTGCTCAGTGGTAACAAATGACTTAGTAATCCTTGCAAACCAATTACACCTCCATATATTGAAACCAAATTGAAGAATATTTCGTCAGTTAAAAATTTCGTTATTTTCTGAAGGAGAGATTTATAAATGTTTAAGCACTTTTTGGGAAATAACACCACATTTCACGAAATTACTGTATATTTCGTTTTCGTTGTCAATGGCTAAGAAACTGTGCAAAAAATGCACAATTCTAAAATTTAAAATTACCATGTTAGGATGTTATTTGACTTAAGAAAGACGTTACTAGAGAATTTAATGTACTTCAATACTAAATAAAATATTCTTGATATAATTCTCATCGTTTTCTGCCATTAGAAAAATGCCCTTCGCCTTAAGCCATCTCCCGATCTTAGTTCTTGACAGATTAGAAATTTCTGTGAATGAACTCTGATATTATGTAAAATAAAATATTTTGTAGATTTTATTGTTCCACTTACTTTCTATAATTTCCTCATTATATGTTTTGTTTTTCGTAACAAATTGTTAAACATGTTTATGTGGAACGTCTTTCTCAGATAAATCCTTCTATGCTGAATTAAATAGAATTTTCTTGAATAATTTAAAATAAAATCTAAAAAACCGGTAAACATGTTTAAACCAACAGAATCTATATAAAATATTTTACAGTTTATGGTGATTATAAATATAAAAAACAAAAAACCGTACAGTTTAAAAACAGTTGTTGGTGGTTTTTAGAAAATGCAACAAATAATTTGTGCAATTCAAAATGGCGGCAACTAACAGGTGAACAGAAAATGAGACATTAAAATTTGTAAAGCTGTACAGACAATGCGAAGTGTTGTGGAATTTGAAAGCTGTCCTTAATATGGGAGACCAGATTTGATTATTTTATATGTGCTGAAATAATGTGAGAAATAAATGAAAATGAAGATTTCAAGAAAAAAGTTTCCAAAAGTATCAAAATCCCTAATAAAATTATTGCAAACAGAATGTATGTACAGTTATTTATCCCAATACAATCATCATTATAACTCCAGGATTCGTCATCCTTATATTGGACACGCTGTATATATTAGGGATGTAAAGAATGTCGGTTTTTTCACATTTGCGAATGCAAATGCGAAGAGTTGTGGAACCTTTTGTTTGTCATAGATGTATAAACACAGAGTTTTGTATCCAGCAAACATAGATTCTGCAATCTTCATGCTGTAAACCAAAAAAATATATATTAGAGGATTCATTATCTTGAAGAGATACCATTAGATTAGTGATGGATCCCAGTGAAAGTGAAAAAGGACAAAAAAGAGCAATCAAACCCTATACAACTTTTGACTAAATAACAGTGATAAATATTTTATGGATAAACAAACGTGTTGAAAATGACAGACCCACTGGTATTGTGGACGGTGAAGAACAATATGTATGGTATCCTTTCTCGTATAGCCTGGCAATATTTAGTCATAGCACTCACCAGTTTATCCAGTGGAAGAGTTTTTAGTGGGGTTGATCTTCTTTACACACCCCAACACAATAGATTGCAATGAGAAAAGGCATGAAAACTTTTATTACTAAAATTTAATGTTCCTCTACTCAAATTCAATTATTAAGTACGTAACGAACTTGACACTATTTAAGCTCAATCAGTAAATAAATAGTAAGAATTATGTTTTCAGGGGCTGTTTTAATTTTATTTCAAGAAGAAACGTTAAATATTTGTTTTGGCATATATACAGGGTAACTCGTAGGTCGACGTTAAGCCGGAATCGGGTGGCAGGCATAGTCATAGCCGTTAAATATTTAAAAAATTAAATTACAATTTTTAAGAATTACAAGAATTTAAAAAAAAAAACGTAAAAATTGTGTCTTTCGTCCTTCCTAATGATCCAAGGTATAAATTAACCAAATTAAGCGTATGTATAATAGCTTATTTTGACGATTTTTCATTTCTCTGTTATATTGCTCATGATGTAAAACTAGTAGGGACCCATTTTGCTTGTAAATAATAATTCAGGAATTCTCAGTTTTAAGTACCATGATTCTTTAATTCTGCGTCATTCGAAAATTCTGTTGAATTTATGAAAATGTCTACTTTTTAATATCTGACTGACTTGAAGATAGTTAGTTATCATCATCTTGCATGCCTAGTTTCTCTAAACTTGACCAAGGGCGCAGTGAAGCGGGTTTGTAGTACTATATGCGTTTCCTTGAAATTCGACCAAATTTTCTGAGTAAAAACTACCCTTATAGATTCCGTTACATAAACAGCCAGATACAGATAAAGCTAACCTTCAAATCTATTCTCCAGTCTCCCGTCCCGGGACATTAACAT
The DNA here is from genome assembly GCA_034190945.1 of Octodonta nipae. NCBI lineage: Eukaryota > Metazoa > Arthropoda > Insecta > Coleoptera > Chrysomelidae > Octodonta > Octodonta nipae. Next base: position 46,603,506 of record CM067223.1, on the reverse strand, counting down.
TAAATCAAATATTACTTATCTCGCATGACTTTAGAATTGAAATTATTAGTTTCAGGTAAATTACTCTTAATCGGTTTACTGAAAAAATATTTTTCACATGTTCTTTCGATACAAAAAATTGTTCTTAAGCACATACTTCACTAGTTTTATATATTTTGAGCTCAACAGAAATCTATTAGAAAATCACTCTGAAGTTGCACTATCTGAAAATTTATTCTCTATATTCTATTTCTTTTTTTACTCTTTACAATTTTAATCTTATTTATTAGTTATACTGATACTTAGTTCAATATGCATAAAATCGAGTCATATAATCGTGATGATAGAATTTCGAATGTTTCATTAAAAAACAACTTCTTACTTACTTTAAAAGCTTCATTACATTTGTATTTATTAATCTTCTATTTTTGCTGTTACCTTGGTTTTGCTTCCATGGCGAATTTTTATAATTTTTTTGCTATATGCTACTGTAATTCTATATAGGGATCGTAGATGAGATAATCCTCCGTATTTCCAGTTTTCAGCGTTTCTGGCATTTGGACAGCTTAATATTCGGAAGTAATTTTATGAACTTTTGTCAGTTCTGCGAACTCAGGTTCTATCTATACCTTCCTTACTTTCGTCATTGAGTATTTTGTCTTCTACTCTTTTCTTAAATAGCAGTTTTTGCTAGTAATTCCTCAATTTTTGGATTGCTAGTAGCTGTTTTATCAGATATTTAGTACCAGAGATATAGATCAACCGACACCATTATTCTTTATTTGCATATCTTACCATTATTTTCGCATGATTTTTTTCTATTTGTATAAATTTCTGTTATGTAATATTGTTTCTGTTTTCCTTTATCACTTTCTCACTTTCTTCGTTCTAGATTGTTGTTCACTTAGGTTGACGACTCCATCTTAGTTTTTGTTTGCTTTTGTATTTGGCCTCTCAACTGATTCATCGACCTTTCTACATTCGTAATATATCCAAGTGTTCATCAGTTTCTAGATCTATGATCTCTTGCTCTCTACGTAATTTATGTACATCTTTTTCCAAAAAAACTGTAATTTTAGGATTATTATTGGTTTTAAAATAATGAGTAGGGCGTTTGCGTTAGATAAGTTTACTAAAACGTTTTGTAATTATTCGTTATTTATTCCTTTTGTCAAGGTTTTCCTTCTTCTGTACCATATACTGCTATGATTTTAGCAGTTCTTCTGTCTAAGTTTATTCAGGCATTCGAGCTGAAACTAGTTCTCCATTACTAAGTTATATTATTTTCTTCAGTGATCCTTTTAATAAAAAAATATCGCTAAAGATTTACTTGTTTTCTATTTTTGTATTCATAGTTTGTGATGAGTGATTTGTAACCTAGTTTCAGTCTATGTGGGCTAATTCTTCTTCAGAATGTAGGCATTACTCAGTCTTTTCACATTAATATTATAGGACTCATACTGATTAGTTGAATTCAAAAAAATTGGTAAATTTGTAACTGCTACTTTGAAACTCAGATTAACACTGTCAATTTTCCTTAAAATAATTCAATACAACATATTTAAACCAATAGGATGATAAGTTCTCCTTTTTAGGTTGTAAGCCTACATATGACAATACGTTCATGAATGACAATAAATTTCATAGAGAAAATATTTATCTGGGTACATAAATCACAATTTATACTTAAAGCAAGCCTGAAATGTATAGTACAATTTTCCTTATGAAAAATATTCAATGGTCAATATCGTCATCAAAAGAACTATGGAATTATTGTTTTTGTGACAGTTATTCTTAATTGTTTTTTGTTAAGCAAAGACTATTAGACGATAATACCAAATTCATTTAATTCGAATTTACCGATAAGTTGCCTCGTTCCAATGGTGTAGAATTACAAGCCCCTACTAAGGTTTCTTTCTACTCAGTGCATTATATTCTACAATTCCATAGTACTAACTTCATCGATATATGGAAGTCAGAATTTCGTGACGTCATTTTACTGTATAATCACGACCTTAATTACTTCGAGTCCCTTGAGCCAGTTTTATCAATACGTATTCGCTTTCAGCGCCAAAACCTTGATAATGGGGATGGAATATCGATTTAATATACAATTACAACGACATCGTAGAGGTAGTAATAATGTCTCGACGGTTTTTTTTGTCATTTCTATCTTTCTGCCTGTGACGGTCTCAAAATCTCTATAAACTTGGATCCCTTAAGTAGTTTACAATGATAAAGTCAAAATTTATTTTATATTTCATTTGCATTAGATGCAAGGATTATCACCACCATAAAACATCAATAATTCATTAATTAAAAAATTATATTTTTCCTTCCTTTTTTTAAGCAAAAACCGTGCATCGTACTGAACAAAAACAAGGTGTCAAATTTGCTCTGATATGCCTTTGAATTTAAAAATTAATGTATATTTGAAGAACCATTAAGTTAAGCCCGGACAAACGCCACTGGAAAAATAAAAAACGTTACTTGTTCTGACTCGCAGCTACATAAAGATCCAATGCCATCTTAAATTTTAGCTTCAGTTAACTACCATCTCTTATTGACTTTTGATTTGCCTGTCGAAAAACGGAGTAGCACATGTTATATAACTTAAAAAGTTATGTAATACCGATTCATTTTTTTCTATTTATTTTCGTCCATTTTGCCAATAACAAAACAAGACTACTTTATTTAAGCCTTTTTAAGGGCATTTAACTTTCTACGGGTACGTTTTAGAGAGTTTTTAGCTTATTTTATTGGGCTCTATTCAAAGCAGAAGTTTGGAACCCTATTTTAGAAACACCCTGTATACTATGTTATTGTATTTAATTCCGTTTGGCGCTAATACATACAAAGTAGCAAATCGATATAGATAACCAACCAATGTATTATAAATGAGGACATTTACTTCTGATATCTATTAGTCTGATAAAACAAAACCATACCACATCGTAAAAGTTGCGTAGTGCCATCTACCTAATTGTTCTAATACTAAACGTAAAAATGATAATTTTATGTTATTTCACTCTATAATACCAAACTTGGTACGACAGTTTTGTCAACTACATATTGAAGTAAACGAGCAGAGCTCAATTAACTAATGTATTCATTTTAAGCTGGATTTTTACAGTACAATTTTTATTTACATACAAACTACTAGCCGTTACCCGCGGTTTCACCCGCGTATGGAATGTAGAATTCTTTGAAGAAAAAAAAAAACTTATGAAACATATGGGCTATCCAATATAACATTTTTTTCTAACTTTGTTGAACCACCTTACATAACTATAAATCTACCAATCCCGAATATACTTCACCGAAACTGCAAGCACTTATGGGCCACCCTATATAATAATTCTATTTAACATTTTTTGGAACCAACTTGTTTAACTGTAACTCTGCTTCACCCTATAGTGCAACCATCCTGTATAAGCTGCTGTTTATTTGTCAACCAATATAACATTTTTAAATTACCTAACTATAATTCTACTCCAACCTATACGCTATATAACAATTATTTCCCTCCGCCCTATGTTTTAACCATCCTTTTTCTGACATTGTGTTAAACGCAATATATAACTATAATTTTGCTTCGCCCTATATGTCAGGTATTCCACATATCAGGATGCAACTGTTCATGGTCTACTTTATACTTATACTTATAGGCCACCCAATATTACTTTTTTTGTACCATTATAAATCTACCAATCCCCAACATATTTTATCCAAACCGCAACTTTATATGGTCACCCTATGTAACAATTTTATTCAATATTTTTTTGAACTGCCTTTTATAGCTATAACTCTACTTCCATCTTTATTTAAATCATTTTGTATATACTGCTGCCAATTAGTCAATTATTATAACTGATTTGTCTATCATTTTTTAAACCATCATCATAACGATAATTTTATTCTACAAAATATTTCAACCACGCTATATATGCATCTTGCTTGGGGGTCACCATATACCTATAACATTTTTAAAAACTTAAGAATAACTCCGATCCCCCTCTATATTTCAACTACCTTATCTATGCTATTGCTTATGGACTACGCTAAATAACCATTTTTCTGACATTTTTTAACCATCCTGGAAAATATAATTTGTCTCCACCTTATATGTCAATCCCCCATTACATGCAAATTCTTTTAACATTGTTTTAATCACACTGTATAACTATAATTTTATTTAAAACTATGTTTTAGATATTGCATTTATGCAATACAGCTCATGTTCTATTCTAAAAAAATTGTCATAAAATTTTTTTATCCACACTATTAAACTATACTTCTACTTCACCCTGTATTTCAATCACCTTGTATGTACAACTACTTATCGGCCACCCAGTATAAGATTTTTTGTACCACCCTGTATAAATATAAATCAATCACTTCCCAATAAATTTCACCAAAACTGCAACTGCTTATTGGGCACCCTATGTAACAATTTTTTAAATACTTAACTCTAATCGTCCCTATATTTCAATTATTCTATCTGTGCAACTGATTATGAGCATTATATTGGCATATTCCAAATTTTGAATAAAAGCTAAGCTGACGTAAGTATCGAATATTTGGTGCATACGGTGGAACCAATTGACTAATTGTGTGTTATCGAACATGGTAGTAGTTTTTTTCGCTATTTCTACCTTTCCTGTCAATGTACCACCCTGTATAAATTTAAATCCATCAATTCCCAATAAATTTCACCAAAACTGCAGGTTAATTTGGATTTTTCTTAACTGCCACAATTAACAAGTAATAGCTTCCAAGGAAACTTCGAGGAACGAGTTACATTGTCTACTAGCTTCAGACTAACAAAATAATAGCTTATTACAACTAGAAACATTGTAATGTCAAAATATTATAAAGTATAATTTTTATAAATCCACCACGGGACGAAAATATTTTAGTGGTTTTCGATTAGCAATTTGCAGATATGAAATATAAATAAAACTCCTATTTTTTCCTAACAATGGCACCATTCAAAAACAGTATTTTTTCAGCGGGATATTGTTGTTTCAAGTGCTGAGATATTACCATGATTTTTTAAATGTTTAAATCAAGGTGTAATAGTATAAAAAACGTTTTACTTGTTATTGCTGGTGTCATCCCGTACGTTAAAGCTTTTTTTCAGCAATGAATTAAATTTATTAATAATCGGAATGATCTCCGGGTGTCATTTTCAAAAACTCTTATTTTTTTCCACGTTCTATATTAACAGCTTTTGCAATTGTTTATGTTTCCAAACGTCATTCCGAATCCAATGCTTATTCATTAACCACAATTTACTAATAGCAAGTTATAACAGATGAAGTCCTAAAATTATGTTTTATTACCAACTAGCGGACCCGACAGACGTTGTTTTGTCCAAATGTGACTTAGAGCTATTAGCGGGATTAGCAAATGTTTTTTTTATATTAGACTTCGATAAATCGTATACAAATGTGCCAAAAAATTAAAAAAGCGTAAAAAATAAAAGCAAAAGTAAACAAAGCTCTTCTCCATGTGACGATTTAGTGACTTGACGGAAGCATGATAAAGATCACACGTTTCGCATTTTCGACTTGATAGGGCATTTGCAGTAAATCTTTGAGTGAAGAATGTAAGCCAAGTAAAGAAGATTAAGAAAGTGCCCTCCATCATCCAAAACTAAGTCATCAACTGTTTTGTATTTCTTTCACTGGTGGTGGAAGGCCACTTCTTAGACGACATCATTGTATGTTTCTACATTTTACAATTTGCAGCAAGTATTGACTTTCACGCACATGCTCTGAGTACAATTTAATGTCCGGAAAATCAAGAAGATCTTGTTTGTCGGGTCCAACAAGTTTTGCAGTAACGCCAGCAATTACCATTGAACTCCATATCTCAGCTAACCTATTTCCTACCAATTCGAAATTGGATCTTTCTAAATCTTCAGTAATTGTTATGCCACGTTCATCCAAATGAGACCCAAAATGGTCATGAGGCAATATCTAACCAGGCAGTTCTCGAGGGTCATGTCAGTTTTTTATCTGGCCTTTCATCAACCGTCTTGATTACCACTGGTTTTACGTTGTCAGTTTTAGCTAATGCTTGAAACTCTTCAAGTTCGAAAGGCGTCTCGAAATCATGAGCATGAGTATTAGCAGTAGATGAACTATGGCGTACTCGACTTGCGGTTGTCCTAGCATGCTGGATGAAATTTTGACACCAGCATAAACTGCTGCTATTAATTTATGCATCTCAGTTATTACCCAGTCGTGTTCAAGCAATTTGATTCTATATTCCATGTGCTATTAGAAGAGGTGCTTGCTTATTTGCCGTAGTTACACCGATAAGAACACCAACTTTATCATCTTGAGATATGAAAAATACTTGATCTGGCCAAATCGTCAATCGTACCGAAACGAAACAATAGATTGAATAGATTGACGAAAGAAATTTAGAGAAGGGAATAGCGGTTCTAAGCCACTACCTAAAGGTACCGTGCCTAAAAGAATTCATTATTTATGGGAATCCCCGAAAATGCGTTTCGCTTTCAAGCATATGCAATGTGTGGGTTGTCATATTATGTGTAATAAAGTAAATAACTACTGCTGACATTAATCACTATCAAAACCCTTCTAACCCATGGCATCAAAAATAAGTAAAGCAAAGAGCAACATGAGGCCGAGCATTATCTTGTTGAAATATGGGATCCATGAGCCGATTAAAGTAAGGGAATACATACAACTTTACTATTTCCTGAAGATAACGTTGCGTTATTATGTTGCCTCGAACAAAGACTAAAGTTGACCTACTTCCACGTGCAATGGCACTCCATGCCATAATGCCTACTGTTCGGTGTACACGTCGCTCAACATCAAATTGAAGTTGACGTCTTTCTTCTAGACGTCGTCTAAACCTTCTTCGGCCATCATGTCCACCCAAACAGGATCGAGATTCATCAGAGAAGACGAGGCGACCTGATTCCAAGTCCACATTCTAATGTTGTCGATCTCTGTTCACTGTAATAGTTGCCGTCCATGCTCAGCGGTAAGACGTAGTATAAGATCGAGTTGATAATGCTGCCGTCCAAACGACTTTATACGGCGGTTAAACTGTTCTGACACTTCCAATATAGCCTTGTTTTTTCAAGTTGTCGAAAATCGATATCTAAAGGCCATAATTATTAGACGTCGCGCTTGAACTTCATTTGTGCCCCTTCGAGGTCCGGTGCGTTCTCCGATTTTGGATATTATCAAACCACGCTTGACGAGATCTCATAACAGTAGTTGGATTTCTGTTCATGTGGTTAGATATTTTTCGAAATGAAAACTCTGCCACCCTAAACCAGTAATTGGACCTCTTTCAAATTCACTTCAGATTCACTCAGCTGACGATACATTCAGCGTACACATACTCTACGCATTTTTACATTACTTAACATCGTTTTGGATTGAATCAAATGGTTTGTTTTTTGACAATTTAATAAAAAATGCAAAAACGACTACAATATTAATTCATAAAAAAAGTTTATATGAAAAAACATTCATCACACTTTACCAAACTTTAATCATTTACTCCTTACTATATCATCTATGTTTTACCAAAGATATGAAAACAATATTAAATTTAAACATCGCCTTGTGGGTGTTGCGAATTCTTTGTCAATTAGTATATTTGAAACATGCTGTTTTTTATGAACTTCGCTGAAAATCCAATATTCCTATTAAAAATACCATTAATTCAACGTAATTGTTAGGGAACTGCACTGAAAGTTTTAATGGCGAATTTGTAAATTTGCTCTGTACAACGCAAGCACATAGGTAGTATAATTACTTAAATTTAATATATATTCGGTTCGCTAAATCAACGAGCACCAATAACATTTTGTTTGCATACCTGTTAAATATAGAGAAAATTTTTCAATTGTCCGAAGGTAGGTACTTTCGTTGTTATCGATGCCTAAATTCACTGACAACATATTTCCGGCTGTAACGTGCTATTCGGATGATTATGCACAGGGTGTTTAGTATAGTGAACAAAACCATAAAGTGATACAAGCAATGGTAAAAATAATTAATTTAATTAACCAAATTCGTATTTTGTCCCTTTAAATGTTACCTGCCATTTTGAACAAAATTATATTATTCTCTAATATAATGGGCTTTTGGTGGTACTTAGTCCCTCTCTTTGAAGGTTATACACATCAAATAAATATAAAGAATAAAACTACTCCAGTTCAAAATAAAACATTTTTATAAAAAATATTAACCGACTTCCAAGTAGAAGTAAAAAGTTGAAAATAATGAATAAAACATAACACTAGACAATAAATAGCACATACACTGTTGTTGCATAGAAATTTAAAAAAATGTAAACAATAAAAGTTGCTCTTTCTGTACAAATTAACTAATTACTTATCTAGTATATTTTTCAAGTCGGTACCAAGCAACAATTAAGTTTGTTGAAGTAGTAGATAAATAAGCATTGCAGGAATTTAGGTTTGCTTAACATGGAATCAAAAAATATACTAGATAGGTAGATCATTAATTTGTATAGAAGGAGCACATTTCAATGTTTACATTTTTTTTTACTTTGTGTGTAGGTACCTAACAACAGTGAATTAGCTATTTATTGTCTAGTGTTATGTTTTATTAATTATTTTCACTTTTTAGTTCTATTTGGAAGATTAATGCTTTTTATAAAACTGTTTTGTGTTATTTTGTATTTAATTAAATTTATGTTAAAAGTATCTTGATTGTAATGTTAAATGGCGTTAACAATTGTCACAAATGTTTACGGTTTAAATGTCAGATATCTAATTTGTCCTGATATATAATATAACTAAGGGATCAATATCTGCAAGTTATTCGTTAGGGCTGATATCAGCTGTTCCTCCACGTGAGTATAGCATGCCAAGAGTGACGTCACAATAGGCTCGCTACAACGATGCTATCCAGGGCATATTTATCCGCTTGTTTAGTTGGTCGATAAAATGGGTGCTATTTATGCAACATCAGCAGCTTTTCGTAAGTATTCTCCATTCAATTAGGACAATGAGTCGGTTGATGGCAGGCCGATACTAAGGAGTTTTATGATTCAATTAGTTGGAAAGACAAGTCTGGCGGCAGAGCTGTCGGTTCCTATCAGAAAGTCATTAGAATATGACTCATTGATTTATTATTAAGCAGTTAAATCACTGTTTAAAAGTTTTGTAAGTTTCAGTGGATTTAACGAGAAGAATTTCAAACAGAATTCGATTATATTAGCTTTTTGGTTAACATGTATCCTGCTAAAAATGTTCTTAAACTTTTCATTTAATTTTGATATTTTCACACAATTGGCCGTACTACGGCCAAACCGCTCAAGTTTTTAACCACGTAATTTTGTTATGCAAGAAAAAATTGTACCGGCTGCACTTATGGTTTTTTTCCGCGACACTGTTTTTTAAACTGTGAAATCTTACAAAATGCTCGCGGGTAAAGACTGCAGCAAAATTTTCACACTGTGATGATCGAGTCCAGTTTCGCAGTTAACGGTTAAGCGGTTAACCTCTGGGTTTAAGGCCATAGTGCGGCTTTAGCCATAACCCAGTAAACTCTACACCAAATGAAAGGTCAGCGCTAAATTATAGGCAGTATTTTAAAGTCATTAGAATATGACTCATTGAGTTAATTAAAAATTATTAAGCAGTTAAAGGTCACTGTTAGATACGAGTTAATTGTAAGTTTCAATGGAATTAACGAGAAGAATTTCAAACAGAATTCGATTATATCAGCTTTTTGGTTAACATGTATCCTGCTGAAAATGTTCTTAAACTTTTTCATTTAATTTTGATATTTTCACACAATTGGCCGTACTACGGTGAATTCATTACATCAGAAGATTTAAGGGAGGGTTGTTCTAGGAGCCCAATTTTATTTAATACTTATATTAGTGATAGAGTCTTAAACATATAGAAGAAAAAATGTAGAGGTATGGAAATGCCTATTAGGAATACAGAGAACACAGAAAAAATAAAAACCAGAGATGCCACAATTATCGTTCAGAAAACAAGAAGTCTGTATTTCCAACACTATATACATGATCAATTAGTAATTGCCTAGAATTAAGAAAACCTAGATCACATGTCCAGAGAACTTACAAAGGAATACCGAAAGTGAGAGTTAGAAGTTAACACGAAGAAGACGTAGGGACTGGACATAATGTTTTGGGTTATTGTTTGATAGTACACGCCGCAAAAACCGCTTTTTAATTGAATAATTTTCACGCGCCAATTTCACTCCGGGCTTGAAAAACGGTTACGTGTCGTATTAAATTGTAATGTAAAAAGAAATCCTTAGAAAATTATTTTAACCATCCAGGCATCTACTCACTCAAACATAAAATTCATCAACACCAGCCCAACCGTTTCTCAAAAAAATTCTCGTACCGATTGCAGCGCTCTCCACCAGATCCAATAGAGACCAATACTGACCTAACGAGGAAAAGTCAGTCAGAAAAATAAACAGTTTCTTAATAGAAATGTTAAAAGACTACCGAATAACGGGGAAGAAAGTGGATAAAAAAGAGCGACAGTCATTTGAGGCTGAATGACGGAAATGAAAGCTTCTTACTAAATATTTTTCCCTTCTCTTGTTATCTCACTGCCTCTATTTTTCTTTTTTGTGTCACTCTTAGTAATGGAAATAAATGAATTAAAATAATTGTTACTATTTTATTACGACTCAAGTATTAATAGTAATTTAATTCTTAATTTAAATATTGTTGCAAAGAAATATAAGTTTTCTTGGGAAATAACACCACAATCGAAATAAAACGCTTTATATTGAAAGAAAACCAAACGTTTCCAAGTCGATTCTGACTTCGTTGTCAATGGCTTCAAAATGTGTTGAAAAATTTTTCAATACATATTCTTAGGTTGACTAAAACCTATCAAAACCATTATCCAGTGATCGCAAGACAGTATAGTGTTTATAGTCGAGAACCTTAATTGATCTAAATTTCGATTATTTATCCATTTCGTATATACCACTGATTTGTCTGTTTTATGAGAAATGAATATAAAGATCTATGAATTTCAGGGAAGCCTAGTAGTTAGATACCCGTTCAGAAGTTGTACTATGTGTAATTTCGTTTAGATAAAAATCACAGGGAAGTTTCATTACACGCAGTACGACTACCTATTTGGGTAGTTTTCCCTGTAACTCCAAGAGGTCGATATTTATTTCGCTTTAAATATTTTATTGTTTTAACTGTTGTATTATCTCGTTATACAGAGTAGTCGTTCTGGACCTTTAATTTGTGGCGGCACAATTTTAACGATTTCAAACTTTGGTGGCACACAAGGAAAGAGATAACTTTAAAAGCTGTTTACTTACATAAAATACACCGTGTAAAATAGTTTATGATAATAATTTTGAAAGTAAATGAAACAATATGTACTACAAACACGTTTATTAAGGGATGGTTAACAGTTAATAATAAAAATACTTTTAATGACAAATTTGAACTTTATGTTTTCTGATAATTTCATTTATTTATATTTAGACGTGAAAATCACTATGCTACTCTCATACCATCTACTACATTTAACAATATCGATCTTTATTCGTTTTTATACTGTTTAATACTGACAATCCGAATTCAAATAAATAAAATGTAGAAAACCGTAATAATATTATTAAATCTTCTTTTGTCATGCGAAAATCGCATCTAATATTAATTCAAAAAGAATTAATTAATTTTTCCGAATATTTTCAAAACAATTCTCGAATATTAGAAAGTGAAATTACTTATTCCTCTTTATTCAAAGTTAATGTAAATACAGAAATATTCCTTCTTACAAATGAATTACGAACCCAATCAAAGATTAACATATTTAACATGTAAGTACTTTTCTTTATTATGGATTTACTCGTAATAATAAACATTATCTTAACTAAATATATTTATAAAATTTTGCGCCACCCTTTAAGAATTTCACGGCACACAAAAGTGGTTGAGAATGGCTGATATAGACCAAGGTTTCTTCAGATCATGGGGCCAGTCGGGTTGAAAGATTTATCTGTTACCACAAGAGGTTTAGGTAATAGAATTAGTTATTTTCTGATACTAGATAAAAAAAATTGTTATAAGAGAAACTGTTTCTACTGTTATCGCAAACAAAATTTAATTATACTATTAATAGTGTTATTAGTTCGTAATGATTATTCACTCTTTAACTCGGTAAACGGAATGTGCTCTCTAATTTTCCATATTGTGATTAAAAAATAATGTTTAGTAACCAATGGCGTCCCTAGAGTCTTTCTGACGTTTCGTGAGTGTTGCGTGCGGACCCTAAATAAATTCTTATTCAAACAGATGGTTTCTCATCACTACAAACATTGTTGACGCGGCGAAGTAGGAAAACAAACTGTTTGTTGACTCTAGCAATAGGGTTAGATACACTTGGATTTTGAGCTTATCACAATTTGTTAATTGAGGAAAAGAAAACATAGTTTTTATTGTATTTAACGGCATAAAGATGCAATGAATATTGAAGTATTTTGCACATATATTATCTTGTATATTTGTACGTCTAGTTATTTTCAGAATTAACACTAATTTATTTTAGATTTTCTTGGGAATAATACCACATCAGAGTTCAAACTTGTGTATATTTTAAAACCAAACGTTTCAAAATCCTGTCGGATGACAATTGTCATATATTTCAATTTTACTTTATAAATTTATATCCATTGAAAACGAAATCCGACAGGATTTTGAAACGTTTGGTTTTAAAATATACACAAGTTTGAACTCTGATGTGGTATTATTCCCAAGAAAATCTAAAATAAACTAGAAGATGCCACAAATAACATTCAGAAAACAATTAACACTAATGTTTAACAGTAACATTGGTTTTAAATTTGTTTCAGATACATGAGGACATAGCTGAATATGGGAGTTTCCCACAAGATTTCTACATCAGTTTCTGTCTATCACCTGAGCATGTAAGCCAACAATTACATTTGAATTTGTTACATTTATATATTTTCAAATATTCTATTTTCGTTTTTCGATACTAGATATTTTTTAATAAAAGTTAGTGATGAAAAATATATCTGAAAATGTATCATTCTGAACAGGGAATCAAAATCATTAATGAGATAGAAAAAGTCTAAAAAAATATATAGCAAATTTTCATTTAAAATTATGATAGCCATATCTAACAAATTAAAACGTTTTTAAACAAGATCTGCTGGCATTACAGTTAGTAAGTTTTTAAGGATATGTTTGATAGTAATTCAAGTTCTTGAAGTTACATTTGTAGTTTGTTATCCCCAAGAACTAATACACCTCACGGAATTAAGGGACGTAACAAAATATTATTTCTTTAATTCCGTTGTGTTAATTTTTTATTACCATTGGATCTCATTAAGATCTCGAAACGTTTCCAATATTTCAAAGATACGGACTTTCCCTGAATTGTAGTTTAAGTAAATAAAAATACTAACTACAGATGTCATAACTATAATTTAGAAAAAACTTATTTCGTCCAGTGTTTTCTAGTATTTTTAGTAGTGAAGGGTACATTCCAAGCACTGAAAGAATCAACTGAGATTAAAAGTAATTAAATATTGTCAACAGTTTGTTGAAATCGCTATTATATTTGTATACTTCAGCCAAATGACGTAGTCAGCAGACCATTGTAACTGTTACAATTCAAACCTGTTTGTATTTCCATGTTTAAATGTAAAGTTTTTCACTACTGATAAAAACTACTATACTCAACGTTCAAATTGATATCTACTGGAAGTGACAGTAAGGGACCGATTTATTCTTACGTCGACAAAAAAATTAAAACAGCTCACAAAAGCCTCAACATTGCTGTGAAAGGAACAGTAATAAGATCTACACATTACCAAGAGCACAAATCTATTTCGTGATCTAGTTAATATACAGCGTATCCTGAAAAGTTCTTAACAAATGGAAAACTTTTTTATTTTTCACTTTGTTACTCTGCATAAAAAGTTCTGCTGAAAATATCATTGGAATTACCAAACTTCAAAAATATTGTATAGGGTTGGTCAATTAGAAAATCTAAAATTGCCTGAAGAGAAGTGAAGTAAGTGTAGTTATAGAGCAAAATGTCAAAAGAGAATTATACTGAGAATTCTGAGATGTAGTAAACAACAACATTTCATAAAGAAATTCAAAGCCGAAAGCAATGTAGGGGGAATACAAAAATTATTATTTAAAAATATCTTATAAAAAATCAAGAATGAACAATGAACAAATTATGCTTCTACGTCAGCGCATCCCGTTTCATACTAATTATGGTTCTTCTACTGAACGTTATTCCGGCTTTATAGCCGGCGTAATTTCTTGTGGACACTGCTAGGTGATCGAAGTTCTGGTGTGACCTGTGAAGCAGTGTCCAGAGAACGGAGTCCAACGGAGTTAAGTCAGGAGACCTGGTTGGCCACAGGAGTGTGAAATACCTTCCGGTCCAGCGATATGAAATAGTAGTTTGTAAAAAATTGGATCTGTGTACTATGACATGGTTTTGCGTCGTGAAGTGAACGCCTGATATTTAATGGCAATCCTTCAACAAATGCACACAATGGAGTATTTAAAAAAATCAACTAAACTTAGCTTGTCAAATTTTCACGAAAGACATACGGTCCAAATATTTGGTTATCCCAAATACCACACCAAATATGAGAAAATTAGGATTTTCCTCACCACTCCTTCGGGCGTTCAGTGAGCATACGACTCTGTTTGACGTAAAATAATATTTTTCTGCAGAAGAAAGAATCATCTACAGCTTCCCCTTTGAAGCATGCAGACAATAGGAAACGAACGGTAAAATCTCTAGGTGAAAGTGTATGGATAAATCTATGTTTGTAAGGATAGAATTTATTTACTCGTAAAATCAGACTGACTGTTGACTTTGTTACGTTACCCGATAATGATTTTGACCCTAACCAAGACATAAGGATTTTCAACGTCCGCTTGCAAAAGTTGCAAAGGATCTTCTTCGGTAGTACACCAAACTTGATGTTTCCTTTTAAACGTATTATCTACTGATCCAGTGGATTTAAATTTGGTCACGACATTGGCAACACTGACATAGCTTATTTGTTTATGTGGATGTCTATTATTAAACATTTAAGTCGCTTCACGACTTGTTTTATAGCAATCTCCAACAATTAACGTAATTTCAGTTTTTTCCTATTTTGTTAATTTAACTACCATGATGAAGATAACAGAAAAATATTCAACGTAATAAAATAACATTTTAATTATTTTCTCTGAGCACATTTATAGATTATGTTTCCGTAACAACTGCATGTTCATTTTTTTTAATTCTAAAATTTTTTAGTAAATAGCGTAAAAGCAAAACATTACATTTTCTGCTACTAGAAAAGTATTTCCGAATTTCTTTATAATATTTAGTATTTTACCACACCTCGCAATTCTCTTTTGGCATTTAGCTCTAATACTATACTTATGGGTAGTTTTCTCTCCAAGCAATTTTAGATTTTCATGGCAACCCTATACAATATTTTTTAAGTTTTAATATTCCAATACGATTTTCGAAGGAAGCAGAACTTTTTATGGGAAGTAACATTTTTCACAAAGTGACAAATAAAAAAGTTCTTCAATTATTAAAAACTTTTTTGTTTCTCTGACAACAAAAATTCCTCCAAAATTTTAAAATATAATAAACATATCTCATATAGAAACTAGAAAATACTATTTTGACATTCTTCAGCTTAAAATCACAATAAAATTTAATTTACTAATTTGTATTAATCACATAGCTTAACACTTGCAGCCCTTAGATTCAAAATCTGTGGAGAAGTTCCTGTGGGTTTATACTGTTCTTTTTAAATTCCGCTCAGACCACATGGATATTTGTTTCTTTGAAAAATTTTTTCCGACTAATAATTTTAATAAAATTGATAGACTCAAAAACTATTATTTAAGTGATGTGATTAATTGATGGAGAAAAGAATTTTCATGCACTGAAATCAGTTTACAGTGAGACAATGGGCATATCCAGACAACGCTTCAGGGGTGGGCGATCTCGTATTTGATGGGGGGGGGGGGTTCTTATACCAAATTTACCCAGAAAAGTGTGTGGGACTATTCTATGGTTTTGGGCACATTGCATTTTCCGGGCTATTGCGATAAAAATAATCGATCTGCAGGTATAAACCCATAGAAGTGACTCTCCTTCAGGCTCTTCGTTGAAAGATTTCTCCTTCGTAGCCTTACGCTCAGTGACTTCGGGGCTTTGGAAGCCGGAGAAATTAAACCGTTTATAACCATTAGAAATTAATAAGTTTAGAAATTCCGGCAAATTATTAATAACCAAATGAATTCAAGTGATGCACGCATATTAAATTTATTTAACAATTAATAATAATCTAAGTAACCTGCATTCACTTAATCCCTTAAATATTACCTTGCATTACTTCAATTGACACATTCTAATTTAACTGTTTTTTAGTCTATTCAACACCAGCTTGTTCAACTCAACAAAAATCATTTTTCACTGATTTATTTTAGCAAATTTTCAAGACTCATACTGTTTTAATTAGACTTTATAATACCGCAATTTACAAATCCAATATAAAGGTCTTATTTTCAAACTATCTAAGACAAAATAATCATTTCCCGAATTGTGGTAGCTGTAGTTTGTTTCTCAGATATTGATACTCACAATAATTTTTAGGAAATTGAACTTCACCTACAA
Source organism: Octodonta nipae (assembly GCA_034190945.1). Lineage (NCBI taxonomy): Eukaryota > Metazoa > Arthropoda > Insecta > Coleoptera > Chrysomelidae > Octodonta > Octodonta nipae. The sequence continues at coordinate 46,586,801 of CM067223.1, read as the reverse complement.
CGAAAGGTACAAATTGAAACAACTTGGTAATGATGACATAAATACCCTTCCTTTCTACAAAGGCAACATACCCGGGATTCTACTACGACTCAAACAAATAGCAGTAAGCCCACTACTTCAAGAAAATGATTACAGAATTCACTGTCATAAACAGTCTTCATATTAAGGAAGAAAATAACTTCTGGATTTCCAAACAGTTGTGGATCACACAGCCACTTTTGTTTAGGCCCTTATAATAAGATATATTGCAATATATGAAATCCTACTTAGCGTTTTGCTTCATTTCACTTTAGATATTTCTTACAGAGCCTCTATGCATTAAGGCGCATTTTCTTATGTACAACATTACTTTTAATTTGCTCAAGTGAAGATCGTGCTAGTATTGAACTAAATATTTTTAAATATAAATATGGTACGTCACTGCTTTTTCACATAAGCATATAAAATTAATCATGTAATTCACATTCAGGTCGGAATAAATTTTAACTCTTCATTTTCTTCCACACGACGTAAAACGATAAGATACATTTCTTTGTAGGGTTCCAGGACAATGACGTGAAAATTGATGTAAGAAAATGAATTAAACAACTATTAAATGAACGTTTACGAATGTACCAATAATTAATAACAAATTGAAATAACTAAAATAACTTTAGCAATAAGTTAGATGTTCAAATTGTCCTCCCCTTTCGCTGAAAGACGAATGGCCTCGTAGATTTGATTAATACGGTGTTGTAAATCGTCAATGATTTCTACCAATTCTTATAGGTGCTCACAGACTGCAAAAAAAATTAGCGGATTAAGAACTAGGGATCGCGGTGGCCAAGGTTGAGGACCGCTTCTTCCTATCCATCTAGTAGAATATACTCTATTTAACAACTGACATACGTTTAAAGAAATTTTAATAGGTACGGCTTCTCATAAAGAGGATAAGTCTGCCTGCAAAAAAATGTGAGACCATTAAATTATTTTCATTAATGCCCACTCACACATTCACTAAAAATTCATATTGATGACGACTTGCAATTATGCAATGGTGATTTTTATTGGACCAGATATGATCATTGTAAAAATTTATAATAGATTCTCTGGAACAATTCGCCTGATTATTAAATAAAACATGAGTCATAAAATTGAATATGATAAGGTTGCAGTAAGCATTCTTTCACTGTTCTGAAAACAGTGGAAAAGAAACCATTATTTATTTGAAGAGCAATCTTTCTCATACTAGATATGAGGGATTCCTAAACAATTGTAAGACATTTTTCACACTGTATTGTTCTAGCAGTTCTAGGTCTTTCCATACTATCTTTTGATCTTCTAAAAGCACCAGTTTCTTGCAAAAGAATATGCATTTGCGTGCATGTTTTACGATGTTGCGGATAACGTTAGGCATAAAGGCGTCTTGTTACAAGTACATTACCATTAGCTAAGACATAGAGAAAATACATTTTAGCCATTTCAATATTCATATAGAAAGCGATTTTTATAACGTATTATTCAATTTCAAACATTTTTCTTAACATAAACTTTTTTGCATTCGCCTACTGACCGACAAAAATAAGACACAATAATTTCTCACTTATTTTGTCACAATATCATCTTCATGACCTTCGATTTAACAATTTGGAAAAGCCAACTTCGTTCAAAAGCGATGCATAGAAACGCTCATTTAATTTCAGATATAAATGCAGAGAAATGTTTCTTGTTTTATTAAGAGTTGCTAGAAATAAACTCTGAATTTTCTAATTCAAACTTTTTGCATTCTCATGCACTGACGAATTTTATAAAAGTTTATTTGATCGTACTATTTCACAGATGGAACTATGTAGTGGAAGTTTTTCTCTGTTGTACATCCGTTCGTATGGTAAATTCGGCTGAATGCTTGCTTGACGTTTCGCCAAAATTTTATCTGACAATTTCAAAAGTTACTATGTCTTCAGTCCTCTCGTTGGTTTCCCCATTACCATTTGTTATTTCTTCACCAAAAGAACTACAACCTTGTTGTTTTTCTCCCTGTTCGTTTTATTGTTCAGTTTTCCACGTATTAAAATCGCTCTTGTATTTCCAATTAATTTCCAGTCTGTAATATGTTTCTTTAGTTCTTTTCAGATCAACATGGATATTCCTTTTTACTGCTGGTTCTATGTAATGACATTTCATAAAATTAGCTGATAATTGTAAAAGTTTACTTAAAAAATACAATTTATAAATTACTATTCAAATATAAACATTATTCATCACTTTTTAAAAGTTTTATCAAGAACCAAGAAAACAAAGTAGCCGAGTAGTCACACTTAATATTCGATATATATATATATATATATATATATATATATATATATAACCCCGATTAGCAGAGGAAAAAAAACACCAGAACAGGTTGTTATTCCTGAACATATCAGTTTTGTGTCCTTACCTTACATCAAGGACCTTACTCCCAGACTCTGTAACATTTTAAATGATGTAGAAGGGATCCGTATTACCAGCAAACCGGTAAAAAAGGTTGGAGATGTGTTTTCACATATTAAAGATAGGGTAGGTTTGTTGAACAGATCTAATGTCATTTATAGCATAAAATGTGCTGAGTGTGAAGCACGATACATAGGACAAACTAAAGACACTTAAAAGTGCGTTTAGTGTCTCATAGAAGTGATATTCGCCTAAACAAAAAGTCTTGTGGCCTGGGGGAACACCAAATACAAGAGGGCCATGCTATTGATTTTAGTAGTGTGGAAATTTTAGATCCCAGCAATAATCTTTACAAAAGACATTTCTTGGAGATGGCCTACATCTTCCAATGTAATAATAGTATGAACAAGAGGATTGATATAAAAAATCTTAATAATATATATTGCAATTTACTTTCGTGGAAGCAATAACCATCAGAGGGGAGGTTAATTAAATCATATCAATATGGTATAAAAATAATAACTAAACAAATATATATTTTCTACATGGCAGGCAAATGGGTTGATATATGGTTATACTGTTGTGACAGGAGCTGATTTGTTTTAAATTCTCCTTATGCTTATAAGTAGAGTCCCCGTTTTAATTTTATTTCGATCTATGACATGTTCGCTCACTTACAGAACAACTTATTGGTCAGTCCTTGTTTTGTATCTAGGAACACCAAAGATGATGTTTTAAAGAAAATTATGAAGTAAACATAACCTTATTATAAGTAGCTTAGCAGTCTTTCCACATGTTTTAACCTTTTCTTTTTAAAAAAATTAAATCAACAGGTTCTGCAAAATTACATATATTGGTAAACACTAATTTTTAATTTAGTAATAATTGTAGTTGTAATCTATTGTTTTTAAACCTGTATTTTGTTTCGAGTCATTAGTATTTTAATTTTTTATATGGTTCACAATTGTATAGTAGGTATTTCCGTAGTTAAGGCTGTTTTTTTTATGTTACAGATTAGCTGATGAAGCTGGATAATATTTCAGCGAAACGTTCTAACTAAATTTCAATAAAGTAATGATGTAACTACCTCTACCAACTGGTTTGTTTGTTTTTTTATATGATTGGAGCAATACCCAATAATTTTACTACTTGAAATTAATACTCCAAAATAGATTGAATTTTCCTAAATATATATATATATCATTTTCATCGTACAATAACCCATTTCCACTTTTTATTAATGCAAATAAAGAATGATTGATAAAAAAATATGAGTACAAGCAAAAACCTTTATTTTAATGCTTTTTCACATGAATCCCAAGAAAAATGGACTCTAATAATAATTTCTTTTCGTAAAATAACTAAATAAAGAGAGCGGCAGTCATGTGAGATTAAACGATGGAAGTGAAAACTTCTAACATTATATTTCTCGTCTCTTTTTACCCCCTGTCTCTGTATCTTTTTCCTTGTGTTGTCATAAGTAATGGTTATAACTTTATAAATTTTAAAATAATTTAATTTAATTCTTAATTTAAATTTCTATAAGTGTCAAAATTTGTTGAATTATTAACTTGGAAGTTGAAGCTCATATCCGATGAATTGTAAATGCGGCAAAAAAAATTAACAATAGGTGTATGAAATTAATAGCGTTCTTTCTAACTTCTGACATATGTCAAGTCCCTAATGCAATATATCGCAAAAAAGAATTGGAGTTTTTACTAGAAAAACAAATTTTGTGCAGGTTTTCTATGCTCATGGGTTGCTTTATTAGTTTATTTCCTATATATTATTGAAGAAGAAGAAATTCATAATGTTGTATTTTACATGGTCTCTGTTTCTTACACACTGAGCTGAATTGTGTGGTTATTTCAAGATCAAGGTAGTGTGTGGGGTCGGTGTCGAAACTAATGAAATTTCAAGTTATCCAATTCACTCCCTTGCTCATCTATTTTCATATGTGTAAATGTGGGCCCCGTTAAGAACCTTTCGCTTCAAAAAGATTCTTCATTCGACAAGAGGTTTATAGACCATCTCATACTAACAAATACCTCAGTTTCAATTTAAATCATCCATATACACTAAAGAAATTTATTATATATATATCACCATATGTACGCAAGGACCAACTGTTGTCATGACAACGAATTCTATAAAGAGAAAAGAACGATGGAAGCAAAAGCTTCTTTTGCTGCAATATACTGCTAGTCTCTTGTTGTCTCCCAGTCTCTATTTCTCTTTCTTCATTCTGAATAATGGTTATACATTTTAGGTAAAGCAATATAATTGTCACCATCTGGATACGACACCAGTCTAATACTTATTATTAATATCCTAATGTGTAATTTAATACTTAATTTAAATATATCTGCAAAGGAAGAAATGCTGTGTATTTTTAAATTCATAATTTTTCACATACAGTTTATACAATTTCTTGCAGAACAGTAAATTTTCATTTAAGGTATAAATTTTCTCTTTATATCATTTAAAATTATAGCACTATTGTATTTACGATAATAACCATGAATAGGTATCATCGGCAAAATATTCACATAAGCTGCCCCTTGAAAATCATTTGTAAGTATTTTTTCAGTCAATCTTTAGTACTTCTGCAACACTAAAGACCGATTACTAACCTTTTTTTATGTTACAATTAGCCACCGCCCAACGCCAACCACATTAAAGTTTAAAATAATGTGCTCCAAAAAATATTTACACATTACATTAATACATGTCACAACGCACTCATGTGTATATAGGGTAATTCACGTTGTCCGAAATGGAACAGTAAATATATGAAATATCAGTATTGCATTTTATCCCAAGGATAGAAATTGATTCGGTTCGTAGTGTTATTTCCTGTCGAATAAGGTGAAGAACCGCGTAGAAGCAGTAAATGTGCAAGGACGAAACACGTTGGAGCTCTCTGCAGTTGCTTGGTTAAAGGTGAACTTTTCGTAATACCTTGAACATTGCTATGGGATTACTGTCGTTCCACCTTTTTCTGTCTAACTTCTGACGTATGTCAAGTTTCTAATGTAATACCATTGCAAAGTGAGAATTGTAGTGTTTATTATAACGAAAAGCAAATTTTGCGCAGGTATCGTATATTACTTAGATGTTTGATCGGTTTAATTCCTATATTTTATTCACTTTAAACGAAGACAGTCTTAATACATAAACTGGTTCTTGTTTCTTACACATAGAACTGAGTAGTATGGGTATGGGTATTTCAAGATCAATATAGTGTGTGATGCCCGTCGGAATATGCAATTTCAAGTTATGCATTTCATTCCCATAGTCATCTAATTTCATAAGTTCTGGCCTCCGTTAAGAAGCTTTCGCTTCAAAAACAACTACAAAAAGTGTCCTTGCTAGTAACAATTACTGTACTGATATTGTCGACACAGATAAATAGAACTGTAAAACAAAACAAACGTTGAGAGTCAACACCAAACTCCGTAATAAAGTCAGTATCAAATATTTATTGCTCAGAAATTTGCTTCAGTGCAAATGAATGCGTAAAAGATTTACATAAATACATTTCACGTTAACCACAGAAAAATTCAATATGAAGAGGGTTGAATTATACACGATATATGAAAAAGGACTAACAATGAAATGACAAGGAACCCGACATAATTCAAATATATTGCCATGCGATTATTCATTAGAATTTTAAATATTTATTGATCTCCCAATGCTATTACACTAGTTCACAAACAGTACCCAACTGAATGTCAGGAGAAATACGGGTAAATTTAGATTTAATGAATTTCTGTATAAACAGAAGGTATTTAAACATCACTTTATAACATTAGCTCTTTAAAAATTCTCGACCTTAACAAAGGGAAGTTTTATGCAGGGCAATATAACAAACCTAAACTGATTGAATAATTAGTTCAGTGATCAATAAAAATATTAAAACTCACTATGAAAGCAATTGATTGAAACATAATTTTAAGGTCAGAGCAGAATAAATATAAAGCATTCAACCATAATATTACGAAAAGGAAGTCTAAGCTGGTTAAAAATTAAATTAAACTTAATTTAAAGTTTTGTTTCAACACTTCCGTGGTCATTGAGGACGACTATCAACTTATATAATTACAGGCTTTATTATTCTAGTAAAATAATTACTTCTTTTAATATTACTAATTTATTTATATATTTATTAAATAAATACAGAATTATGGCTATCTAGTATCTATATGTTTGTAGAAATATATAAATACACTAATTCTGAAAAATGAAGCGGTTCAAATCCAAAAAAAATCACGATAGCTGATTCTGATTTTGATGGATACGAAAACCTACGTTCTCATTATACTATAAGCTAGTAGTTTAGATTTTTAAAATAACAATACCATTAGCATTTTTGTAATAACTGATAACATGTCCATAAAATGGTTACAAACAATTGTTTCTATCAAAAATATATACTAAACTTTTTACCCATAATTAGAACATATTAACATAATCTCCTTGTGGATAGCATATATATTTTATATTTCTCTATTCATTTGTCAAATTTACATGAAGTTGCTGGGACAATTGTAATGGAGAGAAGCAACAGGGCTTGTTGCTCCAAAACTTTTTGATACTGCCTCGAGTAATATGTGTTATGGAATTACAATTCGCCTATTTTTTCTTGGAATTCTAATATAATAATAAAAATGGTATTACAAAGCGAACAGCTCTTATATTACCTATTGTTTTAGAATTATTAACAAATCACTAAAGTGTACTTTTTCTTTGGGGATTTTATTAATCTTTTATTCTCTTAATTCATAAAATATGCAAAAAAGAAAAGAAGTTAACCATACTATAACTCTGTATGACATTAACCTGAGTAATAACGGGACTCACAGTTTTCTTCCTTTATTCTCTGCTGAAACTGGTGAAAGCAAACCCAAAATTCGTGAATTAAGCAGAACGTGGGTTAACTACACTGAAACCTCATCATATCTTCATAACTAATATTTATTTTTATGAACGGAGGTATGTATCGAGTCTTGTTAAATTTACTTTATGTTTTTAAAACTGTATTTTATAAAGAAGCAAAACAGACACCAATTTAACAGTTAAGATCAAAATAATTTAGTTACATTTGCATACTATAATCATTTACTGTATAGAATGTATTACTATCATTAGCAAAAGCGGCATATAGGGTTAAGCTGTCTGATTCACACATTTAACTTCTATACAACAAACTTAGAAACTGCTGCTCTATTCATAATTGTTATGTTATCTTTGTCAGATGTCTCTAATTTCGAATTATTAATCTATCTAAATAAATATTTTCCAGTTCAGCCACCACCTGGGATGTTGTTATCTGATTTATTCATGTTGAGTTTCAAAAATTTAACTCATTAAACCATATCTGGTTCTTTCGAGTTTAGTCTATTAGAAGTTCTGAATGCACTTTTAAAAGGGAATCGATTTCAAACTTGGAATTATTAATTCACAATTTCATAATATATTTTCATGATCTGGCTTAAAGTTGCTTCGTACTAAAATGTCGCTTCTTGAATCTGAAGAAGTATGATAAGAGATATCCGTTATGAAATTAACTTCGCTGTTGGACTTTAAGTTAGTGCCAGTGTGTATCCCAAGCGAACCTGTTTACCGCAACTATCGGAACAAGACTACTTTTAAATTGTAGATTACATCATAATAACTGTTTTGGTTTATTTGTAGTTGGTTTTATAAATTCAAAAATTAGAAATCTACTTGACGTGCACAGACAATTTATAATATATTTTTTTTTAATTTCATGCCAAAAAATTATTTTATTATTTTTGTAACAAGATTAGAGAAAGTGATACTGTAACTATTTAATTATTTTATTCGTTGCTAAAGTAATAAATCGCATACAAGATGTTTAAATTTACTAAAAAACGTACATTTCTATTTATTATAAAAGAATTCAATGTTATCTGGAAAAAAATGATTTCACCTAAATGTACGTCGTTTTTGAAGATTTTTTCCGGCATTGGCAATTACATGATCGCCGCCCTAGTTTAGAGCCCTAGTTTAGTGTTTAGAATAGATCTGTATGCAAGAATGGGTTCTAGACAATTTATATTTGCGCCATGCCAAAAGTTGTGGAAAATTATTATCAGAGTTTCAAGAATCGACATTTTTTTAGTTTTTCTCTTATACCTTCGCTGCTATTGGCTATAATAAAATATTTAACAAATGTTGGTTAGAATAATAGTTTCTGGAAAGTTGGACTAATTAAATTTTTGAAAATTGGGATTTTGACGAAAAAATCAGAATTTTGTATATAAAATTTTGTACAGTAAATATATTACAATTTTGTACTAATTCTGAAAAACAAGTAGTTATTCCTGCCGAGAATGGGTCTGCATCAGTGCCCTACCGGAGCAGTACTTAATTAGTTGTTTGCTTTAAAACATTCCTAAATTGCAGCAACTGTTAAATCTGATATAATGAGTAAAAATCATTGTGTGGTTTTATGAAACCCCGATGCAAGTTAAACTGCTTAAAATTAATTCATCATTCCATATTTTCCCAATATATACGACCGTCTGTAATGCGACATGAGATAGAGGAGCGAAAAAATTGCGGCGATGAAATAAAAGTCCCACTTTAAAAATATTTGAACTGTGTTGTGCATATAAAGTTCGGATGCCTTTATTCTGTACAATTGCCACTATGTAAAAAACACAGTTTTGCACCCTAACACACAATCTTTATTTAATCACCCAACGCCGTTTTAACAACTCAAGTTGTCATCACCAATGAGTAAACAAAACTGTTCATTTGTTTTCACAATTTGTTGAGATGGTGCACTTAGATACAATTATTTATACATATTATATACAACCCATTTCTACAAGAACTAGTTTATTCCCCATTATGCAGGAAGTTTTGCTATTTTGTTCGGACTATTAGTCCGTGATCCTTCTAAATATGGTTAAGTATATGGGCTTGACCAATTGTAGACATATCCAGAAAATCTATTTGGTTTGTGGTAAAGTGGGCTGATTGCAACTTTAGTATTCATTAGGTAGCGCTGGAATGATGTAATTAACGAACTCAATAAATGTAGACCGAATATTTCGTACTTACACAATAAATATGTGTGATTTTGGAAGCCGTTTTCGCGAAAGCTTGTCATGCATACATTCCAAAACTGCTTGATATTGTACAGTTGAATGATTAATATTTTCATCGGAATGTATGCTATTAAAAATTATGGCGTTTTATAATTCATTCCCACAATCAAAAAATTTGTAATATCTCTTGGCAAATAACAATACGACTTTTATGTGCCTCATACTTTATAGATCATTTCTATGTCAGTGAGTCCTAGATTATATGTAATTACAGTTGAATTTGCATGAAATTGTAGACCAAAAACAGGTTTTTGAGCGTAAACGAATGGAATTCCACATTTGCATGTAGTTTATTTATTTTAATAACAACTTTCAATATCGTCAATACTAAAGGTACTTTTCTCTTGAGTAAAATTAATATTTTTTATAACAAATATAAAGTTTACGACTGAAAAAATATATATTTGTAATTAGAACTTGCAGAACTTTTTATACAGAATAAGTTTTTTTATAAAATTTATAATAAAACAGCTTTCCATATGGTTCAAACTATTTTATACAGGAGGTAATTAGTTTGACTGAATATACTTTAAGTGCAGATAATATACAACAAATCAAACATTATACTCTTATACCAATGTGTTCTACAGGCCTTAATAACCAAATAAATCCAAAATACATTTTTAATAAATTATTGCCAATGCGGCACCATCGCGCTGAAATAACGTCGGCTTCGAAAAAATGAAAACATGTATTTTTTATTCAGTAATTCAGTAAGTAGAACCACTTTGTTTAGAAATAGATTTGCTTTGAAAAATAAAACATTCGGAACATATTTTTGAAACAGATTTCCTCTTTAATCTTTGGAAGAAAAATTCGCGAAATTGTGTTAAAAGATAGAAGGATATAAAGTTAATTACATATTATTTAGAAATAATTCAAACAATTTAACGTAAAAGGATCTGTCTTAACCACTTAGTTATTTAGAAAAACATTAGTTAATTTCAAATCTTTCAGACAAATGTAAGTACTTACATAATTAATAAAACTACAACAAACAGCACTTTTAATGTACTTTTGTAAAGTTTAACATTTTTCATTGTAAATAATCGTGCCACAATAACAGCACATATACAAACTAGAATGTAAACAAAACAAATGCCATGCAAAACCTTCACCTTCAGACGTTGGGTATATTCCTTGGGATCGCGCTGTTGCAATATCTTTTTATACAGTTTAAAGTTGTGGTTCTGAATTATTTTCAATTATCAAAAAAGTGATTTGTCAATTTAAAGTCATAAAGCCATATGATCTGTATAGTAGCTACATTTGAAGTAACGGGAGCAGTTCCAATGGGAACTAGTCCATTGGGGACTGTAAACTTTGTGCGAAATTCGTAAAATCTTCTTTTTTTTGTCAAAATTATAGCTCTTTTTAAAAAATGTTGTGAGGATTTTTATTTAGTTTCACCTGAACTGTTATCCTCTAAATATTTGCACTCATACCGATTGCACAAATTGGGATCTCCAAAATTACAAGATACGAAGCTAAAACATTGCCTAATTTTTAATAATTTGTTTAAAGAAATTGCCGTTTTTAATAGTTTTTAATATTTGAATTTTCCGATGGTTCTGAAGATATCCGTGCAAAAATTATAACTGGAGTTTATTTCTTTGGAAGGTTATTTGCCAAAGAAACGCAAAAACAACAATATAGACTTTTACAGAACCCTTTTTTAACTATATGATATGAGATTTAACATCTGGCGTTTCGAATTTCGGCTATCATCATCTTTTTTTATATGGATGTCAAATTAGATTTTTCCACAGAAAAATAGTGCTTTTCATTCGGGTTTAATTGATATACAACTTGGAATAGAAAGTCCCTCAAAACTAGCGAAGCCCTATCTGAGCCCTAACTTCAGTGTTACTTCTATTTTAACAATAGATGTCGGGAGCCAGCAGCCAACGAGTTGCAGCATAAAATAACGTAAATACACAAACAAAAATATAGCAAGAAAACAAAGATTTACAGGAAATTCGTACAAACAAAATTTACTGAATTGCCGTCTCTTTGGTTTCTTAAATCAGGCATCTACCATTTACCGGTACAATTTAGCTCTGTGTACTCAGACACCAATTATTCCCTTAACGAGATTTCTCCCCCAGCGTTTGTTGGTCCCGAAACCTGTACTCTAGATTCGGAATTGAACTTTCAGAGAAAAACTCACAGGACCGTAACGCTGGTTTCTTAGTACAAGTTAGGTACATAGCCAAAGCGATTCACTCATTGAAATCCCAAAAGGTACCTACCTGCGAAGAAAGAAGAAAAAATAATCAAAAAAGTCTCTTGATAGCTAAGCTCTTTTATTAAAAGGGAAGAACACTTGGGAATTTCGCCGTTTCCTGCTCCTCGCCAATATATTTATAAATCCTTAACCAATGTCCCGAAACTCTATGTGGATTTCACTCTTGGTATCCCCTATATCCACCTCCCCGCGGACCAACTATTTTAGTTCGATTTTGTTGAATTTCGGAGCTGAACTCCACCGACTCTCGTTGAAGACTTTTTCCTGCAAAATGCACTTTCTCCTGTATATGAATTAATTTAAACAAATTTCTTACTTGTCGATTTCCCGTGCGCCCATTGATTCGTTATGAGAAGGCTCTTTAGAACAAGGCCTATTTTATGAGTCATAGCTGATTCTGGTTTTTTCGGATTTGGCCCTTATAAGTGTGAGCGAAACGACGAAAAACTTTATTTATATGCTGGTTCAGTTATATAAATAAATTAATTAGAAGAAATGACGCGGTCCAAACTCTGAAAAACCAGAATCAAGGCTTATTTTAATTTTAAAAATGCTTATCTAGCGCTTAGCCACAAGTTTTGTCTTTGTAATTAATTTCATAATGGAACGAAAAAACCTAAGTAATTATTATTATAATGTGATTCAAGAATTATTAGACAATTTAATTAATCTTATAACAGGGGGTGTTATATAAAGTTTGGAAGCAGAATGGGAAAAGGTAGTAACAATAACTTATTGGCAGAGGTAAAACTAAATTTTAGTAATTTTAAAATGTTGAAAACATTTTCTTGCTATGGTTTTTAGACAAATGCGAACCATTCAAATTCAACTTATTAGGTTTATTCAGGATCGGCTTATTAGCACTAAATATTCTTGGATTTCTTTCTTATTCAAAATTATAGAACAGTTGGTCCTTTGACAGTTTTTGTTTGAAACACGATACATTTTGAAAAATTTTTTACTTCCAGACTAGTCAGTTTGTCGACAAATTTTTTTTTGAGAATTAAATTATATATATTTAAAGAATATGAGTTTTGGGGATCTATTACTTCCACACCATTCACTCAGACCTTATCTTTCCAAGGCTTCTTTAAATGATGGAACATGTTTTAATTTCTTGAAAACCTAATTCGAAGATGAGTTGCCCATTGTCAATTATAATAGGTACTAGTTTCAACATGCCAGGATCCTTCCACATAATACTAAGATTTCCATGGAGTTGTAGAGACTTTCTGAAGGATCCTTTGAAAATAGAGGGTATGGGGAATGAGGGAATAACACGATAGAAGAACTTAGAGAGAACACACAATTCAGATCTATTATGTTATTAGGGATGACACCAATTTCAATCCACATTTTTTATCATAAATATTGTTCTAAATGCTCGACCATATTTTAAATAATGTTCTATGCGGCTGTTACCTTTTCGGATATAACTCAAGACACCTTTGAGCTGTTTACGTACTGTTTCTATCAAATTCGTAATAAACTCTTAACTTATCTCGAATTTCTTCGTTCATTGTGTTTGAAAATATCAAATTTTGTGTGACAGGTATTTCGTTGGAGTCAATGCCAACTAAGGTGATATTTCTTTTTATTTAATTATGTGTACTTTTAAGAAAGCAAATTATAACCAGTTGTATATTAATGAAATCAGAATAAAATACACCATTTTCTGTGGTAAAATCTAATATGGCGTCCATAAGAAAAAAGTTAATGATGGTAGGCGAAAAACGAAACGTCCTATGGCAAATCTGAGAAGTTCATCGTATAGCTGAAAACAGTGACAATGGAAATATGTATTTGGTTTTGCGTTTCCTCGTCACATACATACATACAAAATTTGAATTAAAGATTACACAAAATACTGAATTTCTTTACAACAATTGAAATCAATTTATTGGCAGTTGGAAATTCCTTTGAATTTCACATTACAGTTTCCCATTACAGGATTCAGGCATAATGTACTCGTAGACTTACATTTCTCTTGAATTATATTAGGGAAAGTCTATTTGCCCATAAAGTATCCTCTCCCACTCAGTTCAGTGTCCCTAGGTTTCTAAAATAACTCCCTCGGTCTAAGCAAATATTAATAAATATTTAATCAATACAGGATCGAGCTTTATGATCCGTAAATTCAGTGAAAATGAAAGCGGCGACGTTTAGGAATTATTACGCAAGGTATTTCTCTATGTCAATGTCGAAATAAATATTTTATTTCTAAATTTGTTATAAACTTATTTAACAATTGCAGAGCTGTTTATAATTTCCATTTATTTCAATTCACAACATAGTGACATATGTAATAATCGATTAATTAAATGCCCTGCAAATCAATTTTTCTGAATTTCTATATATTTTTTAATTAACAATATTCAATTGTGCGTTCCTTCTTATCTGTTACCTATTCAGTAATTTTCAATTAGAGACATTTAGACGCAACACCTTACATAAAATGAAATTAGTTTAGCCACTGAAAATAAAGATAGCGAAACATACAGGAATGATAAAATATAACGAATAATAACTATAGTACAACACACAGTTACCCAGATAAATAAGTGAATTCGGGTCCATATCGAAATTTGTAGCACCAACACAGTAGTATCAATTAGGATTTATACGAATGCAAAGCATTATCTTTAGCGAAACTTTACGAAAGTGTGGTAACAGTGGTACTCTGTTGACAAAAACATTATAAAAAAATATTCTGAATACTTGGATAACGACAATTCATAAATTAATCAATATTTGAAATAACGATAGAACAAGCAAGTTTTGTGTAGAGTACCTATGAATTTGTATTTAGATATTCTATGAAACAAAAACCCACAGAGTATGAATAAAGCTAGTATCGTCAAGTAGACTTAGAGGCAGTCCCAAAATTTCTACAGGATGTCGAATGTAAGTATATATGTTACTTTTGATTTTCCAATAAAATGTTTTTTTCCTTTTGCCGTGTTCTTACCACAATAATGTTCCTTTATATATTTTTGAAATTAGGTGAAAGTGTCCAGTGACAACATGGGATTTGTCGTTCTCCTAGTGTTCACTGTAGGCCTTTATGTTCCATTTTTTCTCATAAGGCACGCGGTGAATGCCAAGAGCGGACATTACTCTTCATACAAAACAATTACAATTAAACGAAGGTTTGTATAATATTTAGTATTATAATTACAGATATATGTATAAACTATTCAGTTTTATAATTTTAGGACTACACTAATTGGCCTACTGAACAATCGTATTGAATTAAACAAGATTGTGTTGGAAATACTGTCCTTCCTGAAACCAGTATTTCGTTATTTACAAAAACTAAACTTCAATGTGACGAATATGAGGTAACAAATGATGAGTTAAATGGAGAAAAGAATAGGTACTAAAAATTTAAGGTTTTAATTTATTAAAGAGCCAGATGGACATAAATATCACGTGAAACGACTTCAACAGCACAGGAACAATATTATTTCAATATAGCTCACAGAATTAACAATGGAGCAAATATTTGGGAAGACATAGCATTTAATTAATTGAGCCATGTTTAAAACAAATGTAATTATTACATTCTATTGCAGGTTCTCAAGTACAAGTGGCACATATAATCCGCACTTAGGTGTGTTTCGTTTTCATTTGTTATCGTTATTTATAATAAAACAAATGTATTTAGAACCCAGAATTGTTAAAATGGATAATTTTTCATTCAGTCCACAAATATCAGAGTAGCAGTTATAAACACTATTTAAGCCACTACGGTGGACTATAGCTAGACTATATTCAAATGAATCCATTTGATAACATAATTTTCATAAAATCTATTTTAAATTATATTTTTAAGGCGTTCAAGTGATGCAAAATTAAGTTTAACGAATATCATGTTTTGATATCATTGCCAGTTATACTTATACCGTCTTCTTAACAGTAATTCAGTATCAACGATATAGGAACTACAAAAATGTCCAAAACCTAATTAGAAAACCCAACAATTTTACCTTCTTAGAAGTAAAGCTTACTTCGAAAAATATGTGTTCAAGTGACATATGCAATGAAATATCGACCAAAGAATTTTCTTGGATTAGAAAGTTGAAAAACTATAAGAAAGACTCTCATTTGTTCATCATTATGTACCTATATGCCGCATTTTTGCTCATATTTGATTGTTTTTGCAAAATATTGAAAATATATTCGTTTAATTTGTTGGCGATCGCTATTCATTGGAGCGCCGACATTACCTAATCCCTCAAAAATTATTACAGCAAAAAACAACTCTGAAGTTTGGTTATGGCGAATATGACATAAGGAACGAGAACCTATTTTTCGGAGTTGTGAGTTTTTACTTATGTACAGGGTGACCAAATAACGGCTGTCGGCCATGTTCAAATTAACTAAAGTAGCAAAAGAAAATTACTGATAATTATGTAATCATAAAAAGATACTAAGAAGGCGAAACTGAACACTGAAACATGAAATACTCATTTTAGATATACATTACAAAATATTATGTACCTAGAATCTTATTACTAACCACCTCGGTACCTGCCTGACGACACACTCGTTTAAAATGTTCCGAGCAGCTGCTGTTAGAAAAGTAGTATAGTGAGTTTTCGGGAGTACATCTTCTGTTGTAGCCAGTGATTAATGTGAAAAATATGAATATAGTTTTCATAAAATGGGTTCTTATGATATTCCGTTTGCTAGAATTTCGCACCATAAATTAGCGAAACTGCAACCTTAAATTGAATCGACTCAAAATTTTCAACATTTTTACAAATTTTTAAAGAATATTGCACAATAATTAAAATGAATTAGCAATTCTTGATATTTAATAATTTAATGCGTTATTACTTATTTGGATTAAGTAGATATTCAAGACATTTTGTAATTTAAGTAATACGTTTTGGTGTTCTAATCTTTTGACCGTTGAAGTTAATGATATTTTTCCTGTAAGTTGGCATTTTACGTAGTATTTTCACGCAATAGATAAGTATTTGAAGTTTCAAGTGAAACAAGATTTTGTAGGTAATATTGCATGGATTACTGTTTCTCCCTATAGAAATTCTTCTCCATCACAGATATTTTGCGATTCCTATGTACAAATAGTGTTTTGTATATCTAATATTTATCCGTGTTTGGAGAAAGCTATTGAAATCGACTCCAAACAATACTAATACCATTAATAATAAAAGAGTGGGCAACAGATTAAATATTATAACAACATTCAAAACAACAAATACACTGAAATCAATTATGTAGAACACTAAACCAAATAACGTAACACAAAACTCAAAAATTGCTTAAATAAAATTTCTTGCAAATGGAACAATCTTTATAATGGAGAAACCTCTAGACGGATAGAAGTTCGAATAAATTATATATATAAAAAACAAGAATTAGAAAAATAAAAAATTGTAAACGTTAGTCATAACATAAAATTTCAAAATTCAACCATATTTCCCAAAGCAGAACATAATACAAAACGTAAGCTGAAAGAGTCTCAATTTTTTTATCTGTATCGCTAGTACCTCCTTAGAATTCAGCCGTTCTTCGGGATAGTTCATGAGGTTTTTCTTATGATTTTAATGGAATCTCTGGAACATCTGAATTTCTTTGATCTCATTTTTGTCAAATGCACTATATTATAAGATACATAAAAAAACTTATCTCCTTTCCATTTCAAAAAATTTCAAGAGTTGACAGAATCAGACTTTCCTGCTCCAATTTAATAATTTTTGCATAACGCTCTTCAGTATTCCTATGCTGGTAACAAAACAGAAATTAACAAGGAAGATGTAGCATAAAATTAGAATTATTGGAATTATTCCACTCCTTGGAGAAATTTGTACCACATTATGATATGATGTGCCTTTGGATATTCGCCAAAACAAATGGATTCCCCACGACGGTAATCCAACTTACTTCAGCAAAATTTTCAGATACTATAGAGTGTCCAGTTGCCAAGGTTTCTTGTTCCTTGTATGTAGTGAAAATTACAAACACCTGACCAGGTTTGGGCTTGTATACGACTAACTTGTAATTTGTAAGAACAGGCCAACTATTACAGAAACGAATAACTATATGCGTTGGAACTAATGGTCGCCATAAAGATAATCATTACAAATTAACATTTTTCTAACTCATCAATTTCCGAAATCCTACGACTTAATTTAGCAAAGTTTGTGTAATTTTGTAATTCGGCAAGAAGAAATAAAACTTCCTTGTCATTTGAGACAAGAGTACTTTTTTATCAAGAATACCGTAATGTTTTCGTTTCTTATATTAAAAATCAGACATCATTTTTATACGAAAAAGAAATTATTCCCTGAAGGAGTTAACAGATTTCGTCCTTCAGATTAATTGAAATTTGCGATATTATAAGAAAAATCAATGGCGAAGGGTAATTTTCATAGATCCCTACCGGCTTAAGAAGCATTTTTATATGAGGCAAAGTAAGTCAGAACTGAATTAAATCTGCTGTCTTTATCAGTGATATCTCCGGATACCCTGTAGCAAAAACTGATGTGGATGTTAGAAGAGCTTTTAAATATTATATGTTAATTTGTGAAACTAATAAAAGTCTGATGTGTTTAATTATTAGTTCATTCATTTACGTTATTTTTGAAACAAAAGAATGAAGAGTCGATCGGATAAAACGAACGATTATCTAAGTAAAATTGAAAATTTCACGAAAGGCGCCAAGGTAAAAATTATATTAATTGCAAACAAATTAATACCTTATAGAACAAGCCGTTGCTCGTCTTAATACTGTTGCTTTGCTTGTAGAAAATTGCAATAAATTGTTAATAATCTGTTCAGGTATTGTTACCCAAATTGGTTAGAACAAATTTCCCAATATTTATTAAGTTTGGCGAGGTTTTTAGAGTCTGTTTTAATGCAGGGATAATTTGCCTTAAATAGGCTTAAGACTATTTATGTCCCTTAATGCAGCATTAAGTATTAGAACTATTGGGTCTAGAGTCCTGTCGCATATATATAGCTTGTATCAACATTTCATCAACTATTGTGCTACACATAATATAAATCCTGTCTTGTGAAAAAATATCTATACTCTTAAGTACCAGATAAAAATATGCTTTTCAGCAAAACATTGTGAAAATGGAATGTATAAAATTGGAAATGTATAAATTTTCCACCTTAATTATTAATAATAGGCATATATTTCAAATGTTGTAAAGTTGTTTGAGTTTCTAACAATTAAAATCTCTTAATTACTAATTTGTGCTGTAATAAATATGATACATTCTTATTATGCCGTTATCGAGGGAGTCGTTGAACATGCACAACATTTGTTTAACGGATGTAGGGCCACTTGCCATTTGTGCATTTTAATTAACGAAATAAACCTTTGAGACCTATACTACCAGTGCTCTCAGAAAATATGGCAAAATCTTCACTAAGGAATTTATATTAAATTTTAATTATATTAAAATTTACAAGTAACCATCGCCGGATTTAACTTAATGCTGTCCCTGGGCACCGGAAAAAATGCCGCCCCAATCAATACTGAAGTTTTGTAGTTTATATATCTTATTTTTTTAAATTAAAATAAGGAATTTAATATCAAAGGAACCTATATACATTTGTAAAACAGACTACTGTAGGTGGCAGCATGCGCTGTTGCAAATTAATTAAATTCAAAAATTATTTTAAATTTTGAATTAAAATTAAATTTTATAATCGACAAACCTTTAAATTTTTTTAAAATTCATTCATTGATTAAAATTTATGCTTTGAAAAATGTAAATATAACTCCAAAATATTTTCAATATTTCGAATAAACTACTAATTTAATTTCTTTAATTCCAGAAAATAAAACATTGAATGTTATTCCAAATCTTCAAGGAAATAACTTAATTAAATCATTTTGACTATAATTTACAAATATTGTACTAATGAAAATTCTTGAATTATCAATTACATAAAAAATGATAGTTGAAAGACTTAATTATTTATATTGAGCAATCTTGATAAGACTTCACTTTCGAAATTTTGCCGCCCTAGAAAATCTGCCGCCTTGAGCACTAGCCCCGACTGCCCCTAGTATAAATCCACTGCTGCGAGTAACTAAACAGATTTAGGTTTAAATATTATAACAGTTTGTTGGCCAAGAGAAAAAACATTTATTTTTTGATAAAATCTGCGCAGAGTGTGAATTACAGAAATGAATAATTTGGTTAGCTTAGGTAGCTATGATTGCTAAATTATTACGTTTTTTCTATAAACTATTATACCTTCTCCATTTTTTTGTAACATTATTACAATTTTTATATTGTCAAGTAATTCTTTTATTTTAATTCTAGCGGTTACAAAACACATATAACTATTTTTGTGGTTGGTATTCTGCCATTCAATTAGTACTTATATTTCCATATAAGCAAAAATGGATAGACCACTTATCTTTATAAATAAATTACATGATAAAAATAGAGGCAACTCAAAAATATGTGGTGCCAAAAGCATAGAACTAAAACTTAACCCTGTTTTTATTTTCTTTATCTGTTACTGCTGACTAATATTTGCTTGCACAAAATTCTATCGTTTTGGTAACAGTTTAATTTATCCCATAGACAATGAGAAAAAGTCGAAGGCAAGGGACCAAAACGGCACATGAAAGCATATATTTTGCCGAATGCGTTTTATTTGAAACTTTAGGGTCGTCAGCAACTGTGGGGAACTAAATAGGGGTGAATGTTTTATGCTGGTCACCCTCCTACTTACTGGGGTGTTTGATTAAAGATAGACAGACCGCGGTGCACTTGCAAATTACTCCGTTGCCATAGGCGTACAAATCCATTTTAGGACATTTTCTGTGCTTGTCAAAGGGTTGATTCATCTTATAGATTTAAAGTTATCTATGTACTTCATTTGCATATTTGAATCTCATTCCAATCATTAGTATAGAATTATTTCATTTCATTTTAGAAACGTATTGAATGAACTTCATTAACTTATGTATTAACAATTGAGACAAAATAACAAGAAAATATTAATAGGTATATCAATATTATTGTTAATGTGTCAAAACTAACACAAATGGTGAATAGTTTATATAAATAGTTCATACAATTTTTCCTAATTTCCTTGAAGGAAGTCTCGTGCATACGGCAATCCGTTGTATTAGAATAGTTTATGTTCTCACCAAGAGATCTAGGTCCCTATTTAGTAACAAATTGTTGAATTATAACTTGCAAAAGTAGAGGGTTATGTTTTTAATTTATTTTGTTTATGCACTGCTATTTTCTTCAAGAAAATCGTTACAAACTCCAAAACGGATTACTAGAAAATGAAATTATAATTTTCACAAAAATATTTATCTTATAAGAAACATGATTATAAAGGCAACGAATAGTTGGATCCTGTATGTCGAAAACAAAAAAAAACAAAACGGATCTAATACAAAGGGACAAAACACCCTCAAACCATTACATATCGGCAATGTAGACACAAGCAGCTAAACATGAAAAAAGGAAAATTTATCTCTATTAATTATTTTACCTGTTCATTGGATTTTCTCTCCTAAATTTTTTTTCCTGCAACAGATAAGTACTTGAAAATTGTATATGAAGAACAAAGTGTAGTAAGGCAATTTGGTAAAATTGCCCGGATTACTGGCTGTCTGTCTGTACCGAGATTCTTCCTTACAGTTTTTCTGAGAGATAGAGATATCTACAAAATTATCAACCAGTATTCCTGTATATAAGTAATATATTGTATACATATTGTGTTAAAAGTTGTCAATGTTTAGTGTTGCATTTCGAAGTTTTTTCTAAAAAAATTCGCTTTGATGTTGATTTTGTTGTTTCTCAAAAACTTTGACAGTGACAATTTCACGTTTGGCGATCACTTGACCTGAGGGTACCTTTTTTAGGGTTCCGTATATACAGTATACGGATACCCTTACAATATCACTCAGGATTTCTGCCTCTGTCACATCACAGCAATTTTCTGCTAAACTACTGGACGGAAGAGGTTAAAATTTGGTATGAAGGTATAGTTTGGTGACTTGATCAGGAGCACATATCGCAAAAGAAGAAATTTTCATTTAAGGGGTACTTCTGGGGGGAAAAACTAAAAAAATCGACCGTTCCCCCCCTGATCTCCGAAACTACTGAACCTAAAATTTTGAAAAAAATAGAAAATATAGAACGTTGCCCGAACTTTACAGGAAAAATAAGGAGAAACCATTAATATTAATTTTGGGGGGCAAATTATAGAATTAAATAAAAATTTAAAAATAAAAAAAAATTCAAACTCATCATGTAATATATCAAATGAAAGGTCTCATTCTGATGAACACAAATATATTTTTTTCATATTTAAAAAAAATAATTAAAAAGATATTAAAGAAAATATACCAAAATTTACCCATTCCCCCCCCCTTATCTCCGAAACTAGAAAACGTAAAGTTTTGAAAAAAAATACTTTCATAGGTTCTGACCTGAAGTTTACTGGAAAAATAAGGAGAAACATCTAGTTTTCATTTTGGGGGGCAAATTACAGAATTAAATGGAAAATATAAAATTAAAATTGTTTCTAACCCATCATGTTATATATCAGATGAAAGGGCTCATTACGACGAAAATAAACATTTTTTTTCATATTTTTAAAATAAATAAATTAAAAGATATTAACAAAAATATAAAAAAATTTACCCATTCCCCCCCCCCTTATCTCCGAAACCATAAGCTGGAAAATTTTGAAAAAAAAATTGAGTTATAGCTCCTCACCTGAACTTTACTTGAAAATTAAGGAGAAACCCCTAATATTTATTTTGGGGGGCAAATTATAGAATTAAATGGAAAATATAAAATTAAAATTATTTCTAACCCATCATGTTATATATCAAATAAAAGGGCTCATTATGACGAAAACAAATATATTTTTTTTATATTTTTAAAATAAATTAATTAAAAGTTATTATCAAAAATATAAAAAAATTTACACATTCCCCCCCTTATCTCCGAAACCACAAGCTGTAAAATTTTGAAAAAAAAAATAGGTATAGCGCCTCACCTGAACTTTACTGGAAAAATAAGGAGAAACCCCTAATATTCATTTTGGGGGGCAAATTAAAGAATTAAATGGAAAATAAAAAATTAAACTTGTTTCTAACGTATCATGTAATATATCAAATCACAGGGCTCATTATGACTAATACAAATATATTTTTTTTAATTTTTTTTAATAAATATTTTAAAATATATTTAAAAAAATATTTAAAAAAATTCCCATTCCCCCCTTTATTCCCCAAACTATAAGACCTAATTTTTTTTATTTACAGGAAAAATACGAAGAAACCTTTAATATTAATAATGGGGGGGCAATTTATAGAAATAAACGGAAAATAAAAAATATTTTTTTAACGTGTCATGCAATATATCAAATGAAGGGGCTCGTTATGAGAAATACAAATATATATTTTTAAAATTAATTGTTTACAAGATATTAACATAAAGATATAAAAAATTCTCATTTCTCGCTTTATTTCCGAAACCATACTACCTAAAATTTTGAAAATAATTAGGGGTACTGGGGCTCACTTGAAATTTATAAGAAAAAGTATTAGAAAACCTCCATGGTAATTTTAGGGACAAATTATACAATTAAATGGAAAATAAAAATTCAATTTTCAAACGAATCATGTAATATATCAAATAAAAGACTCATTATGTGAATTACAAATATATCATATTTTTAAATCATTTGTTTAGCAAACATATTAAACATCGACTTAATTCCCATTTTAGAAACTATACTATTTAAATTTTGAAAAATATATTTTATTTGTATTTTTAAATAATTTGAATAACAGATTTAATAATTTATTTGAATAACAGATTTAATAATTTATAATTTAAAACTTGACCTATTGTGCCCTTTATCTTCCAATCTATAGAGCCTCAAAATTCAGACAATAGATTATAAAAGGCTTCCCTGAAAGTTTATTAGTAAAATAAAACTCTAATGTTAATTTTTGGGGGCCAAATTAGAAAACTAAATACAGGGAATCTTGAAGGTGATACGGAACCCTTACAATGCGAGTCCAACTCGCACTTGACCAAATTATTCTGCTTTGTTAGCAATAAATTTTTCCAGTCCAAATGAAGGTCGATTGAAGGTGCTCTGATTTCCGTGTTGTCTATCATCATAAAACTGACTTCTTTAGTTTTCTCTTTTTTTAATTTTCATGTTTCAACAAAATCTTTGTTTTATCCCAGTCTATCCTATGGCTGCAGGTGCTAGTTAATACATGATAATGGTCTTGAAGTGACACCGGTATAAGAGTGGCCACAGTCACATAAAACACTGTACACACAATATTTGGAATTCTGGCTTGCGTTAAATGGTTTGGTATGTGTGAGGATAGAGCGCAATGTATTATTTGTTTTAAAAACAGTTTTAATACCTTATTTATATCCTAACCGCTTAATTTTTTCCGATATACCTGGGACATATGGAATTATGTTCATAATTTGGTTGTCTGTTTGTGTTTGGTTGGTATTAGTGGAGTGTTGGTAATTTGGGCTACTTTGTTGTTGCGATTTTCTTTCTAGTTGATGTATAGTTTTATTTGTAAAGTCTTAGGGATATTAATTTTGCAGATGTTCTTTGATGACATTGACTTCGTCGTTAAATATTAGGGTGGATTAAAATATATTTTTTGCTCATATAAGCACATTACAATACCTTTCTTCAAATTCAAGGGATGGTAGGATTTAAAATTCAAATATCTGTTAGTATTTGTAGGTTTTCGATAAGTGCTTATACTTCTTGTGTTGTTTGCTCAGTTTATAAGTTCATCAAGTTAAGCAAATTTATACAAATTTCCATTTCCATTGTAAATTTGTAATATTGATGTATTCTAGGAATGAGTTCAATTCTTCAATACCATACTCCCAAACCACAAAAATTTCATTAACGTATCTCGGCCATACTTTTGGTTTATTCTTATAATTGCCTATTAGTCTTTCTTCAAATATTACTGATTATAGGAGACAAAGAGAACCCATTGCCATACCAAATTCTTATTTATAGAAATCTCCTTCAAATTGAAAATATGTTGTGTTTAACTGGCAAAACTTACTATATCATTCTGTCCTGTTGAAAATAATGTTGATAATAATGCTTTTTAATTCTGTTAAAAAAAATCATTCGTGTTTTTCAAATTGTTTGGATTGTTTTCGTAAGGTTTGATTATATTTGCTAAAAATTTTGATTTGTTTTGTAATGACGAATTTATTGAACTAATAATGTAATTGTGTCTTTATATATTTAGTAGTGAGGTGTTAGGTGTTTTCGATCTAATAAAGTGAATTCTTGTTTGTGTTTTGTTATGATGTCTCTGGCAGCTTTTTCTATATTTTGCGTAGGAGTTCAGGCAATCTTACGAAATTACCTTACTACACTTTCTTCTTCATATACAATTTTCAAATACTTTTCTATTACAGGAAAAAAAATTGAGGAAAGAAAACCCAATGAACAGGCAAAATGATTCAAGACCTCCTCAACAATGTTTTAAAATCTATTAAATATGGTGAATGAGTAATCTTGGCAATGACAGAAAATAAGAGGGAAGACAAAAATAGATGTAACATACAATTAGTACTTAGATAAAATCATTGGCGAACAATCAAATTTATACTAGCCTAGATCATTTACGAAAATTGGTAACAAAATTATTAGTAGAACAGTATTAATACCATCGTGTTAAAGGCATAAAAGCTGACGTATTAGCACAAAATGCAGCCAGTTATTATAGAAGAGTATATTTTACAACATTTCTTTTACATGTAATCGACCCGTGAAAACGTGTTTACCACTAAGAGCAATATAGGAAATTAAATTAGCTAATTTAGACACATAAAGAAATTTCAAAAATGTAATTTGATAAATGTTTTTTATAAAAATTTCGTATTTGTCTCCTATAGATCCCGTAGTTCTGACAGAAAATGTATTAAACATTTTTTACAGGCATCTATTACCACAGTAGTTTGAATACCATCTAAGATACTCCAAAAACTTTTGGGCCCCACTACAAGAGCAGAGGATGAATCGATTCATGACTTTGTTGAAGATTATCGATAATTACAATGCGAAACTGAGATCAGAGGTATTTAGGGTAACTTGTCTCTTTTCCAGTGCTGCTTTGTGAGTTATGATAGATCCGGTGAGTTAATATGGACATTTAAAAAAGGTCTCCCTATTGCTTAATTAATATGCAAAGAACTGCCACAGGCAGTGACTAATTTTATATTACGATGTGAGGATCTACCTTCTTAGTTAAACGGAAACTTTTACAAATAAAATCAAACAAATAACCTATATATTTTTTCGGTTAAAATTACCTATGCAATAGATCAGCCCATTGGAACTTCTACATAGTTGCTTGTTTTGTATGTTTATAAAATTCTCTGCAACCTTGCCAATAGTAGTAGCAAACACGGTTTCATTAGTACGACTAGATTTAGTGTAAAAGGCAAACAAATGAAAATGCTTTAAGGAATGGTGATTTTTTGTTCGAATTAATCATCCTTGTTGCTCAGAACAGGTTGCTGTTGGTTTTGTTCTACTGCTAATTTTATTAGCAAAGGTGCTTTTTGTGACCGATATGTGAATTCCAAACGGAAGACAAAGCAAACTAAATATAATTTTTGCACGATCAAACACTAGGCATTAACCTACATATAATTTTCAGAAAAAAATTTAGAAAAGCGCTAAGTTACGTATAACAAATTAAAAAAGGTACTAAATATATAACACGTAAATAATGGAACGATTGGTAGGTATTTAAATTATACAGAATGAGCACCTTTTAATGTTTACATTTTTTACTTCCTGGGTAGGTATCTAACAACATTGAGTGTGTTATTTATTTGCCAGAGTTTTATTTTGTTATAATTATTTTTAGCTTTTTAGTTATAAGTGGAAGTCGGCTATATATTTAACCGACTTCCAAAAAGGAGGAGGTTATCAATTCGTCGGGTATTTTTTCGCTTTTTTTTGTATGTATGTTACCTGATTTCTTCTCCTGTGGTGCACCGTTTTGAACGAATATGGTCTTGTTTAATAGAGTATATATCTGGATTGGTGAAACTTCAAATTTTGGAAAAGAATTCTATTGGTAAAGTGATAAAATTTGTGAATGAACACATGCGTGCATGGAAATCGACCAATATCCCTAACATATTGGTCGATTTTCCTATAACTCTTTATGCATGTGTATAGTTTTTTAACGTTTAATCTATTAAGGAAGATCCTTAGGTGATCTCATTTACTTTCCTGCGACGTGCAACTTGCAGTTTTGCAGAAAATCGCCAAAATTTCATCGAAATGACATAACAGACATTTCCTCATAAATATTTTAATTCCAACGTAATAGTGCGGTAATTTTAGGCACTAGAAGTTTTAATTGCGAATTTGAAAATTTTCTATGTACATCTCAAGCATATAGGTAGTAAAGCATAGTATTTTCGGCTCCTTAAATCAATGAGTACCAAGCTCGTTTTGTTTGTATACCAGGTAAATACCTATTTAAATGCAAATTTTTGCATTTTACGAAGACGGTACTTTTGGTTGTCACATTCTCCCGGCCTAATAGAAAATTCAGTGACAACACATGTCAAACTTTAAACTGGTAGTTGGTGGCCTATAGACAGGGTGTTTAGTTATAGAAAACAAAATCACAAAGTAAAGTGGTTGAAGGAGTTGCATTTATATGAAGATTGAAATATAGGACGGACTAGAATGATAGTGGTCTGTACGCAGCCGTATGTACAGGATGGTTGGAATATAGGGTGGACTGGACGTTTGGTGGTATAAAAATGTTGAAAAAAATGTGAAATTAAAATTATATAGGGTGATTAAAAAACTGTTATATGATGTGGACAAGCAAATCATATACAGGATAGTTGAAAGATATGCTGGAGTTGAATTATATTTACACGGTGTGATTAAAAAATTATTTCTTTTATAGCCCATAAGAAGTTGCATAAAGTGTGGAGAGGAATTAATGTTACACAGGGCGATAACATAAAATGTTAAAAAGGAAATAATTTATGGGGTAGCCCACAAGGAGTTATATACAATGGTTGAAATATAGGACGGATTTGACTCCGTAAATATAGGATGGATTATACTACGTCCTATAGTTTACAGAAGGCAGCAAACAAATTTATGCTTGCCGTGGGCAGTCGTATGTACAGGTTGGTTGGTACATAGGTTGGAGTGGTAATATCTAGTTATACAGGGTTGTCAAGAAAAGTTGAAAAAAGGTTACATGGCGTAGTCCATAAGGCATAAATATATTTTGGGCTTATTAAGTCAACGCGTACTAGTACATTTTGTTCGTAAAGATTTACCAGTCAATTTAAATGATAAAGTATCATTGTGTAATGTTGAGGCTTTCGATGTTACCTGGTTCTGTCTATTAAGGTTATTCATACAAAATAAAAAATAATGAATGAAAACTACCTGAGTTCAAAAAAAAGTAAAAAGTTGAAAATAAAACATTAAAAAATATATATAACCAACTTCTACCTATAACTAAAAAGCTAAAAATAATTATAACAAAATACAACTTTAGCAAATAAATAACACATTCATTGTTGTAAGGTACCTACCCAGGAAGTAAAAAATGTAAACATTAAAAGGTGCCCATTCTGTACAAATTAATTACCTACCAATATAGTATATTTTTGAAGTCGGTGCCAAGCACCAATCAAGTTTGATGAATTACTAGATAAGTACGCAATGAAGGATTTTAGATTTGCTTGGCATCGACTTCAAACATATACTTGTGTTATTTATTTGCTAAAGTTGTATTTTGTTATAATTATTTTTAGCTTTTTAGTTATAGGTAGAAGTATTTTTTTTAATGTTTTATTTTTAAAAATGTTTTTTTTTCAAGTTTTTCGTTTTTTTTGAACTCAGGTAGTTTTCATTCTTTATTTTTTATTTTGTATATATAACCTTACTATACAAGACTAGGTAACATCGAAAGCCTCAACATTACACAATGATACATTTTCATTTAAATTGACAGGTCAATGTTTATGAAAAAAATGTACTAGTACGCGTTGACTTAATAAGCCGAAAATATATTTATGCCTTATGGACCACGCCATGTAAACTTTATTCAACTTTTTTTGACAACTCTTTATAACTTTAGATAATTCCACTCCGCCATATGTATCAACCATCCTGTACATACGACTGCCCACGGACAAGCATAAATTTGTTGCTGCCTTCTGTAAACTATAAGACGGAATAGAATCCATCCCATATATACGGAGTCAAATCCGTCCTATATTTCAACCATGGTATATAACTCCTTGTGGGCTACCCTATAAATTATTTCATTTTTAACATTTTATATTATGGCCCTGTGTAACATTAATTCCCCTCCACACTTTTATGCAACTTTCTATGTGCTATAAAATAAATAATTTTTTAATCATATAATTCAACTCCAGCATATATTTCAACCATCCTGTATATGATTTGTTTATGCATAACAGTTTTTTAATAACCCTATATGATTTTAATTTCACATATTTTCCAACATTTTTATACCACCAAACGTCCACTCCACCCTATATTCCAACCATCCTGTATATACGGCTGCCTATGGACCACTATTCTAGTCCGTCCTATATTTCAATCATCATATAAATGCAACTCCTCCTATCACTATACTTTGTGATTTTGTTTGCTATAACACCCTGTGTATAAACGCACCAAATAGCAGTTTAGAGTTTGACACTGAATTTTCGATTAGGTGGGAGAATGTGACAACCAAAAGCACCGTATTCGCAAAATGGAAAAATTGTCATTTAAATAGGTATTTGCCTGGTGTACAAACAAAACGAGCTTGGTACTCATTGATTTAAGGAGCCGAAAATATTATGCTTTACTATCTATATGCTTGAGATGTACATAGAAAATTTTCAAATTCGCAATTAAAACTTCCAGTGCCTAAAATTACCGCAGTATTACGTTGGAATTAAAATATTTATGAGGAAATGTCCGTTATGTCATTTCAATGAAATTTTTGATAAGAATTTTGGAATTTTCGGCGATTTTCTGCAAAACTGCAAGTTGTACGTGGCAGAAAAGTATATGAGTTTACCTAGCGATCTTCCTTAATAGATTAAACGTTAAAAAACTATACACATCCATAAGGAGTTTTCGAAAAATCGGTCAATATATTAGGGATATTGGTCGATTTCCATACACGCATGTGTTCATTCACAAATTTTAGCACTTTACCAATAGAATTCTTTTCCAAAATTTGAAGTTTCACCAATCCGGATAAATACTCTATTAAACAAGACCATATTCATTCAAAACGGTTCACCACAGGAGAATAAATCAGGTAACATACATACAAAAAAAAATACGCGACGAATTGATAACCTCCTCCTTTTTGGAAGTCGGTTAATAATTGCTTTTCAGTCTATAAATGTTTTAAAGTAAACCTTCGCATGTTACAAAAATTCCTGCAATTAGCTATGTAACACAAACTGTTAAAAATTAACACTATAAAATACTTTTCTATTTTAATATAGGTTTGGCTGACAAACAATTATTTAGGTACTAAATGTATTTAACTCTCTGCGTCTATACAGAATTTAATACCAATTTGATTACAGACTTCTGGTTTTTGATTTACATTAATACCATGGAGATGCCCTAAGCAAATCTATTATAATGTATATGAGATCAAACATGTACTCAGCACACAAAATTAATAACGGATATGTGAAACTCTATTTTAATTATCAATAGTATTATGAAGTAATTATTTAGGTTTAAAGAAAAGAAAAATCAGTTTTGACCGAAATTTGCAGCATAAACAGGTGATGTGACATAAACGGGCAAATTTTCGAAATAGACACAAGGGATTACACAAGTATTAACCGTGAACCATTGTATTCTATTAACAATAACTCGAAGTTTTCTTGGACGTCCATCGTCTTAAAATGGTTGATCTTACGTTTCAATAGCTTTGTATCTGTGAGATTATCCATTTCAAGACGATGGAAGTCCAAGGAAATTTCCAAGAACGAGTTACGTTGTTTACCAGCTTCAGACTAACACAATAACTCCTTTATTTTCATATTATTAATTTGTTTGACATAGCGTCAAGTAAAGTGAAAATATTCAATATTTAAATATTAAATCTTTGGCAAATTTTTATAAGCGTCTTGTAAATCTTTAAATGGTAAAATATACTAAAAACACTTGTAATTTTACAACTAATAAACTCGCTTTCCGAACCTGTAACTTTTGGAATTCTATACTGGTGAAAATTACTAACATTCCATACTTGTTTCCGCATTTGTATCGTTCAAAATGTCGTGCTACTTTTAATAATAACTCATACACATTACGGATGGTACCTCTTACTCATATTCCGGAGCTGGTTCGTTTGGTAATTCATACTTGTGGCGGCTGTGACAAGTACAGCTATTCGCCTACCTGTCTAGTATTCAGGTGTCACCTCTGTTAGAAATCTCCATAGTAGAAACTATGCTAGTTCAACAAAAAAATGAGAACAAGAACAGTTGAATGCCTATTACAAGATTAAATAAAACAGTGGATATTTTTCAAGAATTTCATCCTACTCTCGACACGTACTACAACTGTTAAGAATTTTCAAAAAAAATTTATAAATTTTTTTATTCCTGTAAAACTTTCAAAATAAATGTCTCTGATAATGATGATATACTCCAACTCAGTATGTTCAAAACCATATAGCGATACCAAAAACTCTATAAGGGACAGATCCAAACGGAGGGCGATGGGGGTGGTCGCCACCGACGAGAACCTCAAGGTTCAACAGAGTCCAGATAGTCTTGCATAAAACAACTTAAAATCAACTTCATCTGTTGATTTAAAGCGAGTATTGACATACGAATCACCGCCGTTGAATCTTGTCTCTGAGTCCGTCCCTCGGCTCTGTAGTGGCAATGTAAAAGGAAACTTGCAAATTAGACATAAACAAATAATCACGAAACTTATTGAAAATATTTATAAACCGCCTAACACTGACAAATAAAAATCTGTGTGTATTCAAACTTAATATATGCAACTATAGATCCAAAATTTGCGTTAGACATAGACAATAGCAGATCGAGGTATAGTAAACTATTTTTACTACAACATGAACTGATTCATGTTCCGATTTTCACAAGGAAAAATCTCGTTTTAGCATAACTTAGACATGGATAGTTAATCTAACCAACATAATCTTTTAATAAAGTTATTTCAATATATATCTTAAAATAAAATTTCACATTAACGAAATCGAAAAGGAGTACCTAAATATTAGAATCAGATGAGAATATATATAAAAATTCACAATTTTTGCTATACCTTAGATGCATAACAAGCTATCTAAAAGAAATATTAAGAAGACTATACAGTTCAATATCTCAAATTAAAAATATCGTCGTCCCAGAATATAATTAACTAGCTAGCCTGTCCCGGCTTTGCAGGGAGTACAAAATTGGTGTTTTATTAAAATTCTGATATTGTAAAAACATCCTAAAATCGATCTCAGCACAACCGGTTACAATTGTGAATCTAAACCTTCCAGGCACACATTCCACTTCATACAAAAAATTTCATCAAAATCGGGCCAACCGTTTAGAAGGAGTTAGCAAGTTACAGCGCCCGTTGCCACGGTCAAATTGTAAACCTAACCCAAACTCAAATAAATACAATATGTTTCATCAAAATCGGCCTAATTGTTCAATAAATCTTCCTACAACCCCATCGAAGGAATACCCCACCATGTATGGTTTCGGTATAACTCAAAGGGAGCGTTTTAGATCAAAACTCTCAAGCAGTTTGACTTTTTGTCAGACTTATATACCAAAACCTTCCTCATGAATCACTCTATATATTTGTGAAAACCGCATGAACATCTGTTCAGTAGTTTCTGAACCGACAACAGACGTGGCAGAGGAGTTTGTTTTATAATATATTATGATAATTATAACAGGACAATTGAAAAATTGTCTAAAAATCAAGAAAACTTTGACAGCAGTTAGAAAGAGGAGCAGTGCTTGAAACCCAATCTAAGCTGTATTTTAGAATTTCTTACTTTTCAAATCACTCAGTATTAGATAGCCAAATCATAATAATATTTATCGATCATATTGTGATCACTCTCTTCGAGGTGTCATTCCTTTGTACGCAAGACAATATATATTATATATAAATATAATATATATTGTTTCTGGTCGGGAACCTTCACCAGTTGCGCTTCCCACAATTGAATGTCCTCTCGAACACTTCTTTATGCATTTGATGCATTTCGTTAAATTTGAAGACGCAAGATGTAAGACCGAAAATCCTAGATGTCGGTCTTACATCTCGCGTCTTCAAACATTAAGTATTGCAAAAATTAGTAATAAGTCATCAACTTACTTAATTTAAGTGTAATATTTTCATGTAGTTTGGCTTAGCGAACAAAGTTAGTTTAATTTCAATGTTAAACTAAATAATTTACGGTGACTGTGAAGTTTTATTTACGTTTTCGTGATGGAATTATTTACAAATCAGGAATACTAAAATGTTCTTAATGTATGGAGCAATTCACTGCTCTGCAGCATGTGCAAGCCAAATACTCTACAGGACACGATTTGCTAGAAGAAGAATGTCAAACTGAATAACATTTCTAGTTCATTCACAAACAGCTATGAATACTGGCAATCTTCCACCGCACTAAGAATGTACTTATCATGAGTTGTCGAGTTTCACGTTTAGAAAAATTTCAGAGTTGCCAGGTACTAAAATGTACAAAAACCCTAATAATCAAATAGAAATGTATGTCATTGGTAGGAGTTTTTAGTTCAAACCCGTACTATCACCTGCCAAAATATCTTCACTGCATTGTAGTACACCCTGCATACTTTCAAACCAAAAATACTAAAGAATCCAGGGACAATTTGTTATAAAAATAATATTCCAAGTTTTAACGATAATGGAGTTAGTACAAATTTTCAGCAAATAAGGGTCCAAAATCAAATTTATAATTAATATTTGCTTTTCACGGCAACATTTTCCCAAAATCATCTTATCCAGATATTATTTTATTATCCAAAATGTTATTTAGTGGAATAAGACAGCAGTTCTAAAATTTAATTGATGAAAGAGGAAACTCTTACTATTGTCTCGAAAGTTGCTTTCCAGAATATAGAGGCAGAATTCAACTCACCGGTGGTAATAAAGTATCCTTCAGTTACTAGTATTTAAAAGGTCAAATTAATGGAACCATTACTACCCAAGTAGTAAAAATTACATTACTAATGTTTCTGTAAATTACTATCAAAATTTTCGAAATGCAAATCAGATCAATATTACGAAATTAAGAAAGTAATTCCCTTCAGGTTGCTTGAAAGCTGTGAACATATAAATGAAATAAAATTTATCAATGAGAACTAAACAGTAAGCGGAAAGGTGCTGATCCCGCTCAAAAGTAAAATTATTCCGAAAAATTAAACATTTGAAAAGTTTATCTAATCACCGCTCCTGTTGTCAATTTTTTAAACAATAGGAACTTGCTATGAGACTGAGTAACAAGCTAATGAAATATGAAATATAGTTAAATATAGATAGTTATTTTCAAGAATACCTACTTGGAACTTGCTTTGAAGACAAAGATTAGTGTACATATAGAGCTCAGTCAGCGTTGTGGCATTTCGATAACCACATTCACTCAAAACTTTATAATACCTGTAAATTCATCTAATCACTTTTCTCCATTCAGTACATGAAATTTTGTCTCACAGTGGTACAATCTCCTCTATAGAAAATGTTCACGAATATTTCCTTAGGAAATATTCCTATATTTTCGGGCATTACAACTTACGAATTATTCAACTTTCTTCATGCAAAGTGTTTGTTGTTACGCTACTGTACTTTAACTAATATGCCGGCAGCCTCCTTTTAACCACCCTTATATTATCATCTACGGCAGACAGCCTTGTGTGATTTTAGTTCGTCGGCAACAGGGGTTCGTAAGTCTTTGTCATTTTAATTCATAATTTCACAGAGTGTGACTCCTTGTGATTACACCCTCTTTTCAAGTGAAAATCCTGAAAGTGACAACTTTACCATTTAGAACTAAAATTCTTCATAAGTTTAATATTCTTGTACGTGTTTAATTCAATTGCAGCTTCATTTTGAATAGTTTAGGCTTAAAATTTACTTACTCTGAAAAGCATGATATTTTTAATTAAATCTATTTTATTTAAATATTAAACGGTCCGGCGAGGTCAATCACAATTAACTACTGTACTTTCTCCAGCTAACTTTTGGGAATGTGCCGTATTGTGTGGCACAGTCTCGAAATGAGTGAGTTAGGTACCTCTGTCAGGATAGCATAGCCGTATCCCAACGACCAATTAAGTCCTAACGATTAACTTATTCCAAATTTATTATCCAACAGAAAAATTGACTGCTCCAGGGCCTTTTGAGAAACGATGGCTATGTCAACTTTTGACAAAGGTTGAGATATACTCGCCGATATATTCAGAATTAATAATTGCAATCCGAAGAAATAGCCTAAACTACCCCCTTTATCAGATATTTTACTTTGAACTCCCTGAAAACTAAAAAATGTGTTTATATTCCGATACTGTCCATTATAGGTATCGGTACAATATGTGCTGATGCTAATTAATTACTATAATTCTGCATGAAAATATATTTTATTACCACAAGCCAATCCGACAAATTGCAGCCCTTCCAGCTGTAGACAAATGTTGATGTGGTCATAGCTGTATCTCCTTAGCGTACACAGCTATCGACGTGTTGCGAATTCACAGTACCGAGTAAATAAATGACCCCCGATGTCTTAGTTTACGTCAGAAACCCCGAAATCATCCATCATAAAGTACAGGGGGCTATTTATTGCTAAATAATTGGCTAGTTGTACATGAAAAGTGATATTTATTATAGCTTTAAACAAAAGTATTAAGTATATACATTCACGCTAATTAATTGCAGTCAGAGGGCGCCAGGTTAAACCTTAAAACTACCTTTTCATTTCTTAGGTTCAGTCGAACCGTCTGGAATTAATAATAACATTATTCTGCTATTTTCAATGAACTTTTATTCCTAATTAATTGCTAAAGGTCTGCGTGATGAAGTTTCTAATTAATAAGGCAAACTGTTTTTGAATTTTCTTGAAAAAAGAACTAAACTAAGCATGCCACAAATTTGCATCACGTGCAAAACATTGCAAGTTTTCTCCCGAATATATTTTTATCCGAAAAAGTCCAAATCCTATGAAGTGGGCAATGTGAGATAATATTTTAGACCATAAATATTCCATGTTTTACAGTTTTTGCTTAATTTGTGATTATAATAATAAAAATTACTTTTACTAGTCAATTGGATTAGTAAAAAATATGGAATACTGAATATACAGATAATAATACATATAAAAATAAATATTTTTAATTCATGTATATCTGCATTTTATTTAAACCCGTCGTCCTATCTTTGAAAAAAGATCTGTCATTAGCTGTTAACTTTTTAAGTGCGAAGAAGCTGATTTTGTAAAACGTTATATAACAAATTGCCTACGCTACGATGAAAATTATTAGTACTATTGTGGCAGAACGCAGACTGTTAAATAAAATACTCGTCGAATTAAAAATTCAGTAAATATGTTGAAAAAATATTAATTTCAATTTTTTTTCTACTATTTACTGAGCTATATGTCAGATCATAGATCTATAGAGGAGAAAACGGTATTCGACAAGAGTATTGTAGGTAGACTTTCTTTACTAATACATTTTTTTCATTTGTATATTTATTTCTGTGGCAATTAAGTAAAACAATTATGGTATGAACATGTGTAATGTGACTTCCCCCATTCAAAAATAATTTCTGTGCCATGTTTGCCCTCTGTCTATGCAGTTTGAAGAAGTTCAGGTCTGGGTACTTGTGCCGATTTAATGGCCGTTGCTAGTTGTAGACTACTTTTTAATTCTTGTACAAGGTATCACCTACGCCCGCGCCGCTGAAAACATCTACCGGAGTTGTAGATAAAAAATTCCAATAGACCACCGAAAAGCTGGCCAGAATACCAAAGCTAATCTAATAACATATAATTGTGTAACTTTTAAATTTTGCATTCAAGTTTTAATATCATACTGATTAGAATAAAGACACTTTTAATATAAATCAAACAGAAACTAAAATTGTAGAATTAAAATTTTGATTAAACTCCTAATATGAAGTTTTGCTTATCAGGGCAAATACTGTTACACTATACCGTTCTAGGCACCCATTACCTTTTCCTTTATAAATAAAACAAATTATTACAAAATAAAATTATACATAAATTGCATTATTTGATCTAATGTTTGGTTTGACATTCATATCATATGTTTAAAAAATCTGTTATAAAAGATGTTTGTCAAAGATCTTTTAGACTGCAATAATAATTAATGAAATGTAAACCAAATGACTTTTGTGTATCTGATAAAAGTTTCAAAATCAGGCAATAAAATTAAATGAAATTATAACCTTTCAACATGCCTCTCCACTTATTATTCGCACTTGGCTACAAACATCGTAAAGAAAATTTTTGAATCAAGTAATATCTTTACACTCATTATAAAATGAATTCTTGTTTACTAAACGGTCTCATTGCACCACGATAGCCAAATTTTTCTTTAACGTGGCAAATGTGAGACAGACTTAATATGAATGGATGCGAAGTGAACTACTAGGTTAAGGGTCTGGTATTTTGTTTGATAGCATCTTTTGTAATAGCCAAAATTGTCGGAAAATGATAGTCAATAAAACCAGTTTTTATATAGAGCATCAGAAATTAGTTAGCATTACGTATCCAATCCTACAATAGAAAATACCTAAATAAGTTTTTTTCTTTACGTGGGGTGCGAGGTGCCGTTGGGGATAAAGATAGAGTTATTGGTATTTACCCTAGTATCATTTAATAGCAATTAAGTGTTATTTAATAGCAATTAATTAATAAAATTAATAAAATATACCCTAAGACAATCCTGCTATTGTTGTTTGTTCAATAGATATAGCTATCACTAAATCAACATTTGTCTAAAGTTGGAGTAGCCGTATAAATAATAAATTTAATTCTTACGTAATAAATTAGCAATAATTATAGTGGGGTAGGTTTTACTTGGACATGATCAAAAGACTTAACAAACATGAATTAATACTTGTTCAAGTACTGGCGTTGGTGCCATTATGTTTTTACGCAGACACATAGACTGTTGCGCCATAGTATGAAAGCTGCTGTGTGAGAATTGCGTATCTTGAATCAACAGCAGCCGATATTATTGTATATTTTATATTATGAAGCAAATGCAAAGAATGAAGTTGCGGAATTCAGCACAATTTTAACCGCAATGTTTCAAAAGTTTATTACATTTATTTTTGTATATTCTGGAACTTACTTATCCCATAAACATGATTAGTCCTGACAAATTTCTAATAATATTACCACCTTCGACGAAGCTATAATGATGCCAAAAATGCTCAGAGGATGTATTTTACGTTCTGATCTTACTTTTCTACTGCCGCTAATATTTTTATGAAAAAACTTAAATACCACGTGACATCCCCAGTCAACAGAGCGGCAAATATAAATGCAGGAAGGCATTCGGATTCACACTCAGTTCAGCTATATAGTGACACTTGGGGAATAGGCAGATTGAGACCCCGAGTTTGATCTAGACCCTGACACTCATTTAATAGTACTATAGTGAGGTTTGGGGAGTAGGCAGATGGAGGCTCCGAGTTTGAACAAGACAGTATTTCATTTATAGTTTTTCTTTTTTGTCTTTTGATAATGGCTCCAAAGCAGCCGCCGAAATATCAAGTATTTCACAAATTATCTTTTACTTAATGCTCTCTTTCTAACTTTTCTTCTATACTGACTGCAACTTCAAAAGCTTCTCGGCACAACTGCTTTCTTTGAATCTTCCTGACTGATGGCCACTTTATCAATCTTTCTTGCAATGCAATTTGCAAAATTTGAATTAAAAAATTTGTGCCTATTATTAAACGTAAATTTATAACCCCTAATAACATTTACTTTACCACTGATAAAAGCTGAATATCTCGACTGACATACCCTGTCGCTTATTTATAGTTTTTATATTGACACAAAAGGAAAATTCATTTAACTTTTTAATTACTAAC
The DNA here is from genome assembly GCA_034190945.1 of Octodonta nipae. Classification (NCBI taxonomy): domain Eukaryota; kingdom Metazoa; phylum Arthropoda; class Insecta; order Coleoptera; family Chrysomelidae; genus Octodonta; species Octodonta nipae. Next base: position 46,547,774 of record CM067223.1, on the reverse strand, counting down.
TTTCCAATCTTCATTCCTCCATATGTTGATCCACTTTTACAAATTTCACTTCCCATATACTTAGAATTCCAAAATACCATCCAGTTTTCTTCAAATATATATTTTTCTTTCTTCTTGTTCCTTGATCCAATTGTCATCCGTACTTAAAAGTTCCGAACTTTTTTGCATTGTTTACTCCCAATAATGCGTTCATTCTAACCAGTTATATGTCATTATCGTACTGTATAAATTTCAAATGAATCCGTTCGTCGGCAATCTCAAAATTTCGTTCCAAAAATGTCAAATATAATTTCGAAGTTTCTATATAAAAATAGTGAATATTTAAAACGTGTTTTCCCTGAAATGTTCTAACAAGATCTCAAAATGTTGATTTCAACCCTTGCTTTACAAAAAAATGGAGTTAATGAAAATTTGGACTTTTCAATTTATTAAACGTTACTCCCTAAGATTTTATTAAATTAAAATTTCATTCATTCAACTACTTAAACATTTCCAATATGATATATTGAATTATTAGAGTATTTCTTTATGCTTAGTTAAACGATTACTCGTTTTTTAAGAAATTTTGATAACACTTTCAAATTTATTGCATTCCAAAAATTATGTTTTACTATTTCTATTGAAAACTTGCATTAGAAGTTACCAGTTCATGATGTGGATTTATTATCTCAATAAGATTATTTTATCTTCACCTCAATTTGATATTCGCATTGTGCATACTAGATAATATGTAGTATTTTAATCAAAATCTTTTGTCGTTTGAATGGGACACAGTTATAGAATCTGTAAACTCCACGTTGTTAAAATACCTATAATCACATTACCTGATGAAGGGGTATATTATTAATTAATATACACCCCAAAACGTTGTAATCTACATCCCAAGACTACAATCGTAAGCATAACATATATATATATATTATATATATATATATTTCATATATGTTATATGAGAAGTGCACTAACTTACAATTTACACGTTAAAGTTACCATAGGTGCTTGAACCGTAATTGACTTCACACAAGTATCATATTACAACTTCCTAGAATTCTTAGAAATCACGTAGACGCTTTGTTCACATGAAAACTGATGACATAGCGTCAGCATTTTTACGTTATAAATGTAACCGAAAACAATTCTCAGTGTTCATTATCTTCATTTAACTTCGTACCTATAATATTGTCTTTGTAACTTAAACATATGATTTTTTTTGTAATAAATATTTTTTTAAAAAAGTGAATTTAGTGAAACCAAATCTAAAATTGGCGCAGTCAGTAGGATATTCCAGACGTAATTAGAACAAGAAACATTCTAACTAATTACGGTGTTTTCCTAAACTTCGCAGATACAAAGAACCTACTTGGACACCAACTACCGAGCTCAACAAGTGAACAAGCAGCGGCTAACCAGTGTTCAGTGACGGATAGAACAAGTCCTATGATAGGAATAATCACGTAAGCGTTTAAAAAGTTATAATATTTAATAATTGTTGAACAACCAGTTCTATCATTCTTCCTATTTTAAATGAACCATCCTAAATATTTACCCAAGAACGAATTTTGATATTTTATTTTGATAGTTTAAGATATTCTAAATATTTATTTATGTTTATACCTTTATTTAACTTATACTTATTTTAGAACCAGTAACAAAAATTTATTTCTCATATTTTTCTTCATTTTAATTACAATCGCAATTATTTACTTCGCTTTTCCCAAGCTTTGTATTTTCCTAATATTGCACAATCTTGAGTAAAATTACAAAATGCCAGAAACTAGAGCTGTAGCACAAAATGTAGAGCCCTACAAGCTCTCAGAAATTTTCGCCATTATTCCCGAATACGATGGGAACCCAATATTTTTAAACACATTTATCTGTTCTTGCAATACCGCATATAATATGGCATCTGATAATCAACAAGTTCTGTTAATTCTCCACATTAAGAATAAGCTCCGTGGACGAGCGGCTGAACTAGTTAATTCACGTGACCCCAGCCATTTAGCAGATATTCAAAGTCTATTAGAAAACCATTTTGGAGATCCAAGGGATCTCTCTGCCCTTATTCAAGACCTACAAAGAATGAGGCAATTACCCAACGAATCTCCATTGACATTTTCAGCTAGGCTTCAAACACATCAAGCAAAAATGTTATCAGCAGTCAATAAACAAAATTTAACTGTAAAGGAGAAACAGGCCCAGATTGACTTAATTGAGTCAATGGCTCTAACTAGCCTACTTACGGGTCTAGAGTCGAAAATTGGCCAAATTGTGCGAGCCAGTGATCCCAGAGATATAATGACCGCCATTTCCCGTATTAAAAGAGAATTACAGCTGTCCAATCTGGAAACTCAAAAATTCTCAGTCAACCGAAATGCACCCCAACAGACTCGTAAACCGAATAATGGTCCACCCCCAAAACAATGTTCGTTTTGCAAAAGAATAGGACATTTCAGCAGCGAATGCCTCATCAGAATGAGACAATCCCAGACTAACCAAAATTCTCACCCAAATTACTCGGGCCATCGCCCATATTATGCGAATCAGTCTGCTAATCAACCTACGAATTTTAATAATAGGCCTCAGTTTTCTCACCAACAACAACAACCCTCAACAAGTAGACCAACCCCAACTTTTAGTAATTTCAGGCCAAATCCGAGTTTTTTCAAATAACAACACAAAACTCATCACTTAAACAACGAACAATTCGATCCGCATGAACATAACTATGATTTTTCTTACAATGAGCAACAGAACTTTCAAACGCCAACTGAATACAAAACCGTACCAGACTATTATTACCCTGATACACAAAAACACGACAAATTCGAATATCATTCCAGCGAAAATGTTTGTAATGATAATTATAACCAACAATACGATGAATATTACGATAGCGAACAGTTTTCTTCCCGACAAAATTTTCAGACTACCCCGGTAGAAACAAAACCTCCCGATCACCAGATCTCCGATCTTCAAACACAAATTCAAACGATGAACTTGGACGATTTCAATCCAAACCTAAACTTTCCCGAACAGAATTTTCTGTAAGGCCACTTCTTTCGGTCAATTCGAAAAACCTTTACTACATCACCGACTCTTCCAATACATACAAACTCCTTATTGACACCGGAGCAGGACTGTCAATATTTAAGCCCGAAACTTGCCAACGATTTAAACAACGATTTCCCGAAAACGTAGTCATCCAAGGAATCACTGATCAGAAAATCTTAATAAACGAATCCACCCTTGTACCTTTCAATGTCGCCGACCCACACAAGGTATATATTTGCAACATCGACATTGAATTCGACGGATTACTGGGTTCAGATTTCCTTGAACATTATAACTGCGTTATAGACTTCAACAGCAAACAACTTGTGACTAATTTTAAAACCTTACCTCTCTACAAAGTTACGGATGATACTGTCATGCGTACTCAGAACTCTTCAACTTTCAATAACTGCATCCCTGTTAATACAATCTCCATAGAACCCCGAACAGAACAAATATGTAAATTAAAATGTCACCTCACTAATACGGAGGCTTTTCTATCATCCGCCGAAATAGAAAAAGTTTATCTTCCCCGTGCCCTTGTTAAAATTAATGAAAAAGGCGAATTTCTTACTTCAGTTTTAAATGCAAATGCTATCCCCAAAACTGTTAATTTCGACAATTTGGAACTCGAACCGATAACCAATTTTTCCGTAAACATTCTTTCCGAAAATTACTCACAAAACTTAACCCAACCTGATAGACGAACTACAATTATGGAACAACTTCGTTTAGAACATCTGAACGATGAGGAAGCCGAACTTATTTCTCAACTTTGCCTCGAATATTCCGACATATTCTATTTAGAAGGTGACCAACTGACCTTCACAAACGAAATTAAACATTCAATAGACACTAATAACGCGAAACCCTCTTTCACAAAGTCATATCGGTACCCACAAATACACAAACAAGAGGTAAAAAGTCAGATATCGAAGATGCTTGACCAAGGCATTATACGTCCGTCTAATTCGCCATGGTCATCCCCAGTTTGGGTAGTTCCCAAAAACTTGGACGCATCTGGTACCCAAAAATGGCGTGTCGTCGTCGATTATCGTAAACTAAATGAACTTACTGTTGACGACAAATACCCCCTACCAAACATTTCGGATTTACTTGACCAACTTGGCAAATGCCAATACTTCACCACTCTCGACTTAGCTTCCGGGTTTCACCAAATCGAAATCGATACTAAAGACATCCAAAAAACAGCATTCACAGTTGATAATGGTCATTTTGAATTCGTTAGAATGCCCTTCGGTCTTAAAAACGCTCCATCCACCTTCCAAAGGGTAATGGATAATATTCTTTTAGGTGTTCAAAACGAGAGATGTTTAGTCTATATGGACGACATAATCGTTTATTCTCCGACTATACATGAGCACATAGCCCGACTTTCTGAAGTTTTCAAACGATTGCGAAAAGCTAATCTAAAGATCCAACCCGACAAATGCGAGTTTCTTCGCAAAGAGGTCGCGTATCTTGGCCACCTTATAACTCCCGAAGGCGTGAAGCCTAACCCCTCAAAGGTAGATTGTATCTTAAATTTTCCCCAACCAAAAAACCCAAAAGTTATCAAGTCCTTCTTAGGGTTAGCTGGTTATTACAGGCGATTCATCCACAATTTCGCCAAGATTTCAAAACCTTTGACATGATTACTTCAAAAAGACACACCATTCCAGTTTGATTCAGAATGTGTCAAATCTTTTGACGAATTAAAAAGAGCCCTTACTTCTACTCCCATACTCATATACCCTAATTTTGAAGAGCCATTTATTCTTACAACCGACGCCAGTTCATTTGCTATCGGCGCAGTGCTCTCTCAAGGCCCCGTAGGTAAAGATTTACCCGTAGCCTATGCCTCCAGAACTCTCTGCAATGCTGAAACTAAGTATTCAACCATAGAACGAGAACTCCTTGCAATAGTGTGGGCGGTTAAACACTTTCGTCCGATAATTTTTGGCCGTAAGTTTTTACTTCTGACCGATCACCGTCCGTTAACTGGGCTGTTTTCTATAAAGGATCCTGGAAGTAGGCTTGCAAAATGGCGCCTTAAGCTCGAGGAGTACGACTATCAAATAATTTACAAACCCGGCAAAGTAAATAAAAATGCCGACGCTCTCTCTCGCATTAAAGTTAACAACTTTAATGAATACATATCATTTCAAGCAAACAATCACCTAACACCATTTACAGTACTCCCAACAAACGAAACTGACGATGACTCACAAGAACCCCAGACAAGAAGTCCCATTAATCTCCAACAAATCTCTGAAGAATTTAGAACTTTTGTCGAGCGATATCAAACCGTCTCGCTCATAGATTACGACAAAATTCAATTTTCTAATTGCCAACTCTTAGACCGAGAAAACAAAAACATCTTAGTATTTCCCCAAGGCTCTCTCATGAAAGATTTTCACCATGACATCATCGAAGACATTTTCGAGGAAAATGCTGATTTCCGTACCCCTAGAGTAAATGTCTTTGCTAGCAAAAGTGTCAGAAAAAGACGTTATTACATCGTCCCTCTCCCTTCTGACCCAGAAGTAGTCAACGAAATTCTTTTCGCATCTTTGTATAATAGTAGAGATGTGTTCACTGAAAACCAAGTATTCTGTGTTGAGAATAACATTGAACTGCCAATTTTGGAAATGCTTTCGTTTATCTTTTCCGAAATCGATATCAAATGGAAAGTTTGCCAAAATATTGTCCAAACGGTTGAGAAAGACCAAATACCTATCATTCTCGACCAATTCCATAACGGCAAAAATAATATACACCGAGGTATCAATGAAACTATCCGCAGAATAAAAGAAAAATACAATTGGCAAGGACTGACTAAGGACGTTGACAATTTTATCAAAAACTGTCAAACTTGCCAGAGAGCAAAAGTTTACCGGAAAAATCTCGACAGCCCACTTGTCATTACTGAAACCCCACGGACACCCTTTGAGCGTGTCAACATCGATATCCTAGAAGTCCCAACAAAAAACTACGCATTGACTATCAGGGACGAACTAACAAAATTCTCTCAGGCCTACCCCATAACTGACAAATCCGCAAAAACCGTTGTTACTACTATTTTCCAACACTTCGGTACCCCATTACGGATACACTGTGATTATGGCAGGGCATTCGACAACGCTCTGATGAGAGATTTGTGTAAGCTATTTGATATCAAACTGTCCTATTCTAGTGTGGGACATCCCCAGTCGAATGGTTCATTAGAACGATTCCACTCGACCTTACTAGACATGATTAGAATTCACAAATTAGAAAATCCCGACGAACACTCCTTCAACATCCTTCCTTATGCAATCATCGCATACAACAACTCCGCAAACAAAACTCACGGATTCACTCCTTACGAACTTGTTTACGGACATACTTCGAGTAGGACTCCCGAAACTCTGTACAACCAACAATCATTGATAACTAAATACATCCGAGATCTCAAGAACCGTATCATACACTATTATAAAATCGCTCGTGAAAGAACAGAAGTTCAAAAGCACAAAGCGAAAGCCCGATTCGATAAACATCTTTCCGAAAATCTCCCGAATTATCAAATAGGCGATAAAGTCTATATCAAAGAATCCCAAATCAAGGACAAACTCCAAAATAAATTCAATGGTCCTTTCGAAATCCTGGAGATTCACAAAAATTCCGCGACATTACTAAATCCAAAAACCAAATAAAAAACTAAAGTAAATTTCGACAGGATGAAACCGTTCTCAGAAAGTTAATTTCTGTTTCAGGTTATGCCTGCTGTTCGGATCAGCAATAACCCAATATCAAGTCGAACCTATAAATAACACATTAGGGATATACTACCACAACGAAGCTCAAATAACCGTTTCTAACAATAAATGGACACTTTTGGTCCACAAAAATATTTCGGCCCTCGAACACGTTTTCATGACAAATAATAGACTTTTACAAACACTTATCGAAACTGTTAACTATAAGTCTTTCGCAATGAATTACTTCCGCTCAGATGTACAAACTCATATAAATCTTCTAAACCAAATATCCACCACAATTAAAGACAAATTTATCGAAATAAATATGGACACCAAAAGACCAAAACGCGGCATACTTGATGGCGCAGGTACTCTTTTCAAAGCAATTACCGGAAACTTAGACGCGGATGACGGTAAATATTTTACTGATAGTATCACTAGGCTCAATCAAGGTCAATTACAAATAGAAAATTTACTCAAAAACCAAATCAGTGTAACTACCTCTGTCATTAAAAACTTCAACGAGACCGTCCAAAAACTGCAAATTGACGAAAAACTCTTTAACAGCAATATGAAAAAACTAGAAACTACAATCGGAAAAATTAACGATAAAGTCGGCTATATCGAAACGAAACTTATGTTGCTCGAATTATGCGAGAAACTAATGGAGAATTACCTTTACTTGGAAGATAGCCTAAATGATGTGCTAAATTCAATTACTTTCGCGCGTCTTAAAATCATACATACATCTATTTTAACGCCCGAACATCTCATTACGGCATTGCAAGAAATATCGCAAAACCTAATAAAAAACAATCTTCCACTACCAATAAAATACTCAAGCATTGGACAATACTTGGAAATTATCGAGTTAGAAGCTTTCCAAACAAACTCTGATCTTATTTTTGTCTTAAGAATTCCATTAGTAGAACAACAACCATACACCCTTTTCCGGTTATACCCTATCCCAATTTACGATGACAGAACTGGATTACATCACCTTTTGTCTTTTACTCAAAAGTACCTCGCGAAAAACGAAGACTCTTTAATGTTTATTTCAATCAAGGACTTGAGCGCGTGTAAACCGCTTGCTATCGGAAGAAAATTGTGTCCCGACCTATACGCCTATCCTATAGACTCTAACGCACCGTGTGAGGTGCAACTTCTGAAAAGTATTCAAAATGTGCCGGACAATTGCAGGAGTGCAGTAATTTTTAGTCAGGGTTACAGTGTCCAAAAACTTGAACAGAATATGTGGCTTGTCGTGACCTCCGAACCTTTACGTGTTGTGGTGAGTTGCAATCAAAAGAACTCAACAACTTTAACTCTAGTGCGCAACTCCATTCTAAAACTTCAATCGGAGTGTAGTGCCTTTGTAGGTGTTACTAAGGTCCAGGCTGAGTCTGGAAAAGAAACAGCTCTTTCCGAAGTCTATCACACAGTTACAGTACCTTACAACTGTTGCGATACAGTTCCAGAAAAGGTACAAATTCCCGAGCTGAAACCCTTCGACATAAGCAGCATCAACGTGGAGGAACTGGACGTTGCGAACCATAAGTTAGAACAGTACTCCAGAGACCTAGATGGTCTTATAAATCAGCCTTTCCTAACCAAGAACATCTCTTGGTTTACGTATACGACAATAGCTGTCCTCATGATCATTTCAGCGATCATGATGTTCAACATCATCAAAAAGAAAATTGAAGAGCGCCCAAAAGCTCAAGAAAATACCGACCAACCGACGACGCCTTCATCGTCTCTAAGAATGCTGCCTAAACTAAGGCCAGTATTAAAACCAAACCCGATCACAGAGACAACTGTATAAACATTTCATTTATAACAATGTATTTTTTTGTATGTTTACCCATATTTTATGTATTACCCTTTTTATTTTATTTACTAACCATTTATCGTTGTTATATTATATAAGTTTGATTTTTGACTTATTGACACTAACATATTTTATACTAACAATTTTAATTTCATTTTCGAATTACCTTTGTAATGTTAAAACTACCATTTGATATTCCTAGCGATATTTTGTTATTTACAGATGTTTCATTTTTATTAAAAAGTTGATGTAAAGCATCAACTTTTCATGTATAAGGGGAGTTGTTATATGAGAAGTGCACTAACTTACAATTTACACGTTAAAGTTACCATAGGTGCTTGAACCGTAATTGACTTCACACAAGTATCATATTACAACTTCCTAGAATTCTTAGAAATCACGTAGACGCTTTCTTCACATGAAAACTGATGACATAGCGTCAGCATTTTTACGTTATAAATGTAACCGAAAACAATTCTCAGTGTTCATTATCTTCATTTAACTTCGTACATATAATATTGTCTTTGTAACTTAAACATATGATTTTTTTTGTAATAAATATTTTTTTTAAAAAGTGAATTTAGTGAAACCAAATCTATATATATATATATATATATATATATATATATATATATATATATATATATATGTTTTAGATGGTTTTCGGGAATTCATCCGCGTAGTTGATAACTGATCCCCGGGAAATGACGACGTTTCGGCAGAGTCACATCTGCCCTCTTCAGGTCGGTTCGCATAATTCTCGTAGCCTTCTGCTTTCGCTTCTAGTTACTCGAATAAACATTTAGTGCCCGCGAAAACTTAAAAACATATATATATATATATATATATATATATATATGTTTTTTTAGGGTTTCCGGGAATTCATCCGCGTAGTTGATAACTGATCCCTGCCGGGATCGATGGTAAAATGACGACGTTTCGGCAGAGTCACACCTGCCCTCTTCAGGTCGATTCGCATAATTCTCGTAGCCTTCTGCTTTCGCTTTTAGTTACTCGAATACTAAGATTTTCTGAGGCGAGCGCGCTGATTTGTTGTTATTTCCGGTTGAGTTGTTATTGGACGGGTCCGGGTCGGTACGGTGTTTAATAGGATTTTCCAACAATTCGATAAGTTCTGAATTTCATTGCGTGCGTTTAGACTGTGAGGTCTCTTCGCTATTTCAATTGCCTCTCTTACGAGTCAAATATATATTTTTCTTTCTTCTTGTTCCTTGATCCAATTGTCATCCGTACTTAAAAAATTGCGCCTAATTTCCGAACTTCATTGCATTGTTTACTCCCAATAATGCGTTCATTCTAACCAGTTATATGTCATTATCGTACTGTATAAATTTCAAATGAATCCGTTCGTCGGCAATCTCAAAATTTCGTTCCAAAAATGTCAAATATAATTTCGAAGTTTCTATATAAAAATAGTGAATATTTAAAACGTGTTTTCCCTGAAATGTTCTAACAAGATCTCAAAATGTTGATTTCAACCCTTGCTTTACAAAAAAATGGAGTTAATGAAAATTTGGACTTTTCAATTTATTAAACGTTACTCCCTAAGATTTTATTAAATTAAAATTTCATTCATTCTACTACTTAAACATTTCCAATATGATATATTGAATTATTAGAGTATTTCTTTATGCTTGGTTAAACGATTACTCGTTTTTTAAGAAATTTTGATAACACTTTCAAATTTATTGCATTCCAAAAATTATGTTTTACTATTTCTATTGAAAACTTGCATTAGAAGTTACCAGTTCATGATGTGGATTTATTATCTCAATAAGATTATTTTATCTTCACCTCAATTTGATATTCGCATTGTGCATACTAGGTAATATGTAGTATTTTAATCAAAATCTTTTGTCGTTTGAATGGGACACAGTTATAGAATCTGTAAACTCCACGTTGTTAAAATACCTATAATCACATTACCTGATGAAGGGGTATATTATTAATAATATACACCCCAAAACGTTGTAATCTACATCCCAAGACTACAATCGTAAGCATAACATATATATATATATATATATATATATATATATATATATGTTTTAGATGGTTTTCGGGAATTCATCCGCGTAGTTGATAACTGATCCCTGCCGGTATCGATGGTAAAATGACGACGTTTCGGCAGAGTCACATCTGCCCTCTTCAGGTCGGTTCGCATAATTCTCGTAGCCTTCTGCTTTCGCTTCTAGTTACTCGAATAAACATTTAGTGCCCGCGAAAACTTAAAAACAAATATATATATATATATATATATATATATATATATATATATGTTTGTTTTAGGTGGTTTCCGGGAATTCATCCGCGTAGTTGATAACTGATCCCTGCCGGGATCGATGGTAAAATGACGACGTTTCGGCAGAGTCACACCTGCCCTCTTCAGGTCGATTCGCATAATTCTCGTAGCCTTCTGCTTTCGCTTCTAGTTACTCGAATACTAAGATTTTCTGAAGCGAGCGCGCTGATTTGTTGTTATTTCCGGTTGAGTTGTTATTGGACGGGTCCGGGTCGGTACAGTGTTTAATAGGATTTTCCAACTATTCGATAAGTTCTGAATTTCATTGCGTGCGTTTAGACTGTGAGGTCTCTTCGCTATTTCAATTGCCTCTCTTACGAGTCTTGATTTCGGGTGTTCTATATTTGCCAGTACTCTGGTGTTCTCAAAGTCTATTCGGTGTGACATCGTGGTGGCGTGTTCCGCAATGGATGTTGTTCCTGCTTTCTTAGAGCGTTCTGGTGTTCATCACGTCTAGCTTGAATTCTTCTATTAGTTTGCCCCACATAGGTTTTATGACAGTCTGCACATGGAATCTCGTACACTCCCTGTTATTCTAAAGGGATCCTCGTCTTCGGAGTCCTCAACACCGTGCCTATTTTTTTGTCTGTATTGAAAATAGTATCGATATTGTGTCTCCGTAGAATTCTTGCAATACTGTCCGTGGTCCCATTGACATACGGTAAATAAGCCTTGGTTATTGGTGTCTCATGCTCCTCGTTTGTTTGTCTCGGTTTTGACTTTAGGGCTCTTTGTATATTTCGGTCTGTAAATCCATTTTGTTTCAGAGCTGTTTTTAAACTGCCCATTTCCTGTTTGATGTTATCCTGGTCAGCTAGCCTTTGTGATCTGGTTACTAAACTCTTGACGACGGCTTGTAGTTGGGCTGGGTGGTGATGAGAATTAGCATGAAGGTATCTGTTAGTGTGAGTTGCTTTCCTATATACTGCATGGCCAAGGGTTCCATCTTGCTTCCTATTTATGAGAACATCAAGGAATTGCAGTTGATTGTTGGCTTCAACCTCCATGGTAAATTTTATTTTGTGATGGATGCCATTAAGGTGATCTAAAAAAGTATTGAGGTGTTCCCTCCCATAAGGCCAAATCACAAATGTATAATCTACATATCGCAACCACAAACTGGGTTTAAGAGATGTTGTTCTTAGTGCCAACTCCTCAAAGTTCTCCATAAAAAGGTTCGCTATAACTGGTGAGAGTGGCGATCCCATTGGAGCTCCTTCCACTTGTTTGTATCGTTGGTTCTCGTAAACAAAATAGGTGTTCATCAGACAGTGCCTTGTTAAGTCTACAAGGTGTTGAGGTGGATTGTATTTTTCTATTATGATATCCAAGGATTCGTTGATAGGGATGTTGGTGAAAAGGGACACTACGTCAAAACTTACAATAAGACACTCTGGTTGTAAGACCGTTTTTCTAAGAATTTCGATGAAATGTGTCGAATTTTTTACATATGAGTCTGCCCCCTTTGCAAACGGTTGAAGTTGTTAGGCTAGGTATTTGGCTAGGTGTTGTGTTGGGGATCCAATTGAGCTTACTATTGGCCTCAAAGGTGCACCTTCTTTATGTACTTTTGGCAACCCATTGAATTTCGGACATCTCGATGACTTTTCACGCGGAATTAGTTGCAGTTGGAGATTTTTGTCCATCTTACTTGGTTGTTTTCTCTAGATAAGTTGTTGGGTCAGTAGTAATTTGTTTATATGCTGGATCTTGTAGCAATATTTGAATTTTGTTTGTATCATCCGCTGTATCTAAAATTACAGTCGCATTTACTTTATCAGCAGGTAGAATGACAATGTCCTTGTTGAGGCGCAGTTGTTTCAAGGCCTCATTTTCTTCTATAGATAGGTTTCTTTTGGGTGGTTTAGACTTTCTTAGAACATGTGACACATCTTGTCTAATTATTTCAGCGGTGTTCGCATCTAATTTTGAAACTGCTGTTTCCACGCCACATATTATGCTCTCTGTTGGTATGTGAGAGGGAGCAATAGCGTAATTGAATCCCTTAGCCACACGCCAATCGAGAAAGTGTTCAATTGGACCGAAGATAAGTTATAAACGGTTTTATTCGTTTCCAATTGCCATGAGGTTAGACTGTGACCGTTATTTTCCGAGACAAATTCGTTTTTGGGCTTCTGTTGGAGCTTCAATTGGTTAAATTTTGCCTGTTGTTGCATGGTTGTTAACTCTGCATTCGTTTCGGCCCTAAATTCGCTAATCTCATCGAATTTATCCCATATTATCGGGTGGAGTGTATTGCTTACCTGTAGGTGGATATCTAGGAGTTTAGTATTAAGAACATCCAAATCTCTTCTGACATGACGTATGGCTTCCCTAAGTAGGGCACAACTAGCTTTCCATAAGATATTCTGTGTTTTTCTGTTGTTCTTCCAGAACTTTACCGTCATGTTTTTCGGAATAACTTCTTCATCGCGGCATCGTTGTAAAAAATGTAGATCGCACAAAAGTTTGCTTCTTTTCGCGCGTAATTTCTCAAATGTTTTACACAAATGAAAAGTATTCTCCCCGTAGAGATTCACTATGTTTGTTTTTAAAAACAAATAGATGTCCGAAATTCTATGGGTTGCCAAAAGTACATAAAGAAAGTGCACCTTTGAGGAAAATAGTAAGCTCAATTGGATCCCCAACACAACACCTAGCCAAATACCTAGCCCAACAACTTCAACCGTTTGCAGTGGGGGCAGACTCATATGTAAAAAATTCGACACATTTCATCGAAATTCTTAGAAAAACGGTCTTACAACCATAGTGTCTTCTTGTAAGTTTTGACGTAGTGTCCCTTTTCACCAACATCCCTATCGACGAAGCCTTGGATATCATAATAGAAAAATACAAACCACCTCAACACCTTGTAGACTTAACAAGGCACTGTCTGATAAACACCTATTTTGTTTAAGAGAACCAACGATACAAACAAGTGGAAGGAGCTCCAATGGGATCGCCACTCTCACCTGTTATAGCGAACCTTCTTATGGAGAACTTTGAGGAGTTGGCACTAAGAACAACAACTCTTAAACCCAGTTTGTGGTTGCGATATCTAGATGATACATTTGTGATTTGGCCTCATGGGAGGGAACACCTCAATAATTTTTAGATCACCTTAATGGCATCCATAACAAAATAAAATTTACCATGGAGGTTGAAGCCAACAATCAACTGTCATTCCTTGATGTTCTCATAAATAGGAAGCAAGATGGAACCCTTGGCCATGCAGTATATAGGAAAGCAACTCACACCAACAGATACCTTCATGCTAATTCTCATCACCACCCAGCCCAACTACAAGCCGTCGTCAAGACTTTAGTAACCAGATCACAAAGGCTAGCTGACCAGGATAACATCAAACAGGAAATGGACAGTTTAAAAACAGCTCTGAAACAAAACGGATTTACAGACCGAAATATACAAAGAGCCCTAAAGTCAAAACCGAGACAAACAGACGAGGAGCATGAGACACTAATAACCAAGGCTTATTTACCGTATGTCAAGGGGACCACGAACAGTATTGCAAGAATTCTACGGAGAAACAACTTCGATACTATTTTCAATACAGACAGAAAAATAGGCATGGTGTTGAGGACTCCGAAGACGAGGATCCCTTTAGAACAACAGGGAGTGTACGAGATTCCATGTGCAGACTGTCATAAAACCTATGTGGGGCAAACTAATAGAAGAATTCAAGCTAGACGTGATGAACACCAGAACGCTGTAAGAAAGCATGAAAAAACAACATTCATTGTGGAACACGCCACCACGATGTCACACCGAATAGACTTTGAGAACACCAGAGTACTGGCAAATAGAGAACACCCGAAATCAAGACTCGTAAGAGAGGCAATTGAAATAGCGAAGAGACCTCACAGTCTAAACGCAACTGGAAACGTTCTCGTGTTGTCATTTAAATAATATCATTTATAGTATTAAGTTATTCAAGTACTTTATCAATTTTAATTGTTTAATTTTAATTTTGTATGTTTCTAAATAAATAATTTTTTTTAAAAAGTGAATTGAATCAAAGTGAATATAAAATTGGCGCAGTCAGTAGGATTGTCCAACACAGTTAGAACACGTGAATACTAACTGACTGTGGAGATTTCTAAATCATTGTGGACAAAACCTACTTGAAAAGGACAACAACTACCAAGTACTAGCAAAGGAACACGCAACCAGGCTAACCAGTGCTAAGTGACGCGGAGAACAGTCCGATGCGAGGAATAATAACGTAAGAATCACATAAAGTAACTATTTTTTTTTATTTTTGAATGACCACCAGTTCTTTCATTTATATAATATTTTATTCCTCATAACCTTACATTCCTAAATAATTTTGAAACTATATATTTTACATAATCATATTATTTTATTTCCATTACTTTGACTTACATATTTCGAAGTATTTGAAACATTATTTCAAGTTTATTATTAATCTACCATTTATACATTCCTATTTCAAATTTGTTATTACTCTATTAAACATTGCTCGATATTGGATTTTGATAAACTAGTTATTTACCATTTACATTTAAAACCTCAACATTTAATTTTTATTTATTGTGCGAATTTATACATTTATAAAAATGGCCACCACTAGACAAGCAGCTACACCAACCGTAGAACCCTATAAGCTTTCGGAAATATTTGCCATAACTTCCTGAGTATGATGGTAATCCAATATTTTTGAATACTTTCATATGCTCCTGTAATACTGCTTACAGCATGGCAACGGATAATCAGCAAGTATTGCTAATTCTCCACATCAAAAATAAGTTACGCGGTAGAGCGGCTGAATTAATTAATTCGCGAAACCCTAGTCAATTAGTTGAAATTCAAACCCACCTAGAAAATCATTTTGGAGATCCTAGAGATCTCTCGGCTTTCTCCCCCCTCACTTTCTCTGCTAGACTCCAGACGCACCAAGCGAAAATGCTAGCAGCTATACACAAACAAAATTTAACCATCAAAGAAAAGCAAGCGCAGATTGACTTAATAGAGTCAATGGCTCTTAATAGCCTCCTCACGGGTTTAGAGCCCAAAATTGGTCAATTCGTTCGCGCTAGCGACCCGTGCAGTATTCTCACTGCCATTTCCAGAATTAAACGAAAACTACAACTATCACATTTAGAAACCCAGAAATTTTCAGGTAATAGAAGTTTCCAACAACCCCCTCGTAAACCAAATAACGGTCCACCTCCAAAACAATGTTTTTTTTGTAAACGCATGGGCCATTTAAGCAACGAATGCTTATTGAGAATGAGACAATTTCAGCACAACCCGAATTCTAATCAGAACTATTCGAATTACCGCCCTCATTTTTCCAATCAACCTGCTAATCAATCTACAAATGTTAATCCCAGTCAACAATTTTCACAGCAACAATTTCGTCCATCTACCAGTAGACAACCCCAAATGTCTGGCAATTACAGACCGAACCCGAGTTTCTTTAAACATCAACAACGCCAACAACCAAAGACTGATCACTTGCACAATCTGCAATTCGGACCATATCACAATGACTATAACTACTCTCAAAACGAAAATCATTACTCTTTACCCGATGAGTACGGAAACGTACAAGATTATCACCCTAATGATTTCGAACAAAACAATAAACCAGAATGTTTCAATACTGAACAGTTATACGAATTTTATTCTGACGAATCTGATTCTTCTCAAGTAAATTTTCATTTGACCCCCACTCAGTCAGAACCCCCAGACCAAGAAATTTCAGAAATTCAAACCCAAATTCTGACAATGAATCTGGACGACTTCAGCCCCAATGTCAACTTCCCAGAACAAAACTTTCTGTAAGACCCCTTCTTTCCTTCAACTCAAAGAATCTTTATTATATTACTGACTCTTCAAACACCTATAAACTTCTTATCGATACGGGTGCAGGACTTTCAATTTTTAAACCTGAAACCTGCCAACGCTTCAAACAACGATTTCCCGAAAACGTAGTCATCCAAGGAATCACCGATCAGAAAATCTTAATCAACGAATCCACCCTTGTACCTTTCAATGTCGCCGACCCACACAAGGTATATATTTGCAACATCGACATTGAATTCGACGGATTACTGGGTTCAGATTTCCTTGAACACTATAACTGCGTTATAGACTTTAACAGCAAACAACTTGTCACTAATTTTAAAACTTCACCTCTCTACAAAGTTACGGATGATACTGTCATGCGTACTCAGAACCCTTCAACTTTCAATAACTGCATCCCGGTTAATACAATCTGTCTAGAACCCCGAACAGAACAAATATGTAAATTAAAATGTAACCTCACTAATACTGATGTTTTCCTATCATCTGCCGAAATAGAAAAAGTTTATCTTCCCCGTGCCCTTGTTAAAATTAATGAAAAAGGCGAATTCCTTACTTCAGTTTTAAATGCAAACGCTATCCCCAAGACTGTTAATTTCGACAATTTGGAACTCGAACCGATAAACAATTTTTCCGAAAACATTCTTTCTGAAAATTACTCTCAAAACTTGACCCAGCCTGATAGACAAACTACAATTATGGAACAACTTCGGTTAGAACATCTGAACGAGGAGGAAGCTGAACTTATTTCTCAACTTTGCCTCGAATATTCCGACATATTCTATTTAGAAGGTGACCAACTGACCTTTACAAACGAAATCAAACATTCGATAGACACTAATAACGCAAAACCCTCTTTCACAAAGTCATATCGGTACCCCCAAATACACAAACAAGAGGTAAAAAGTCAGATATCAAAGATGCTTGACCAAGGCATTATACGTCCGTCTAATTCGCCATGGTCATCCCGGTTTGGGTAGTTCCCAAAAAACTAGACGCATCTGGTACCCAAAAATGGCGTGTCGTCGTCGATTATCGTAAATTAAATGAACTTACTGTTGACGACAAATATCCCCTACCGAACATTTCGGATTTACTTGACCAACTTGGCAAATGCCAATACTTCACCACTCTCGACTTAGCTTCAGTCTTAAAAACGCTCCATCCATCTTCCAAAGGGTAATGGATAATATTCTTTTAGGTGTTCAAAACGAGAGATGTTTAGTCTATATGGACGACATTATCGTTTATTCTCCGACTATACATGAGCACATAGCCCGACTTTCTGAAGTTTTCAAACGATTGCGAAAAGCCAATCTAAAAATCCAACCCGACAAATGTGAGTTTCTTCGCAAAGAGGTCGCGTATCTTGGCCACCTTATAACTCCCGAAGGCGTGAAGCCTAACCTCTCAAAGGTAGATTGTATCTTAAATTTTCCTCAACCAAAAAACCCAAAAGATATCAAGTCCTTCTTAGGGTTAGCTGGTTATTACAGGCGATTCATCCACAATTTCGCCAAGATTTCAAAACCTTTGACAAGATTACTTCAAAAAGACACACCATTCCAGTTTGATTCAGAATGTGTCAAATCTTTCTGACGAATTAAAAAGAGCCCTTACTTCTACTCCCATACTCATATACCCTAATTTTGAAGAGCCATTTATTCTTACAACCGACGCCAGTTCATTTGCTATCGGCGCAGTGCTCTCTCAAGGCCCCGTAGGTAAAGATTTACCCGTAGCCTATGCCTCCAGAACTCTCTGCAATGCTGAAACTAAGTATTCAACCATAGAACGAGAACTCCTTGCAATAGTGTGGGCGGTTAAATACTTTCGTCCGATAATTTTTGGTCGTAAGTTTTTACTTCTGACTGCTCACCGCCCGTTAACTTGGCTGTTTTCTATAAAGGACCCTGGAAGTAGACTTGCAAGATGGCGCCTTAAGCTCGAGGAGTACGACTATCAAATAATTTACAAACCCGGCAAAGTAAATAAAAACGCCGACGCGCTCTCTCGCATTTAAGTTAACAACTTTAATGAATACATATCATTTCAAGCAAACAATCATCTAACACCATTTACAGTACTCCCAACAAACGAAACTAACGATGACTCACAAGAACCCCAGACGAGAAGTCCCATTAATCTCCAATAAATCTCCGAAGAATTTAAAACTTTTGTCGAGCGATATCAAACCGTCTCTCTCATAGATTACGACCAAATTCAATTTTCTAGTTGCCAACTCCTAGACCGAGGAAACAAAAACATCCTAGTATTTCCCCAAGGCTCTCTCATGAAAAATTTTCACCATGACATCATGGAAGACATTTTTGAGGAAAATGCTGATTTCCGTACCCCTAGAGTAAATGTCTTTGCAAGCAAAAGTGTCAGAAAAAGACGCTATTACATCGTCCCTCTCCCTTCTGACCCAGAAATAGTCAACGAGATTCTTTTCGCATCTCTGTATAATAGTAGAGAAGTGTTTACTGAAAATGAAGTATTCTGTGTTGAGAATAACATTGAACTGCCCATTTTGGAAATGCTTTCGTTTATCTTTTCCGAAATCGATATCAAATGGAAAGTTTGCCAAAATATCGTCCAAACGGTTGAGAAAGACCAAATACCCATCATTCTCGACCAATTCCATAAGGGCAAAAATAATATACACCGAGGTATCAATGAAACTATCCGCAGAATAAAAGAAAAATACAATTGGCAAGGACTGACTAAGGACGTTGACAATTTTATCAAAAACTGTCAATCTTGCCAGAGAGCAAAAGTTTACCGGAAAAATCTCGACAGCCCACTTGTCATTACTGAAACCCCACGGACACCCTTTGAACGCGTCAACATCGATATTCTAGAAGTCCCGACAAAAAACTACGCATTAACTATCCGGGACGAACTAACAAAATTCTCTCAGGCCTACCCCATAACCGACAAATCCGCAAAAACCGTTGTTAGTACCTTACTACTCTATTTCCAACACTTCGGTACTCCATTACGGATACATTGTGATTATGGCAGGGAATTCGACAACACACTAATGAGAGACTTGTGTAAGCTATTTGACATCAAACTATCTTATTCTAGTGTGGGACATCCCCAGTCAAATGGTTCATTAGAACGATTCCACTCGACCTTATTAGAGATGATTAGAATCCATAAAGTAGAAAATCCTGACGAACACCCTTTTAACATCCTCCCTTATGCAATCATTGCATATAACAATTCTGTAAACAAAACTCATGGATTCACCCCTTACGAACTTGTTTATGGACATACTTCGAGTAGGACTCCAGAAACTCTCTACAACCAACAAGCCCTGATAACTAATTACATCAGAGATCTCAATTATCGTATCTCTCACTATTATAAAATTGCTCGCGAAAGAACGGAAATCCAAAAACATAAAGCGAAAGTCAGATTTGATGAACACGTTTCTGAAAATCTCCCTAACTATCAAATAGGCGATAAAGTCTATATTAAAGAATCCCAGATCAAGGACAAACTCCAAAATAAATTCAATGGTCCTTTCGAAATCCTGGAGATTCACAGAAACTCCGCAACAGTACTAAACCCTAAAACCAACCAAAAATCAAAAGTAAATTTCGACCGAATGAAACCGTTCTCAGAAAGTTAATTTCTGTTTCAGGTTTTGCCTGCTGTTCGGGTCAGCAGTACCCCAATTTCAAATACAACCAATAAACAATACTTTAGGTATCTACTTCCATAACCAAGCAGAAATAACTGTATCCAATGATAAATGGACACTTTTAGTACACAGAAACATTTCTACACTAGAACAAGTATTTACAACAAATAACAGAATATTACAAACTCTTGTAAAAACTGTTAACTTCAATTCTTTTGCTATGAACTACTTTCGCCCAGACGTACAAACCCACATTAACCTTCTCAATCAAATTTCTAACTCAATCAAACAGAAATTTACTGACATTCACATGGACACTAAAAGACACAAACGAGGTATACTTGATGGGGCAGGTACCTTTTTAAGGCAATCACCGGCAATTTAGACGCCGCCGACGGAAAATACTTTACCGAAAGCATAAACCGCTTAAATCAAGGCCAACTTCAAATTGAGAACTTACAAAAAAACCAAATAAATGTCACCACATCCGTAATTAAAGACTTCAAAGAAACTATCCAAAATCTTAGAATTGACGAGAAACTTTTTAACGATAACATGATAAAGCTGGAAAACACTATCGGAAAAATTAATGATAAGGTCGCCTACGTCGAATCAAAACTCGCACTACTTGAAATGTGTGAAAAACTTATGGAGAATTATCTCTACTTAGAAGATAATTTAAATGATGTTTTAAATTCTATCACATTCGCGCATCTGAAAATAATTCACTCTTCAATTTTAACACCAGAACATCTTATTACCTCATTACAGGAAATATCGCAAAATTTAGTGAAAAGTAACCTTCCATTGGCTGTAAAGTACTCGAGCATCGCACAATATCTAGAAATCATTGAACTAGAGGCATTTCAAACATATACCGATCTTATATTTGTGTTAAGAATCCCTTTAGTCGAACAACATCCTTACACAGTCTTTCATTTATATCCTATCCCTATATACGATGAAAGAACAGGCTTATATCATATGCTATCCTTCACTCAAAAGTATCTTGCAAAGAATGATGATTCTTTAATGTTTATTCCGATCAAAGACTTAAGTGCGTGTAAACCGTTATCCACTCGTAAGAAACTGTGTTCTGAACTTTACGCATATCCTATTGACACAAACGCGTTATGTGAAGCTCAACTTCTAAAGAATGTCCAGAAGGTACCCGACAACTGTAAAAGCTCACTAATATTCACTCAAGGATACAACGTTCAAAAACTAGAATTACTGTTTGAGCGCAATTCACTGTTACAGTGAATTGCGCTCAAACAAACCCAAAAACTTTTACAATCTCCCTCAACTCCATATTGACTCTTCAATCAGAGTGTAGTGCGTTTATAGGAATTACAAAAGTTCAAGCCGAATCTGGTAAACAAACCGATGTTCTAGAAACCTTCCAACCAGTAACAGTGCCGTTCAACTGTTGCGACGCAGTGCCAGAAAAAATTATAATTCCTGAACTTCAGCCCCTGAAGCTGAACACGCTTAACGTAGAAGAATTAGACGTAGCAAATCACAAATTGGAACAATATTCCAGAGACCTCGATGGTCTCATAAACCAGCCGTTTGTAACCAAAAATATCTCTTGGTTTACCTATACAACCATAGCTGCTCTCATGATCATAGCAGCACTCATCACCATCCAAGCTGTCAAAAAGAGGATGGTAAAACCTCCAAAGGACTGCAATCCTGACCAGACTTCAGTGCCTCAGCCAAGACTCAAATTCTTCCCCAAGCTTAGGCCTGTTTTGAAAACAGAACAAAGCTTAGAGACGCAAGTTTAGGTATACCCTTTATGTTCTCTAAAAACACCATTTTTAATATTGATTTATATCATTAACCTTTTTATTTTTCTACACATTATTTTTATTCACATTTCCTTTTACTTTATATTTTATTTTGATATGTTTCGGTTAAGCATTTAATTATTACTCGTATTATTTTATTGCTCATTTATTTTAACATATTTTGATTATATTTTACAAATATCAATTTGATTTTTACCTATTACTTTATTTTATTCATATTTTATACACTTATTACTTATTATTCATACCATTCAAACATCATTTTATATTATTTTATGTTTCTGTTCATAAAAGTTGATGTTATAGCATCAACTGTTGATATGTAAAGGGAGTTGTTATATGCAAAATATATCAGCACTTAGTTCACACAGTCAAGAAGTCAACGGAATTTAAAGCGTACGTGACTTCTCAGGGATATCAAATTTCATCTTGAATTATATGCAAACAACTTCCCGGAAACCTACACGAGTCCGTTTACCCAGTAAAAACGCTGACTTGCATCAGCACTTTTGTCAATGTTATAAAAGCAATGGAAACGTTCTCGTGTTGTCATTCAAATAATATCAGTAAAGTTATTAGTACACTATTTTAATTGTTTAATTTTAATTTGTATGTTTCATCTTAGTTCACTTTGAGATAAAAAATGGTTCTCGAAAAGACTCTGTAGGAGAGAGAGAAATTGAAACGGACTTTACAACAATATATATGAACAAGGCTAGTCAACGGAATATTATAAGACGTTTACTCCGTGACTTCAGAGTCTAGATTGAAGGGCCTCAATCTGCCTACTCCCCAAGAGTCAAATAGGTAACTGAACTGAATTTGTGTCTCTCTGTTTCTTTTATAATTAAGCGCTGGGTTTGACGTGATGAGGCTGTGTGATGCTTGTTTAATCTGGCATTACGGAGGTCCAACTGTGGGAAGCCGAGAGCTTCCCGGAAATCGCTTCGCGAATGGTAGATGTCCTAAGGGAGTTAAGAGATACGATAGTCCTACGAGTCCTGTTTGGAGATTATTGCGCGAGACCTGAAGTCGGATCTTTTTTGCGAAATGACAAAGAATGTTCATATGGTTGACGCGCCTATTTGTAAAAGCTTTGTGGGCAATCGCGACTGACTTGCATCGTTAGGTACTTTTTCTTTAGGGTTTCCGGTTAAGTTTTGTCAGGTGTTGAAATGTTATATGTCGGTGTAGGAATTTTGCAGTGACTCCTCGAATGTACGGAAGGAAGTCTTTCCAGTGTTGTTGGTCTGTGATGGGTTGGTGTACTCTCGATTGTTGTACAATGCGGTCTGGATGATAATTCAAATAATATCATTAGGCGAATATAAGGGCCAAAGTATTAAGTTATTGGGCAGGGTGATGATGTGATTGGGTATTTAAGTATCATTGGTGTGGGTTGGTTTCCTATAGAGTACTATTATGAGGACATTCGGATTCGATTTCCATTATAAATTGAATGTTAGAATGTTATTGAGGTGTTTAGAAAGAAGTCTAACAAATCTCTGCCATGAGACCAAATAGTATCATTATTAAGCCAGCAGGAAGGAGTTTAGGGCCTGGGTTTCTATTTGTTTTGCAATTGTTCTAAATAAACTTGTTTGAACAAGTGTCTTGAAATGAAAATTTGTTAGAAGAAGAGTGCTGTACCAGATGATGAGAAGAGATGCCACAAGTATCCTTCAGAAAACCAGAGATATTGTGTTTAGATTTAGAGTAAACGTTTCTGTGAAGTATATATAACCAGGATATATTTTCTGAAATTCTATAAGCTTCTAATATATCTAGAAAGGAAGAAGAATTCTTTACGTACGAGGATGCTTGTTCGGCTAGAGGTTGAAGGGTTTTGGCTAAGTACCGGGCTAATTCTTGAGTCGGGGATTGTACTGAACTGACAATGGGCCTAAGAGGAATGTCCGGCTTATGAATCTTGGGTAGTCCGTAAATTTTGGGAATTTTAGAAGATTTTTCACGAGGAATGATGGCCTTTTTGACGTCAAGAAGAAGATGTGTTGTGTTGATGATTTCCTTGGTCTTTTTCTCTAAGTAAGTAGTCGGATTATTATTAATTATTTCGTAGTCTGTAGTGTGGAGTAGAGATTTCATCTTGTGAATATAGTCCTTAGTGTTAAGAAGAACAGTCGCGTTACCTTTGTCGGCAGGAAGAATAGTTATGTCGCCGTTGTCAGGTAGTTGTATTAATGTATGTCTTTCTTTGGAAGTTAGGTTTGATTTTGGTGGCTTTGATGTGCAGAGTACTCTAGTAATGTCTTGACGAGTATCTTCAGCCTCAATATTTGCTAGTTCAACCAAAGCTACCTCAACTTGAGAAATGATTGGGATAGTTTTTGGCGTCACTGCAAAATTGAAACCTTTGGATAGGACGTGTAAATTGGTAGAGTCTAAGGAGAAGTCAGAAAAGTTGTAGACGGTCGTCTGAGGGAGTGAGGTGACAGCAGGTTTTTGTTTTGTAATAAGTCCTGTTAGTTTATATTTTTGAGTCACTGTTTTCTTTTGAGCCAAGTGTGCCGCTTTATCTCTCGAAATGCGATCAAAATTGTCCCACAGAATTGTATGAGGGTTGAAAGTATGTAATGACGAGTAATAACCATGAATATGCATAAAACTATTTTAAGGAATTTACTAGTTTATAACTTTTCTTAATTCAATTAAGACAAGACTATTTGAATTAATATCAACATATCAAAAGTTTTGTAAAATAATACATCTTTCACATCATAAAAAAAATTGTTCAGTCAACTTACCTACCAATTAATTGTCAAGTTGATATATTGTGTTTTTTCCTCAAGATCATTGTTTAAACTACATGATATATTAATATTAAATCCTCTGAAATCTGTAGTTTTAATATTTAAACATCACTTACAGTAAGTTGTCTTTATATTTTATTATACAGAGTGTTTTGTAGAACATTCTTCAAACATGGAAGGCAGGAAGTGGGCTCATGTGCTATATTATATAGCCCATATAAAATCTAGATATCTTACGGTTTTTGTTTTTTTTTTATTTTTATTTCTCAGATTTTTACTTTTAAACTGTTGTATTTTTTATATTTTTCACTGTATCTTCACCAAATAAACTTAAATGTAATCTATGATGTTTGTTGGCTCATCTGCATTCGATATTTGATACAAATGATTGATTGAAAAAATTATATGAGACCACAAATGGCGAGGTTCCATAAAATAGTAATTAAATTAAACACTTTATCACGTAACAAAAAAAAAATAATAAGAAGCACATCGAGAACTTCGAATGCTGACAAAAACGTCACACATTTCTAACAATATATCACACGTATTGGAAAGTAATCAGTATCATAATAAAATTTGAGTTTGTAACTTTCAAGGTGAGAACTACAAAAAATAAGACTTACTCCAAATTGCAATAATTTTGTAGAAATTTTGTTAGAACCGGCTTCTACCGCTACGGATGCAATCGCGACACCTTTTTCTGACTCCTACAGTGGCAGTTTTTAGTCGCATCCCATCCCATATTATTTCAAAACCAACATTTATGCTTGGCCCGTCCCCATACAAAAAAATCAAAGGTAGTCAGGTCTGGCGCGCTTGGAGGCCAGAGTATAGGGCCAGTTCTTTCAATCCACGCGTTTGGGAATGAATTGTCGAGGATCACTCTGATATTTCGCCTATAATGTGCTGGCCAGTCATCTTTTTTGAATATTATTGGTCTGCCTCGAATGGGATTTCATCTCATAAAATCGATCATCCCGCATGTTTTGGAACGCAACATTCATTCTTTTCCTTAACTACTCCTTGGTTTCTATTTCGATCTCGTAAATGACTTGAATTTTTAATGAACGATTTATCGATCTTATTAGATGAAGTCCTATTGGAAGACAGACCAAAAATATTCAGAAAAGATGGCTGTTCCGCACAATATAGTAAAACTTTCAGAGAGCTCCTGGACAATTCATTCCCGAACGCGTGGTTTCAGAGAACTGGCCCTATACTCTGGCCTCCAAAGTCGTCAGACCTGAATCCCTTTGATTTTTTTGTATGGGGATGAGCCAAGCAACTCGTTTATGAGAGAGAAATAAAAACCAAGGAGCAGTTAAGAGCAAGAATAAATGTTGGTTTTGAAATAATAGGGGATGAGATGCGACTAGAGACTGCCACTGTAGGAGTCAGAAAAAGATGTCGCGATTGCATCCGTAGCGGTAGATAATTATTGTAATTTGGTATATGTTTTATTTTTTGTAGTTCTTACCTTGTAAGTTACAATCTCAAATTTTATTATGATACTGATTACTTTCCAATACGTGCGATATATGGTTGGAAAGGTGTTGAAGTGGTTTTTGTAAGCAGTCGAAGTTCTCCATGTTCTTCTTATTTTTTTTTGTAACGTGATAAAATATTTAACTTAATTACTGTTTGCTGGAACCTCATCATTTGTAATCTTGTATAATTTTTTCAATCAATCATTTGTGCCAAATATTGAATGCAGATGAGCAAACAGACATCATAGATTACATTTAGGTTTATTTTGAGAATATACAGTGAAAAATAACAGTTTAAATGTAAAAATCTGAGAAATAAGAAAAAAATTGGAATAAAAAAAACAAAAACAATAAGATATCTAGACTTTATATGGGCTATATAATATAGCACATGAGCCCACCTATCTGCCCTCCATGTTTGGCGAACGTTCTACAAAACACCTTGATATTACTCTATTTTTTAATTTTGTGTAACTTGTTGAAAATGAAATGAATTGATGAAGAAGTAAATATATTTCGAAAGCTCTTCATAAGTAAAAACAGTACTCTTGTTATTACATCCCACGTTTTTGGCTGCTTCCCGTTAACTACTTTCTGATATATACCATTCCAGCCGTTAATACCCCTAGTAAATGTATATATATATATATATATATATATATATATATATAAATCTTAGAAAAAATGTGTTATGTAAGCAGTTAGGATATTTGAATTATGTTCTTCAGTTATTATAGTTATGAAACGACTTGAAAAAATTTTAGAAGCAGTTGTTTATTAAGTGTTGTTGAAATATAAGATCGAGTGGAATTATAGTTTATAGGGTGGTTAAAAAAAATTGTTTAATATCAGCAAGTAGTTGCTTATATAGGATATGCGGCGGAGTATAATTACAGTTTTACAAGTGGATTTAAAAAATATTACAAAGAAGTGATACGATCTACAAGGTGTTTTATATACAGGATATAAAAGGAAAATGTGGTTGTATTACAGGATGAAGTAGCGATATACATACAAGGTGACAGAAAAAAAAATTTGAACAAAATTATTATATAAGGTGCTCCATAGGCAGTTGCAGTTTTGGTGAAATATATTGGGGATTAATGAATTTATATTTACAGTTAAACATTGTGAGCCAAAAATGTTATACTGGGTAGCGTATACGTAGTTGCATATACAAGGTATTTAAAATAAAGGGAGGAGTAGAATTATAGTTATAGGATAAAAAATGTTATACTGGTAGCCTATAAGTAGTTGCATATACCAAGTGGTTAAAATAGAGGGTTGAGTAGAATTATAGTTATACAGTACGCATAAAAAAACGTAGGATAGAACATGAGCTGTTACAGATATGCAATATCTGAAACATGGGCGAAGTAAAATTATAATTATACAGTGTGATTAAAACAATATTAGTACAAGTTAGAAATATGAGGTGGAGACAAATTATGATTTCCAGATTTCCAAAAAATATCAGATAAATGATTATACAGCGTACTGAATAAGCAATTGCATGTTTAAGATAGTTGAAATATAGAGTGGAGAAGGGTTATAGTTAAGTGTTTAAAAAATGTTATATTTGGTTATAAAGTAAACTTATAGTAATACGGAATGGTGCAAAAGCTGATAGACAAATAAGTTAAATTGGTTGACTACTTGGCAGAAGTATAAAAATAAATATTGATGGAAGTAGAGTTGTAGTTATACAAGGCGTTTCAATAAAAAAATTGAATAAAGTTGTTATATGAGGTGGACAATAAGCAATTGCAGTTTAGGTGAAATATGTTGGGGTTTGGTGGATCCATAGTTATATAGGGTGGTACAAAAACGTTATACTGAGTGGCAGACAAGTACTTGCATATATATGGTAGTTGGAATAGAGGGAGGAGTAAATTTATATTAAATACTTAATATTAAAAAAAGTTGCATGTAAGCGGGGGTTGAAAAATAAGATGTAGAAAAATTACACTTTCTAGGGTGGTTCAAGAAATATCAGAAAAATGGATGGATAAGATGGTTTAAATATATATATATATATATATATAGTGGAGCAGAGTGATAGTAAAGTGTCTAAAATATTTTATAGTTGGTGGTCCATAAGCAGATGCATATACAGGGTGGTTGAAATATTTTGTAGAGTAAAATTATGGGTATACAGAATGGTCAAAAACGTGGACAAATAAGTTAATAATGGTTGACTAATTCGCAGCAGTATAAACAGGATCGTTTAAATATAGATTAAAGTAGAATTATAGTTATACAAGGTGGTTCCAAAAAAAGTTGAATCCTACTATGTGAAGTACCTAAAATATAGAGCGAAGCAAAATTATAGTTATACAGTGTGTTTAAAAAAATCTTAGAAAAAGTTGCATATAAAGGGTGGTTAAAATACAGGGTGGAGAGAAATTATGCTTTACAAGATGACTCAAAAAATGTCAGAAATAATTGTTATATAGGGTACACCATAAGCATAGCTGAAATGTAGGGTGAAATACAGGTATTGTTAGATGTTCAACAGCATATACAGGATGGTAGCACCATAGGGTGAAGCAGAATTACAGTTATACAAGGAGGTTCAAAAAAATGTTGAATAAAATTGTTAATTAAGGTGGCCATGGTCACTTGCAGTTTGAGTAAAATATGTTTGGGATTGGTTTTATTGTTATTTTGAGGAGGTTCACAGAAGTTAGAAAATGTTGTTATATAGAATAGCCCATACGTTTCATAAGCTATTTCGTTTTGAACAGAATTGTACATTCCATACACGGGTAACGGCTAGTATTATATAAGCTTACTTTATATAAACGTATATTATATAAGCGACGAACTGAAACAAAGATTTAGTTTGTAAATAGGGCTTTGAACATTTCTAGAGCAGAAACCATTGCACTTTCAAAAATAAGCTGCTATGACATGCATATTCCACATCAGTAGTATTGAAAACAATAACATGGTCAAAGTATTGTCATTTAATATTATCTTTCAGTAGAAATAAATATAACATGAGAATCCGCTGCCGATTCATCATATTTTGCAATATTAGTGTGATTTGAAATTCAGTACCTATTTAATGGTTAAAATCTTTCATCTGTATTTTCATAGAAACTGAATCAGTTATTTCCTAGTGCAGGCAGTCTTATAACAAGATAATTTACTATCAAATATATTCACACTTCTTCCTTATTACAAGTCTTGTTTGTTTAAAAAAGTTCTCGTTTCAAGAGAGAGTCCCTGGGGCATTTTCCTCATCTTATGATCCATCAATGAAGGGCGAATTCCACCATGATCGAAAATACGTAAAAAATAATCGACTGTTTTCTGAATCACTCTTGTATGCATTAAAATATCCTTATACTCTTCCCCCCTTTACAAAGAGAATTGCTTTTTAGCAACACCCTCTGTAAGTTTCCCTAGAGTAATGTGCACCCCTAATACCTTTGTAACACATGAAGTGGATTCAACTTTCCAATCTAATTACATGAACAAGAGGTAAAACACCAATGTTGAGTTGAGATTATTATGACACAGACGAAAACGTTGTTATGGATTTCAATTTAAACCACAGTATCAAATTTAATTCCTCCAATGTTCATAATGGTTTTCAAATAACGAAACACATTTTTTGCAAAAAAATCCTTTTTTAATATATGGTTCATGCGCGTCTATGCTCAGGCCTAATTGAGAATTATGGTTCGTCATAATACACTGGCAATTTTTCATAGATCTATGAGAAGAAAAAAATACTCTGCGTACAACAGGAAATAAGGCATTTTTTGGAGATACATGTTTTCATAAATGTTAATAATGTTTTCGATTAGGTATAAAATACCTAGTTATTTCTCTTACAAATCCTAAATTATCGTAGTGAATTGCTGAAGCATTTTTTGTTAAAGTTAAATGGCTATCGATTAAATTAAATTTAAAAAAAATAAGTCGGCATCAATTGTTTTGTTTAAATACAATAATGATTCCCACAGCACTATTTAAATAAAAAAATATCTTTATAAAGTGTATATAGACCATAATATAATAATAATAATATTAGTTGTGTCATCTTGAGAAATGGCCTTTGGCACAAAGAGCGGACGAGACTAAAGAACTACAACAAGAACAGACAACCAACCCTGACCTGCTTGAGAAGATCCAAGCAGAAATGGAATGAGCTCTTATAGAGTATAGTGGAACAGATCCACTGACTATACCAGCTCTTCTCAAACTAAGATCTTCTAAGAAGTTGGGTATCGTCTTGCAGGCTATGAACAAATTTATCTTGCCAAACTATGTTTTAGGTGCTAATACGTTAGAGTCGCTACACATAATCATCTGCTGTGCTGGAACTTTCATCTGCAGAACAATTGGGGTCGCAGTAAGACCAAAGCAAAACCCCCCCAATTTAGACAAACACCTCGAATATCACCTTGGCAAAGAAGACTTGAAGGGAAAATCAATTCTCTTCGGAAAGACGTTGGAAGACTGACCGAATACCAACGAGGAGTCAGCAACAACAGAATAGAAAGGCTTGTCAATACTATCATGGACAATAACCGAATACACTCCCAGTGGGATGGAGAAAACATCACATCTCAGCAGTGTCTGGACAGGCTACGACAAAAGCTCTCCGTCTACACAAGCCGATTGAGAAGGTACAAAACCAGTAACCAACGGAAACTAGGCAACACACTTTTCCGACAATCAGAAAAAGGGTTTTACAGAAAACTTATCAACACCAATAATAATGAAGCCCCTAGTTACCCCATTAAAACAGACATCGAGGAATTCTGGAAAACACAGCTTTCCACACCAATCTCCTAAAACTCCAGAGACAGCTGGATTAATGAGGAGGAGGCTGCATTTCAGAACTGTGATACCATGCAACACCAACCATTTATAACAAAAGACACATCCAACATAATGAAGCACCTCCAAACTGGAAAGCACCAGGACCAGATGGTGTACAAAATTACTGGATCAAGAAACTGTACGCAACCCACGAAACACTAACAGCCCTTATAAATGACGTAATTACCCACCCACACAAGATGCTAGTTTCCTTACGCATGGTGCTACAACCTCTTACCAAAGGACAACCTATGTGCACAGGTCCCAGCAAAGTAGCGACCAATCACTTGCCTTCCAACCTTATACAAACTCATAACATCGTGCATTAATCATCGCATTTTCAAACATTGTGAACTGAACGACATAATTACTCAACAACAAAAGGGATGCGCGAAAAATTCGATGGGCTGCAAAGAACAACTGATAATTGATTCCGTTGTCTGCAATCAAGCCCACGCCAAACGCCGAAATCTCTACATGGCATATGTGGACTACAAAAAGGCCTTTGATTCTGTTCTACATGATTGGCTCATTAAGGTACTGAAACTCTATAGAGCGAATAATTGTATTATTAAGTTTTTAGAATATGTCATGTCCACCTGGCAAACCAAAATCTCACTGAATGAAGCCAACTGTTCGATACAAACTGACCCCATTCCAATCAAAAGGGGTATATTCCAGGGAGACTCTCTTAGCCCGCTGTGGTTCTGCCTTGCCATGAACCCTCTCTCAAACAAACTGAACTCGACTAATTTTGGGTTCAGTTTCAAACTTCAAAAGTTCAAAAGTTGATGGCAGCTACGAAACAACAGCTGCTTAATGTGCTTAAAATAGTAGAAGGGTTCTATAGGGACATCCATATAAAATTTGGCTTAGACAAATGCCGAATTATTAATATAGTTAAAGGCAAAATACAGCAGGGGCACTTCGAAATGGGAGATGGCACCTCAATTAAATCTATGGGGGAAGGTCATACTTATAAATATCTGGGAATAAACTAGGCTCAACGTATTGATCACATGACTATGAAAAAGGACCTAACAGCAGAGTTTTATAGAAGGGTAAGACGACTGTTGAAAACTAAATTAAACAGTAAAAATGTGTTTCAGGCTATTAACACCTATGCGTGTTCAGTGCTCAGTTACTCTTTCGGTATGGTTAATTGGTGCAAGACTGTCATTGAACAATTACAACGAAAAGTTCGAGTTTTACTAACAAAAGCTCAAAATCACCACCCAAAGAGCTCTGTCGAACGTACAACTTTGCCACGGTATCAAGGAGGAAGAGGATTGACAGATCTAAGCAAACTATTAGATCAACAAATTTCCATTTTGCGTAGTCATTTCCAGAAACTCGCAGAATTTTCTGATCTACACAGAGTCCTTTGCCAGGTTGATGACTCAACACCACTGCGACTGACACTACAACATGTCCAATTACACCACAAGACCACTGATCCGAAACTGCTGAAATGGAAAGAGAAGCCCCTTCATGGAAGACATATAAATGACGTCAACCAAGATTATGTCGACAGTGCAGCGTCGAACTACTGGTTGATCTCTGCTCATATGTTTCCTGCAACGGAAGGCTTTATATTGGCAATCCAAGATCAAGTAATTCCAACTAAGAACTACCTAAAGTACATCGTTAAAGACCCTTCTATTAACAACGACAGATGCAGGTACGGTAGCCAAACATCTGAATCTATCCAGCATATCACAGGAGGTTGTCTAGCGTTCGCTGCAACTGAATACAAAGAACGACACGATGATGTGGCAAAAATACTTCACCAGGAACTAGCACTGAAACTTGAATTATCACGGTCGGTAAGATTACCATACTATAAATACAAACCAGAATCTGTTTTAGAAAATAACAACTACAAGCTGTACTGGGACCGGATGATGTTGAGCGATCGGACTGTTGCTCACAATCGACCAGATATAGTTTTAGTAGATAAAATCTCTAGGAAAACAACTTTAATTGACATAGCAATTCCTAACAACAATAATATAAATATCAAACAAGCTGAGAAAATAACGAAATATAGAGATTTGGAATTTCAAATAAAGACTCAGTTGGACATGGCCAACACACTAACTGAACCAATTGTTATGTCAACCACAGGACTAGTCCCAAAACATCTATTAAACCATTTAAAATACCTCGGTCTGGACGAACATCTTTACAAACAAATGTAAAAGCCGTCCTGTTAGGAACGGCCCGGACGGTCAGGAAATTCATGGGATACCGCCGCCACGACTCCAACCACGGGCCTGAAAACATGGCAAGGGCTCCCACAGAGCTAAACCCTTTTGATATCTACGATATTTGGGGTTTAGTGAATTTTCCCCTAAAGGCACTGATAGCGTGCCTTAGAGGGAGTGTGATACGATACATTGTATGGTCAAGTCGGCATAATAATAATAACTGACAGAACAACAAGTTCAAGTATACCACCAGACAATTGATCAGAAGCTGCTCAAATCGAAAGAGAAGCCCCTTCATGGAAGACATATAAATGACGTCAACCAAGGTTATGTCGACAGTTCAGCGTCAAACTACTGGTTGATCTCTGGTCAAGTAAAGCCAACTAAGAGCTATCCAAAGTACATCGTCAAAGACCCTATCAACAACGACAGATGCAGATTTAGTTGCCAAACATCTGAATCTATCCAGCATATTACAAAAGGTTGTCCAGCGTTCGCTGCAGGTGAATACAAAGAACGACACAATGCTGTGGCAAAAATACTGCACCAGGAACTAGCCCTGAAACTTGAGCTATCACAGTCGGTAAGAACACCCAACTATATATACAAACCAGAATCTATTTTAGACAATAACAACTACAAACTGTACTGGGACCGGATGATGTTGACCGATCGGACTGTTGCTCACAATCGACCAGATATAGTTTTAGTAGATAAAATCTCTAGGAAAACAACCTTAATTGACACAGCAATCCCTAACAACAACAATAATATAAATAATAAGCAGGCTGAAAAAATAGCCAAATACAGGGATTTTGAATTTTAAATAAAGACACAGTGGGACATGAACAACACACGAACTGTACCAATTGTTATGGCAACAACAGGAGTAGTCACAAAACTTCTACTAAATAATTTAAAATACCTCGGTCTGGACGAACATCTTTACCAGATAATCCAAAAAGCCGTTCTGTTAGGAACAGCTCGGACGGTCAGAAAATTCATGGGAAGCTGCGACGACTCAAACCACGGGCCTGATAACCTGGCTACGGCTCCCCTTTTGATATCTAGGCTATCTGGGGTTAGTGAATTTTCCCCTAAAGGCACGTTAGGCGTGCCTTAGAGGGAGTGTGCTGCCATACACTGTATGGGCAAGTCGGGTTATAATAATAACTAGTGGTCACCCAGTGGTCGAAATTCGACCCTATTTCATGAAATTGTAAAAAGTATAATTTTATAACAAATAGAGTTGTGGATAAATCGGAGAAGTAAATGTAATGACCAAAATTGCTCACTCATATTGACAAATCTATTGCAATAAAAAAAAATGTAATCAAATATCGGTATCCGAAATTTTTTTATGTACATCTCAAGCCTATAGGAAGTATTAGTTTTAATATCTCGCAAATACCAATTTAAATGAAGATTTCTCAATTTTGCAAAAACGGTGCTTATAGTGTCACCTACTCCTGTCCTAATAGAAAATTCATAGCTGATCCCTGTCGAGACCGATGGTTTCGGCAGAGTCACATCCACCCTCTTCAAGTCCGTTCGCATAATTCTCGTATCCTGCGGCTTACGCTTCTAGTTACTCGAGTAGTATTTTTAATTTTTGATTCCAGAAGTTTAACATCTATAATATTTAAAATTTTACAGGACAAATTAACAGAAGATAAATTATTCGAGTGAAATACTAGATTACAAAGCGACAATTAATGATATGTTAAACTATTTTGAAGAACAAACTATTTAAATGTAAGTAATTAGTTAGGAACGTTTGGTATATTCTATACTATTGTTGTAAAGTCCGTGGGTTCAATTTAAAATTATAAAACTAATATTCACTTTCACTTTTCTAGTAATTTTTATTTACATCGAATGTACAACAGCTGATTCAAATATCACAATAACATTTTCACATATAAGCTCTTCGCTCCATCAACTAACTGCGATCTTGGCGTGCTTCCTTTTATAAAACCAGCGTCGAATTCTCCAGTAAAATCAGTCATTCCTCATACATGTGTCGAGTCTTTTCGAGAACCATTTTTTATCTTAAAGCGATTGTTGACGTACTGATATGAAACAGGGTCGGCTTTGGGTAAATTTCGTAACACTACCCCCCCTTTTAATTCTTATCGTCCCGATCAGAAACATCCTCTCCATGGTAGGGAGCGAGTCCATCTAAATGAGCCACCTTCAATTTAGCCTTGGGGTTTCGAAGGATCCGGTAGACGACGTCATTCAGCCTCTTGACAACCTCGTATGGACCATCCCAGGCGGGTGTAAGCTTTGGGGATTTACCCTTGCTCTGTTGGGGGTTGTACAGCCAGACTTTGTCCCTCTCCTGGAACCCGACTGAATTGGCCTTGAGGTCGTATCGCGTCTTCATCCGGTCACTGGTGGCCAACATCTGCATTCGGGCTAATTCGTGTATTGCCAGAATGTTATGTCGGAGCTGGTCGGCATAATCGTCGATGTCTTGGGGAGGTTCTTCGGAGGAGCCAAATGTCAAATCGCAGAATAATCGCAGCTCCTTTCCGAATAGGAACCTGGCTGGGGTCAGGCCTGTACTATTATATACAGCAGAGCGATATGCCAACAGGAATAGAGGAATATGCTCATCCCAATCACGCTGGTTATTGCTGACGACCTTGGATAGGTGCTGTTCTAAGATCCTGTTGAATCTTTCCACCATTCCGTCTGACTGTAGGTGTAATGGTGTTGTTCTCGTTTTCCTGATCCCTAACATCGGGCAGACCTTCTGGAATACATTCGATTCGAAGTTACGCCCCTGGTCTGAATGTAATTCCATCGGGACGCCAAACCTGCTGAATAGTTGTTCTACTCTTGGTTATAATACAACATAAGCTCTTCGTCGCACTAACTAACTCCTGCGATGATGGGCTGCTCATTTTAAAATCAGCATCAAAAACTCTCGTACAACCCATCATCAATTTTACAGTTGCCGAGCCATTTCGGTCAGAAACATCCTCTCCATAATAGGAGGCGACTCGATCTAAATTGACCACCTTCAACTTAGCCCTGGGGTTTCAACGGATCCGGTAGACGACGTCATTAAGCCTCTTGACCACCTCGTATGGACCATCCCAGGCGGGTGTAAGTGGACCGGCGACATCGATGGCAATTCTTTCAAATGGGACGCCCACATTGTACTGCTGCATTCTGCCCTTGGTCCGGGTGTTCGGGTCCTTACTGGCTACACAGATGGCACATTTGCGGCACCAAGCTCTGACGTCTTCGAAGTAATTCACCCAGTAGTACCGCTGGCGAAATTTGTCAAGGGTTTTATTAATGCCCAGGTGGCATCCGGTAATTCCATCATGTACCTCTGTCAGGATGGCTGGTACCTTTTTCTTCGGAACTATTAGTTGGGACTTGGTTTCTCGCCCATCAGCGCTTTCCCAGACTCGCTTTAGGCATCGCATTATTGTGCGAACGGCCAGCACGGTGTTCCACCTTGAAGTCGTATTGTTGTAATTTCTCCATCCATCCGGCCAGTTGTCCTTCCGGTGTCTTCATGTCCAGCAGCCATTTGAGTGCGGCATGATCTGTTCGGATTAAGAAATGACGACCATAGAGATATTTGTGGAAATGGTCTACAGCCCTTAGCAAGAAGTTCTTTTCTGCTGACGCAGTAATTTCTTTCCGGTTTCGAGAATCCACGGCTGTAATACTCGATCACCCTCTCTTCACCATCTTGCACCTGGGATAGGACGGCCCCCAAACCAGTGTTGCTGGCGTCGGTGTCTAAGATGAACTTGCCGGACTGTGTAGAAAAGGCTAGGATTGGGCTGGAACATAGTGCTGCCTTCGGTCGCCTGAATGATGTTTCGCAATCCTGATTCCAATGCAAGGTCTCTTTCTCAGTGGTCTGCCGATGTATAGGGGCGGCGAAGGTGGCAAATCCCTCAACAAAACGCCGGTAGTATGAACAGAGGCCCAAGAAGCTTCAGAGTTCATGTTTGTCTCTTGGAACTGGCCAATCACGGATGGCTTCTATCTTGTCTTCGTTGGTGCGAATTCCTGACTCGGACACTACGTGGCCCAAAGACTCTACTTCTTTTTGGAACAAGGAACACTTCTTCGGGTTGAGTCTCAGGTTGGCGTTATTAATTCTGGAGAATACTTCGCCCAGGTTCTTCTGATGGTTGTCGAATGTCTGACCAATGTCGTCGAGGTATACTAAGCACGTCCTCCATGTTAACCTGCCCAGTACATACTCCATTAGCCTCTCAAATGTAGTGGGTGCATTACATAACCCAAAGGGCATGACCGTGAACTGAAACAGCCCTTTTCTGGTGGAGAACGCTATCTTATCTCTGTCGTTTGCGTGTAGACCAACCTGTCAATATCCACTTTTTAGGTCTAGTGTGGAGAACTAACGGGAGCCTGCTAGTGTGGTGAAAGTGTCATCGATTCGGGGTAGTGGATAGCTGTCTTTCTTCGTGACATCATTCAGCTTTCTGTAATCCACGCAAAATCGGGTGGTTCCATCCTTCTTTTTAACTAGCACGACGGGAGCGGACCATGGGCTGATGGATCGCTCAATAACTCCATTTTGTAACATGGACTCGATGTTTTCCTCGACTGCCTGTTGTTGCCCCAATTGTAGTCGTCTAGGTGGTATTCTGATGGGTTGAGCCTTTCCGGTATCTATTCGATGCTGAATGATGTTGGTGCGACCGGTGGTTTCATCTTGACTGTTAAAAATTTGCCAGTGCTTTGTGATAAATTGCTTGACTTTCTTCTGGTTCTCTGGTCTCAGGTGTGTCAAATGGTCAGCAAACTGTTGTAGGACTCTTTACTGGGCCCTGTCTCCTTCACCGACGTCTGTTACTCTTCGTCGCAATTGATGATGGTCTCTACTGGCTCGAAACAAGCTATCTCTTGACCATTGGCAATTTTGATATCGTTGATGGACAAATTCAGGACTCTGATTGGTATATCTCGTCCGGTGTTAACTATAGCCCGTCCTACTAAGTAGTCATGGGCTGAGTGTACCTGCTTCACCATCCCAACGCAGCTCCCAGGATTTCTGTCTAGCTGCCCATAAATAATCTGTTCCGTTCGACCGGGAATTCTAGCTGAAGACTTTGCTACAATTTTTATGGAGGTGACTGAACTGTTGACGGGCCGTGTCAATACAAATGCCTCATTTAGGAACCGAAGAACATCATATCTCGGGTCGAACATAAATCAATGCTGGCTAATTAGGTCCATTCCCAGTATAAAATCGTCCTCAATATTCGCTACCAGGACCCTATGCCGGATCATGTTGTCCTCTATCTGTAGCAGAACATCTGCCTCACCCTGTATTGACATGGACTCGCCGGTGACTGTTTTGAGCTGGATGTTATTAGTAACTGGCCGAATTTCTGATGCTCTCAAGACCCTGGACTTGGCAATGGATACAGCGGCGCCGGTGTCGATGGTGATGGTAACTGCTCGCCCATTGATGGTGCCTCTGATGACTAGGCTGCCGCTATCTCGGCAAAATACCCGGATGGATAACGTTTTGGGGGCTGGTGGAGGGTCAGTGAGCATTCGCCCCTTTTATGCTGACTGGCAGACGGTCATGTGGACATGTGGCTGTTCTGTTGGTTACCCTTTGTCCGTGATCGTTCAGCTAGCCTCAGTCGACAATCACGTTGGAAATGCCCTGTCCGTCCGCAGCGGTAACATGCCCCTCTGGTGCCATTTCTTTGTGAGCGTTCTAATATTTCGTTCAGGCCAGCCAGCAGCGCTTGAAATGGTGACTGACTCTTCCTGTTTGAAGGAATCTGCTCCGACCCTCGACTTGGACATGTTCATGACGGCCTCTACTTTCAAAGCCCGAAGTAGAGCTTCATTACTTTTCTTGACGCCGCTTAGTCTTAGATCTCGTTGTACTTCCACATCTCTGATGCCGTTTATGAAACTCTGTGTGGTCAACTGGTCTTTCGTTTCTTCTGGCAGGTCTGGATAGGACAAGTGAACTAACCGTCTAATCTCTGCTTCGAATTCTTGGAGGCTTTCACCGGATTTTTGCGTTTTTCCACTCAGTTGGACTTGGTATACCTGGCTCAAGGATTGATTGTCGTAGCGTTTGTCTAGGATGGCGATGATCTTGTCGAAATTGCCTTGTTCATCGACTGGAATACTTTGGAGGAGTTCTAGGGCCGGACCTCTTAACGAAATTACCAGAGACGTGGATTTTTCTTGGTTGTCCCATTCATTAGCTGTAGCCACGGCTTCAAATTGCCTTTTATGCATGGGCCAAGATGAGCTGCCATCAAATGTGGGTGGTTTGCTAACGGAACCTTTGGTACTCACGGTGTGCTGGTATTTTCCTCGCTGTAAGTCCTGTTGCATTTTTTGGATTTCTGTTTCTACCTTATTCTGGATGGCACTGATTTTATCAGGTACTTCAATTACTTCACTTTGTACCGTGTTTTTAATGGAACTGATTTCAAATTTCACCTGGCTCTGGATGGAATCGATGTCATCTACTTTGATTTCAAGAGTCTCCACATTACTTTTTAGGATCTTTATGTCATCGTTTATTTCTTTTATGTCTGATTCTACTATTTGCATTCTTTCATTAACTGTTTCATTAACTTGTGATACTATTTGCATTAGTTGTTCAAATTGCATTTGTCTTTTTTCTTCAGTTATTTTAAATTAATTTATTTCGTCAATTCAGTTTGATCTTGTTTTTCTACAAATTTCGAGAACAATCCTTCAATTAAATTATGTTGTTTTTCTTCCATCGTGGAAACAAGATTTTCTAACTTTATTTTACTTTTTTCATCAAAAGATTTTACTAACCTTTGTTGTATTTCTTCTTGATGTTGTTTCTCCTTCTTGTCACGTTTTTCTAGAATCTGGGCTATTTTTTCGTCTAGTCCCTCGGTAACCTGCTTGATTATTTTTTTGGCAGTTTCGTCCATTTTTTCCATACTCCGTGTTTCCATTAATCAAATTACGATTTTAACTGCACTTAATCCTTTACTTCTGATCACCAAATTTGTTGTAAAGTTCGTGGGTTCAATTTAAAATTATAAAACTAGTATTCACTTTCACTTTCTAGAAACTTTTATTTACATGGAATGTACAACAGCTGATTCAAATATCAGAATAACAATTTCGCCTGCGTCGAATTCTCCAGTAAAATCAGTCATCACTCCTACAGGTGCCGAGACTTTTCGAGAACCATTTTTTATCTCAAAGCGATTGTTGACGTACTGAAATGAAACAGGGTCGGCTTTGGGTAAATTTCGTAACACTATTATAAAATTGTGGTTGTCTGTTTGTTTGTTTATTTGTTTGTTTGTTTGTTACCTCATAACATAAGAACTACTGAATTGATTTAGCTGAATCTTTTCTTGTTGCAAAGTTTATAGTTTGACTTAAAATCTGGTATACAGTTTGTCTCCCGACATTGTCAGAAACGGTAGATATAGCAAAAAATCTATTATCATGTTCGGTAATAGACACACAATCAGTCAATTGGTTCCACCGCATGCACCAAATTTTAGATACTTGCATTAGCTTAGCTTTTATTCAAAATTTGGAATATGCAAATTTAACATGTTTCTATTTAAAAAAAAATCTGCTGATATATCAAGTGTATTTAAAAAATCTAGAAAAAAGGTATATTAGGTGGTATATTATACGGCGTGGTACAAAAAAGATGTATTGAGTGGATCATAAACAGTTGTATATACCAGGTGGTTGAAAAACGGGTGGAGTTGAATTATATTTATACAGGGCGGATAACAAAATGTTATATTGTTGGGGTCATAAATAGTTCCATATACAATGTGGGTGAAATGAGGGTAAAATAGAATTATTTTTATATAGGGTGGATAAAAAAAAGGTACGCATAGCCTACCTTTAGGGGAAAATTCACTAAACCCCAGATATACTATATATCAGAAGGGACGTCGTGGCTGCAGTTTAACATGAATTTTCGGACCGTCCGGGCTGTTCCTAACAGGACGGTTTTTTGCATCAGTTGGTAAAGATTTTCGTCCAGACCGAAGTATTTCAAATTGTTTAATAGATGTTTTGGGACTACTCCTGTTGTTGACATAACAATTGGTACCGTTGGAGTGTTGTTCATGTCCCAATGTCTCTGTATTTGAAATTCTAAATCCCTATATTTGGCAATTTTATTATCCTGCTTAATGTTATTGTTGTTCGGGATTGCTATGTCAATTAAAGTTGTTTTTCTACAGACTTTATCTACCAAAACTATATCTGGTCTTTTGTGAGCAACAGTCCAATCGGTCAATATCATCCGGACCCAGTAAAGTGTGTAGTTGTTATTGTCTAAAATAGATTCTGGTTTGTATATATAGTAGGGTGTTCTTACCGACTGTGATAGCTCAAGTTTCAGCGTTAGTTCCTGGTGCAGTATTTTTGCCAAAGCATCGTGTCGTTATTTGTATTCAGTTGCAGCGAACGCTTGGCAACCTCCTGTAATATGCTGGATAGATTCAGATGTTTGGCAACCATATCTGCATCTGTCGTTGTTGACAGAAGGGTCTTTGACGATGTACTTTAGGTAGTTCTTAGTTGGAATTCCTTGATCTTGGATTGCCAATATAAAGCCTTCCGTTTCAGGAAACATATGACCAGAGATCAACCAGTAGTTCGAGGCTGAACTGTCGACATAATCTTGGTTGACGTCATTTATATGTCTTCCATGAATGGGCTTCCCTTTCCATTTGAGCAGTTTCTGATCAGTTGTCTGGTGGTATACTTGAACTGGTTCTGTCAGTCGTAGAGGTGTTGAGTCATCAACCTGACATATGACTCTGTGTAGATCAGAAAATGCTTCGAGTTTCTGGAAATGATTACGCAAATTA
Source organism: Octodonta nipae (assembly GCA_034190945.1). NCBI lineage: Eukaryota > Metazoa > Arthropoda > Insecta > Coleoptera > Chrysomelidae > Octodonta > Octodonta nipae. Next base: position 46,505,324 of record CM067223.1, on the reverse strand, counting down.
GAAATTTGTTGATCACGTAACTTGCCTATATCTGCTAATTCTCTTCCTCCTTCACACCGGGACAATGTTGTACGTTCGACACAGCTCTTTGGATGGTGATTTTGAGCTTTTGTTAGTAGTACTCGAACTTTCTTCTTTCTTTCTGTCTTGCACCAGTTAACTATGCCGAAAGAGTAACTAAGCACTGAACACGCGTAGGTGTTAATACTATGAAAAAGATTTTTACTGTTAACTTTGGTCTTCAGCAGTCGTTTTACCCTTCTATAAAACTCTGTTGTTAGGTCATTTTTCATGGTGGTGTGATCAATTCGTTGAGCCTGCTTTATTTCAAGGTATTTGTAAGTATGGCCTTCCTCCATGGATTCAATTGAGGTTCCATCTCCCATTTCGTCGGGCCCCTGCTGTATTTTACCTGTTAACTATATTAATAATTCGGCATTTGTCTAGGCCAAATTGCATATGTATGTCACTAGAGAACCCTTCTACTATTTTAAGCATATAATGCAGCTGTTGTGTCGTAGCTGCCATCAACTTTAAGTCTTCCATGTATAACAAATGGTTTATCTTTAATGCTTGTACGTTATTGTGCTTGAGACTGAACCTAAGGTTAGTAGAGTTCAGTTTGTGTTAGAGTGGGTTCATGGCAAGGCAGAACCACAGCGGGCTAAGAGAGTCTCCGTGGAATATCCCTTCTGATTGGAATGGGGTCAGTTTGTATCGAACAGTTGGCTTCATTCAGTGAGATTTTGGTTTGCCAAGCGGACATGGCATATTCTAAAAAGTTAATAATACTATTATTCAGCTGAATGAGCCAATCATGTGGAAGTGAATCAAAGGTCTTTTTTAGTCCACATATGCCATGTGGAGATTTCGGCGTTTGGCGTGGGCTTGATTGCAGACAACGGAATCAATTATCAGTTGTTCTTTGCAGCCCATCGAATTTTTCGCGCATCCCTTTTGTTGTTGAGTAATTATATCGTTCAGCTCACAATGTTTGAAAATGCGATGATTAATGCACGATGTTATGAGTTTGTATAAGGTTGGAAGGCAAGTGATTGGTCGGTACTTTGCTGGGTCCTGTGCACATAGGTTGTCCTTTGGTAAGAGGTTATAGCACCATGCGTAAGGAAACTAGGCATCTTGTGTGGGTGGGTAATTACGTCATTTATAAGGGCTGTTAGTGTTTCGTGGGTTGCGTACAGTTTCTTGATCCAGTAATTTTGTACACAATCTGGTCCTGGTGCTTTCCAGTTATGGAGGTGCTTCATTATGTTGGATGTGTCTTCCGCTGTAAATGGTTGGTGTTGCATGACATCACAGTTCTGAAATGCAGCCTCCTCCTCATTAATCTAGCTGACTCTGGAGTTATAGGAGATTGGTGTGGAAAGCTGTTTTCCAGAATTTCTCGATGTCTCTTTTACTAGGGTAGCTAGGGGCTTCATTATTATTGGTGTTGATAAGTTTTCTGTAAAACCCTTTTTCTGATTGTCGGAAAAGTGTGTTATCTAGTTTCCGTCGGTTACTGGTTTTGTACCTTCTCAATCGGCTTGTGTAGATGGAGAGCTTTTGTAGTAAGCTGTCCAGCCAAGGCTGAGATGTGATGTTTTCTCCATCCCACTGGGAGTGTATTCGGTTATTGTCCATGATAGTATTGACAAGCCTTTCTATTCTGTTGTTCCTGACTCCTCGTTGGTATTCGGTCAGTCTTCCAACGTCTTTTCGAAGAGAACTTATTTTCCCTTCAAGTCTTTTTTTGCCAAGGTGGTATTCGAGGTGTTTATCTAAATTGGGGGGGTTTTGCTTTGGTCTTACTGCGACCCCAATTGTTCTGCACATGGAAGTTCCAGCACAGTAGATGTTTGTGTGTAGCGACTCTAACGTATTAGCACCTAAAACATAGTTTGGCAAGATAAATTTGTTCATAGCCTGCAAGACGATACCCAACTTCTTAGAAGATCTAAGTTTGGGAAGAGCTGGACTAGTCAGTGGATCTGTTCCACTATACTCTATAAGAGCTCTTTCAAAGTTGTTTCAAGCTATGGTTCTGTTGTATTTGGACCAAATAATTCGGGCTCAACGTCGCTCTTTATTTCTTCCAGTTGCTCAGGCGAAATAAGGCCATTTCTCAAAACGACACGATATTGATCTGCGACTCTCTGTTCGGTAACTTGAAGTTCTGGGTACTCACGACAGAAGTACTTGATACAGTATTTAGCGATATCCAGTCTTGTCCTGGCCAAGGTTAGTCACACTGTAAAACGTGTGCATTATGAATTTATTCATGGCGCTAGTCTATTTCATGCGCTGTCTTATCAGTCCCGCTTGAGTGAGCGCTGGCTGTTGATCCTGCGTAACACTTTCTGCGGGTGGAGTTCTCGTTCTACGTTGGTGATGGTCACGTTGTTGCTGTGACGGTATTGGTGAGTGTTGTTGTGGTTCTTGGGCCGTAGCTCTTTGGACGACAGGGTCCCGCCGCCTCAGCACCCTGCCACCGACGTCCCGCATGCTGTCATGTCCAACGCCGGCTCCAGACATACACTGGCGATCCCCAGGCAGCGGCTCTTTTCCGAGGCATCTACTCCGTAGCTCCATTTTCATGGGTGGTGTCACCAATCGACCCTGGTGACCCGGGTAACTCGGAACCGTGGGGTTGTCACTTCCCAGATGAAATGATTTAAACCAGATCATCCCGTGCGGGTTGAGCTATTATTATAGTTATAAAATGGGTTGAAAAAAAAGCAGTTGTTTATGCAGGCTGGTTGAAATATAAGGTGGTGTGGAATTATAGTTTATAGGATAGTTAAAAATTTGTTTTATAACCACAAGTAGTTCACAAGTTCACAAGTAGCATATTATATTTTGGTTGTAATATGTAGCACAGTGTAATTACAGCTATATTTACAGGTGGGTTTAAAAAATACTATAAAAATGTTATGATCTACAACCTGTTTCGTATACCGAATAGATGAAATAAAGGGTGGACTAGAATTCTAAGTATACAGGGAAGTGAAAAAATGTTATATAGGGTGGCCCATAAGTAGTTGCATAAACAAGGTTGTTGAAATATAGCGTGGAGTACAACAATAATTAGACAGTGTGGGTAAAAAAATTGTTATATAGATTAGATAAATGGACTACCTGAAATATGGGGGGAAGTCAAGTTATTGCTACACAGTGTGATTCAAACAATGTTAGAAAAAGTTGCAAATGAATGGTGATTTAAATGAAGTGTAGAGAGAAATTATATTCTATACTGTGGTTAAAAAAATATGAGGAATAATTGTGAAATAGCATAGCTCACAATCAGTTGCACAGATAGAATATTTGAAATATAGGGAAGAGTAGAGATAAGTAGTTAAGTATTTAAAAATTGTTACATAGAGTGCCCAATAAGCAGTTGCAGTTTTGGTGAAATTAATTGAGAAGTGATGGATTTACATTTATACAGGGTGGTACAAAAAATGTTGTACAGGGTGGCCGATAAGTAGTTGCACATACGATATGGTATGGATTAAATGTTAAAAAAAGTTGCATATAAGGAGTGGTTGACATATAAAGTGGAGACAAATTATATTTTCCAGAGTGGTTAAAAAATGTCAGAAAAATGGTTATTTAGCATAGCCCATAAACAGTTGCTTAGATAATACAGTTGGAATATAGAGGGGATCAGAATTATAGTTAAGTATTTAAAAAATGTTATATATGGTGACCCTTAAGTAGTGCATATACCGTGTGGTTGAAATATTTGTAGAATATAAAGTTGAGGTTTCGGTTAAATATGTTGGGGATTGATGGATATAGAATTATACGGAGTGGTAAAAAAAGTAATATTGGGTGGCTTATAAGTATAAATTAGACCATGAACAGTTGCATCCTGGTGTACGGAATACTTGACATATGGGCCGAAGCAAACTTATAGTTATATATTGTGTTTAACTTAATGTTAGAAAAAGGAGCATATAAAGGGTGGTTAAAATATAGGGTGGAGGGAAATTATACTTTACGAAGTGGCTCAAAAATTAACAGAAATAATTGTTATATAGCGTACAGGGTGGAGTAGTTATAGTTAGGTAATTAAAAAATGTTATACTGGGATGACAAATAAACAGCAGCTTATACAGAATGGTTGCACTATAGGATGAAGCAGAGTTACACTTATACAAGGTGGTTCCAAAAAATGTGGAATGGAATTGTTATATAGGGTCATAGGGTGGCCCTTCAGTGCTTGCCGTTTCGGTGAAATATATTCGGGATTGGTAAATTTATATTTATGTAAGGTGGTTCAACAAAGTTAGAAAAATTGTTATGTTGGATATTCCTTATGTTTCATAAGATATTTTTTTGCAAAGAATTCGACATTCCGTACGCGGGTGTAACCGCGGGTAACGGCTAGTTATATATAAAGTAAAACTGTAATCAATGTTTGTCGATGAATTGGAATCAGCTCTAGTCGGGCTACTATTATTTGATAGATAAACAAATTTACTAACATATTTACATATTCTGTTGCAAAATAATTTTGCTCATGAGTGAAATAACTTTATTTTCAGAAAAATGCAAATTGATATTAGAAAAAATTAACTAAAGCTGAAAACATACGTAAGCATACCCATCTACTACTATTATTTAATGAAAGGTAATTCTAATATTATGAATTACAATCAAATAATTTAACTGAAAACATTTATTAACTGTAGCCTCTAACTGTACATTAGCCTGGATATAACCTCCTTCATGTAATATACATTTAGCAGTTCTAATAGAAAAAATCTCATCATGGCAGGAGAGTTATGTTTGCAATTGTTTCTCTAATTGCCCTTCCCGAATAGTCCATATTTTTATAACACGAAACCTTCGAAGAAATAAGTAAGGGGCTCAAACTTGGAGACCATGGAGTGATTAGATTATTCTATAAATTAAAATATAATTTTTGTACTTTGTGATACCTTGACGTTTACTACCACGCAAGTCTATCTTATGTTTGCCCACTTCTAGAATTATGTATTGATATTTGCCGTTCTATATGGTAATGTTCAATCTGTCCTAGCATTTATTTCTTTTCGCTTTACCTTTTTTCGTGATTGGCATACAAAATTAAGATTATGATTTTCGCTTTATTTACCCAATAAACTTTCAGTGAAGGCGAATATAGTCTCTTGTCTGAATTTTTGCCTCAGTAGTTTGGAAGATAAAGGGGAAACATGGTGTAAATTTAAAAAATAAATAATTAAATTTTTAAAACTAATTATTTTTAAATTACAAATAAAATATATTTGCATTTTTATGATGACTCTTTTCATTTGATACATTATGTTATAGGTGTACTTTAAAAAGCAAAATTCTAGTTTCCATTTAAGTTTATAAATTACTTTTTTTAATGGGTTGAATTTTGTATATTCTTTTAATAACTTTTTAACAATTTATTTTAAAAATATAAAAAAATATTTTTGTATTTCTCATTCTTCCACTTGAAATATTACATGGTACATTTGAATTTTTGTCATTTTTCATTTAATTTGGACCCCAAACTTGTCAGGGTTTTCACCTTACTTTTTTTCCTGTAAAGTTCAGGTGAAGCCTTTTAAATACATGATTTTAAAAATATGAAATATATACATTTCTCATAATGAGATATATTACATGATACGTTTTAAAAGAATTAATTTCTTATTTCCAACTTAATTCTATAATTTGACCCCAAAACTAATATTAGGGATTTCTACTTATTTATGCTACAAAGTTCAAGTGATGCCCTATATCCCTAATTTTGTTCAAACTTTTATATCGTATGGTTGCTGAAATAAAGAGGGAATCTTTTAATATTTTTGTTAATATGATTTGATATTTGGCATGATGTGTTTAAATAAGTTTAATTTTTATTTTCCGGTTAATTCTATAATCTGCCTCTAAAATTTATGTTATAGATTTCCCCCTATTTTTATAATAAAGGGGGATAATCATTTTTTTATATTTTTGCTAATATCTTTTAAACAATTTATTTTAAAATATTACAAAAATATATTTGTATTTGTCATAATGAGCCCCTTGATTTGATATATAGCATGATGCGTTAGAAAGAATTTTAATTTTATAATTTCCATTTAATTCTGTAATTTGCCCCCCAAAATTTATGTTAGGGGTTTCTCCTTTTTGTTACTGTAAAATTTAGGTGACCCTCTATATATATATATATATATATATATATAAGTTTTTTTTAATTTTACTTTTCAAATTTTTGTAGATACGGAGTAATGAATGAATGGGTAAGAATTTTATATAGTTGTTAATATCTTTTAAATAATTTATTTTAAAGCTGTGGAGAAAATATATTTTTCTTCATCATAATAAGCCCTTTAATTTTACATGCTGCGTTAGAAACAATTTTAATTTTAAATTTGCCCCCAGAATTAACATTAGGAGTTTCTCCTTATTTTTGCGGTAAAATTCAGGCTTTATATCTCTATTTCTTTTTCAAAATTAATATTAGGAGTTTTTCCTTTTTCTGTAAAGTTCAGGTGACGCTCTATATCTTCAATTTTTTTTTAAATTGTACTTTTCAAATTTATGTAGATACCGGGTAAGGAATGGGTAAGAATTTTATATTTTTGTTAATATCTTTTAAATAATTTATTTTAAAGCTGGGAAAAAAATATATTTTTCTTCATCATAGTAAGCCCTTTAATTTTATATATTACATGATGCGTTAGAAACAATTTTAATTTTATATTGGTCATTTAATTCTACAATTTGCCCACAAAATTAACATTAGGAGTTTCTCCTTAATTTTGCGGTAAAATTCAGGCTTTATATTTCTATTTCTTTTTAAAAATTTATGTCGAATAGTTTCGGTGATAAGAAGGGAACAGGGAAATTTTTGCATATTTTTGTCAATATCTATTACACTATTTATTTTTAAAATATGTAAAAACATTGAGTTCCGCAGAGCCCTTGCATTTGGTGCATTAAATGATGCGTTTTAAAAAATGGTAATTTTTAGTTTTTCAGTTAATTCTATAATTTGCCCTCCAACATTAAAATTAGGGATTTTTCATTATATATCTCATTATACTTCGGGTAATGTTTTATATTCCCTATTCTTTTCAAAATCTTAGGCTTAGTAATTTCGGAGATAAGTGGGGGGCATGGTTGACTTTTTACATTTTTTCTCCCAAAAGTACCCCAAAAATCAAAATTTTTTCACTTACGATAAGTACTCCTAATCTAGTCACCAAATTGTATACTGGTACCAAATTTCAACCTTTTCGGTTCTGTAGTTTTGGAGAAAATTGTTGTGAGGCGAAAGACAGAGAAATCACGAGTGATATTAAAAGCATTAAAAAAACTGCACATTACATTAATTTGATAATTTAAGTCTAAATCATGAACAGTAGTTTAAGATTTGATTTGTTTTGACACATTTATTTTCATTACTATTAGCATTTAAATTACTGTAATGATGTTATAATTTAAATAATTATAATACTAGTTTCCATTTATTATCACAACTCAATAATAATTAAAAAAATATTATTTTTCTGTTAACTCAGATTATATTAATATTACAGAAAATTGCGCAAAATACCACATCAAAATATTTACTCTTATTAGAAATTGTATTCATTTTACGTATTCTCACGAAGATATTCAACCCGGAAGCAATTTATTTCTCTCATTCCCCCAGATCAAAATATGTCACAAAAACACGGTAGTTTCCAGTGAACAGTAAAAACACATCATTCATTTTCTGCGGAGGACTTTTTGTTTCGGTTCATCCCTAGACAGATAGCATTGTGAGTTCTACACTTCCTAGCAGAAAACGAATCTCGCGGGATTTTTTATAAAGATCATCTCTCGAACTCAGTTGCTTGCCAAACGGTGTCTAGGATCAAGATAAAATGTTTTCGCTTGCTTACGTATAATGACGGTATTGAAACGGGAACGAAATACAAAGAAGTCTGATAATACGAAACTCGAAATTTATCTTCCATTTCCAAAGACGGAAAGGAGATATTGGGATATTTGTCAGGTGATTGGAAACCTGAACAAATGTAGGCCACTTTGTGCGTCAATGATAAATTCCCGACCTTTATTGCTTTCTGTACTCAGACCTTCTAAAAGAATTTGCCCTCATATTAAAGCTTTCGATATCATCAGAATAAATGCGAGACGATCACATAAATCGAAGTAATGAAATAGCTGCTAATGGAAGTTGAAATGTCTCTCGAATATAATAATTTAATAAATTCCATATATATATATATATATATATATATATATATATATATATATTATTGTTGCAGAATAAATAATAATCTAAATAATATATGGGTACGACAGATGCAGATATAGTTGCCAAACATCTGAATCTATCCAGCATATTACAGAAGGTTGTCAGCTGAATACAAAGAACGACACGATGCTGTGACAAAAATACTGCACCAGGAACTTTACCAACTAATGCAAAAAGCCGTTCTGTTAGAAAATTCATGGCAAGCTGCCACGACTCCAACCACGGGCCGGATAACCTGGTAAGGGCTCCCACAGAGCTAAACCCTTTTGATATCTAGGATATCTGGGGTTAGTGAATTTTCCCCTAAAGGCACGTTATGCGTGCCTTAGAGGGAGTGTGATGCCATACACTGTAAGGTCAAGTCGTGGATTGGTATAGATCATACTGTATTACTAAGGTAAAGAATAAATTTTAATCATTGCTAATAAATACTATATATCATTCTATAAAGTTTATTGGTATTGCTTCAATTGTTAATAAATAAATAAGTTATTTTACAATGCAATACCTACTCAATTATCAAATACTGCTCCTATTAAAAGGGTAATAAAATTGATATAGATTTAAATTAAACTTGTAATAATATTTACAATTTAAACATCTCATTTATAATCATGAAAAAATAGATGTAATAATTTGAAAACCTCAATTTACAGAAAAGGTAAGAATAAAAACCACGGTCAACAGACAGCGCCTAAAATAATCAAAAAATTTATGAAAGACAAGAGAAAATGGACAGTAGTAAAACAACAAAGAAAAGACTTTAACCGACTTCATCTAGCTAATTTATGTTGTAAATAAACAGCAAGGAATTATCATAGAGCTCCAAAATAAAGAGATAAAAAGTTTCCCAAAATGCAGAAAGAAATTGTAAAATATGTAGCAACAAACTGCACATTTGCTTACAAAAAATTCAACAATATAGTGAACAATGTATGAAAAAACATGAAATTACTTACAATAATATTTGCAATAATAGAAAATCCTGTTTGGCGTCCAGGTTAGAATAGCACCATGGTATGTATCTACCGCCTATCGTATGAGGCGACTGAAGAGGCAGCTGTCCGCTGATCTAATACCTAGCATTACTCCCTTCACAAAACCCGCACGCGATGATCTGGTTTAAATCATTTCATCTGGGACGTGACAATCCCATGGTTCAGAGTTACTTGGGTCACTAGGGTCAATTGCTGACAACACCCATGAAAATGGAGCTACGGACTAGATGCCTCGGTCTGGGGATCGCAAGGGCACGTCTGGAGCCGGCGCTGGACACGACAGCATGTGGGACGTCGGTGGCAGGGTGCTGAGGAGGAGAGGCCCCTGTCATCCAAAGAGCTACAGCCCAAGAACCACAAGACCCACAACAGCACTCACCAATTCGGTCACATCATCAAAGTGACCATCACCAACGGAGTCAAACCAGAACGAGAACTCCACCCGCAGAAAGTGTTGCGCAGGATCAACAGCCTGCGCTCACTCAAGAGGGACTGAAAAGACAGGGCATGAAATGGACTAGCGCCATGAATGAATTTATAATGCGCACGTTTTACAGAGTTACGAACCTTGGCCGGGATAAGACTGGATATCGCCAAATACTCCATCAAGTACATCTGTCGTGAGTACCCAGAGCTTCAGGTTACCGAACAGAGAGGCGCAGATCAATATCGTGTCATGTTGAAAAATGGCCTTATTTCCCCTGATCAACTGGACACAATGAAAAGCAAAGTTGAGCGCGAATTATTTGGTCGAAATAGAACAGATCCAGAGCCACAAACACCTTTGGCGCAAAGAGCGGACGAGACTCAAGAACTTCAACAAGCACAGCCAGCCAACGATGACCTGCTTGAGAAAATCCAAGCAGAAATGAAAAGAGCTCTTATAGAGTATAGTGGAACAGATCCATTGAATAAACCAATTCTTCCCAACTAAGATCTTCTAAGAAACTGGGTATCGTCTTGCAGGCCATGAACAAAGTTATCCTGCCAAACTATGTTTTAGGTGCTAATACGTTAGAGTCGCTACACACAATCCTCTACTCATCTGCAATTTCCATCTGCAGAACAATTGGGGTTGCAATAAGACCAAAGCAAGAGCCTCCCCAATTTAGACAAACAACTCGAATACCACCTTGGCAAAGAAGGCTAGAAGGGAAAATTAATTCTCTTCGGAAAGACATTGGAAGACTGACAACAGAATAGAAAGACTCGTCAAGACTATCATGGACAATAACCGAATACACTCTCAGTGGGATGGAGGAAACATCACATCTCAGCATTGTCTGGAAAGTCTAGGATAAAAGCTTTCCATATACACGAGTCGATTGAGAAGGTACAAAACCAGCAACCAACGGAAACTAGACAACGCACTATTCCGAAAATCAGAAAAAGGGTTTTATAGAATAATGAAACCCCTAGTTATCCCAGTAAAACGGCCATCGAGCAGTTCTGGAAAACACAACTTTCCACAATAGTTTCCCATAACTCCAGGGCAAGCTGGATTAATGAGGAGGAGGGTGCATTTCCGAATTGTGATAAGATGCAACACCAACAATTTACAACGGAAGACACGTCCAACATAATGAAACACCTCCATAACTGGAAAGCACCAGGACCAGATGGTATGCAGAATTACTGGATAAAGAAACTCTACGACAATCACGAGAAATTAACAGTACTCATTAATGACATAATTATCCATCCACACAAGATGTCTAGTTTCCTTACGCATGGTCCTACATACCTCTTACCAAAGGATAACCTATGTACACAGGACCCACCAAAGTACCGATCAATCACTTGCCTCCCAACCTTATACAAACTTATAACATTGTGCACTAATCATCGCCTTTTCAGACATTGTGAGCTGAACAACATAATTACCGAACAACAAAAGGGATGCGCGCAAAACTCGAAGGGGTGCAAACAACAACTAATAATTGAGTCTGTTGTCTGCAATCAAGTCCACGCCAAACGATGAAATTTCAACATGGCATATGTAGACTACAAAAAGGCCTTTGACTCAATTCCACGTGATTGGTTCATTTAGGTGCTATGGTTCTGCCTTGCCATGAACCCACTCTCACACAAACTGAACTCGACTAACTTTGGGTTCAGTCTCAAGCACAACAACGTACAAGCATTAATGATAAACCATTTTTATACATGGACGACTTAAAGTTGATGGCAGCTACGGAACAACAGCTGCATGATAAGCTTAAAATAGTTAAAAGGGTTCTCTAGTGACATCCACATGCAATTTGGCCGAGACAAATGCCGAATTATTAATATAGTTAAATGCAAAATACAACAGGGACCCTACAAAATGGTATATGGCACTTTAATTGAATCCATGGAGGAAGGCCATACTTACAAATACCTTGGAATAAAGCAGGGTCAATGAATTGATCACATCACCATGAAAAAGGACCTAACAACAGAGTTTTATAGAAGGGAAAGACAACTGCTGAAGACCACACTTAACAGCAAAAATCTGTTTCAGGCTATTAACATCTAGGCGTGCTCAGTGCTTAGTTACTCTTTCGGTATAGTTAACTGGTGCAAGACCGACATTGAACAATTAGAACGGAAAGTTCGAGTACTACCAACAAAAGCGCAAAATCACCATCCAAAGAGCTGTGTCGAACGTACATTGCCCCGGTGTGAAGGAGGAAGAGGATTGGCAGATATAGGCAAGTTATGTGATCAACAAATTTCTAATTTGCGCAATCATTTCCAGAAACTCGCAGAATTTTCTGATCTACACAGAGTCGTATCTCAGGTTGATGACTCAACACCGCTGCGACTGACAGAACAACAAGTTCAAGTATACCACCAGACAACTGATCAGAAACTGCTCAAATTTAAAGAAAAGCCCCTTCATTGAAGACATATAAATGACGTCAACCAAGATTATGTCTACAGTTCAGCGTCGAACTACTGGTTGATCTTTGGTCATATGTTTCCTGAAACGGAAGGCTTTATATTGGCAATCCAAGATCAAGTAATTCCCACTAAGAACTATCTAAAGTACATTGTCAAAGACCCTTCTATCAACAACGACAGATGCAGATATGGTTGCCAATCATCTGAGTTTATCCAGCATATTAAAAGAGTTTGCCAAGCGTTCGCTGCAACTGAATATAAAGAACGACACGATGCTGTGGCAAAAATACTGCACCAGGAACTAGCGCTGAGACTTGAGCTATCACAGTCGGTAAGAACACCCTACTATATATACAAACCAGCATCTATTTAAAAAAATAACAACTACAAGTTGTACTGGGACCGGATGATATTGACCGATCGGACTGTTACCCACAATAGACCAGATATAGTTTTGGTAAAGTCTCTAGAAAAACAACCTTAATTGACATAGCAATTCCTAACAACAATTATATAAATATTAGGCAGACTAAAAAAATAGCCAAATATAGGGATTTAGAATTTCAAATACAGAGACAATGGGACATGAACAACACTCGAACGGTACCAATTTGATATGTAGTATATCTGGGGTTTAGTAAATTTTCCCCTAAAGGTATGCTATGCGTGCCTTAGAGGGAGTGTGCTGCCATACATTGTATGGTCAATTCGGTTTATGGGTCAATAATTAAAATTTTTCTTCATAGAGTGCTTAACAAAAATGAAATTAATCGAATTCAATTTATCAAAAACGAACGTATTTGTTCACAAGAAAGAACATGTAATTTGGGATAAAGATTACGCAAAACCTATTGGGTTTTTCTACTCAAATAGTTTTTCCTTTAACAGATAAGTATTTGGAAATTGTATATGTAAAACAAAAGGGAGTAAGGCAGTTTCGTAAAATTGCCCGGATTACTTGCTGTCTGTACAGAGATTCTTTGTCACAGTTATTCTGAGAGAAAGAGATATCTGCAAAATGTTCAACCAATATTCCTGTATGTTAGTAATGTATTGTATACTGTGTTATACTTATCTGTGTTTGGAAAGGTTTCAACTTTGAGTCTGGAGTCGTTATCAATCGATAAGTGTTGTATTTCGAGGAATTTTCTAAAAAAAAATTTTAATGTTGAATTTGTTGTTTGTCAAAAAGTTTGACAATGACAATTCGTCAATTGGCGATCACTTGATGCTGAAGTTACGGTTTTTCTGCAGAAATCTATTGATAACAGAGCACAAAAACGCAGCATCAAGTGATGTTTAGAAAAAACCTACAACATTAATCGATGGACAACGACATCAGACTCAGAGTTGAAACGTCTGCAAACACAGATAAGTATGACACAGTATACAATACATTACTTATATAAAGGAATACTGGTTGATCATTTTCTCTCAGAATAACTGCGAGGAAGAAACTCTTTACAGACAGCCAGTAATCCGGACAATGTTACGAAATTGCCTTACTGCATTTTGTTCTACATATACAATTTTCAAATACTTATCCGTTGCAGGAAAAAAATTGAGGAGAGAAAACTCAATGAACACGCAAAATAATTACAAACTATAGTTATTGGATGGTTTTTGAACGGAAGCAAGTTATTTGACCACTTGATTGCATGAGGCTATGTTTACTATGACTATTCCGACAGCTGCAATAGTTATCGTAAAAATATAATCGTCTTCAGAAGTGGACGCCAGTTTAACATCATCTAAGTTGGCGCCGACGTATGTAGCTATGCCATAATAGGAGTGGTACGTTGTTCCCACCAATTTATCCGAGGAGTTTTCCTCTTTTCTAGATCTGTTATTCTTCAGCATCATGTATGTCTTGTACAAGAATCACAGCAATGTTACGGTCCAAGACGAATTTGGACAGATATGGAACTTTAGATCTGCTAATAATTTTCGATGTAAGTTGGCCGACTCTGACTGTGTGTTGTAGTATGCATGTTTTGATATCCAGAAGATTATGTAATAATCTGAATTGCCTATCGATCTAGCCTTTTAGCGTGGGGGTGAGCTAGATTTGCACCCCATTTGAAGCAGCGGCACCAGCTAATGGATGAGGTAGCTGAAAAATTCTCTCTTGCAATTTCCTTAAAAGATCCAGGCTTCAGAGCATTCCTATCGACAAACACGATAACTTCAACTATAAAAGCTACAATACAAAAATCTGAAGAATTTCTACAAGAATTCGAAGCAGAGAATAAAACGTTTAGTGCACCTGTTCTACCCAGTTTTACCAGAGGAAACTAAAGATCAATTGACCACGTAGAGTTGTATAAATGCTATCATAGGTATTGAAGTGGAAATAAATCTAAGACTCATTGACATCATGAAGAACAATGAATCCTTGCTTCGGGCTTTGGAGGTAGAGGCTGTTATGAACATGTCCAAGCCGAGGATACTAGCAGTTTCCTTTAAGCAGGAAAAACCAGAAATATCTCTGCAAGTTGTGTTGCCCAGACTTAACAAACTACTTGAACAATCATAAAAAAATCACACCAGAGGCGCGTTTTACCGTTGTGGACACACAGGACATTTGCAACGTGAATACAGAGCTACCTGAACCATCACAAACCAGGGGTGTCGACGAAATAGCATTATCGACCAGAGAAACGCCGATCAATCAGACTAAGGAGCCGAATGCTGACTAACCCTCTACTAGCCCCCAGGATAGTATACTGGGGGCTAGTGCTATTGTAAAGTGTATAGTTTTGAGATCTTCGGAAATCCAGCCCAGTAACAACATTAAGCTAAGAATCCGGCGAAGTATACGGTATAGCATGTAAAAAATTCAAGCAGGTTATATCGGCAAAATAATCGATACGGATTCCGTATATACAATATACGGATACCCTTATAATATCACTCCGGAATTCTGCCTCTGTCACATCACAGCAATTTTCTCCTAAACTACTGGACGGAAGAGGTTAAAATTTCGTATCAGTGTATAGTTTGGCGACCCGATCAGGAGTACAGATCGCATATGAAGAAATTTTGATTTTAAGGGTACTTCTGGGGTGAAAAACTAAAAAAATCGACCGTTCCCCCCCTGATCTCCTAAACTACTGAGCCTAAAATATACCAAAATTTCCCCCCCCCTTATCACCAAAACTATAAAACGTAAAGTTTTGAAAAAAATTAGAGGTATAGTGTCTGATCTGAAGATTACTCGAAAAATAAGGAGAAACCTCTACTTTTAAATTTGGGGGGCAAATTACACAATTAAATGGAAAATATAAAATTAAAATTGTTTCTAACGCATCATGTTATATATCAAATAAAAGGGCTTATTATGACCAAAACAAATATATTTTTATCGTATTTTTAAAATAAATAAATTAAAAGATATTAACAAAAATAATTAAAAGATTACCCATTCCCCCCCTTATCTCCGAAATCATAAACTGTAAAATTTTGAAAAAAAATAGAGGTATAGCGCCTCACCTGAACTTTACTGAAAAAGTAAGTAGAACCCCCTAATATTCATTTTGGGGGGCAAATTATAGAATTAAATGAAAAATAAAACATTATAATTGTTTCTAACGGATCAAGTAATATATCAAATCAAAGGGCTCATTATGACAAATACAAATTAATTTTTTTAATTTTTTTAAAATAAATTATTTAAAAGATATTAACAAAAATATTTAAAAAATTACCCACCCCCCTCCCCTTATTCCCGAAACTATAAAACGCAAAAATTAAAAAAAAAGAGGTGCAGCTCCACACATGAACTTTACTGAAAAATAAGGAGAAACCTCCTAATATTGTTTTTGGGGGGCAGATGACAGAATTAAATGAAAAATAAAAAATTAAACTTGTTTATAACAGATCATGTAATATATCAAATCACAGAGCTCATTATGACGTATATGTGTTTTGAATTTTTTTTAATGACTACTTTAAAATATATTAAAAAAATATATTTAAAAAAATTACCCATTCTCCCCTTTATTCCCCAAACTATAAGACCCAATTTTTTATAAGGTATAATTTCCTTCCACACTTCATTTCCAACTTTTTTTAACTTTGAATCACAGTGTGTAACTATAACTTTAATGCGGCCCATATTTCAGGTACTCCATATATGCAACTGCTATATAACAAAATTTTTCTACCATTTATTACTCACCTTCTTGTATATTTATAATCTTACTGCACCCTATATTTCAACACACCTTGTATATGCAACTACTTATTTGCTACCCAATATAACATTTTTTTACCACCCTATATCCTTAAAATTGTACTCCACCCTATATTTCAACCATCTGGTAAATGGAACAGCTTGTAGATCATAAAATTTCTTTATAATATTTTTTAAACCCACCTGTATAGCAGTATTTATACTCCGCTACACTTGTGGATGTAAAATATTTTTTTAACCACTGTATAAACTTTAATTCCACTCGATCTCATGTTTCAACCACCCTGAATAAACAACTTCTTCTAACATTTTTTCAACCCATTTCATAACTATAATAACTCAACAACATAATTCAAAGATCGTAACTGCTTACATAACACATTTTTTTGTAAAAAAATTATCCATACTGTATAAATACTCTACCCTTATTTCAACCATATTGTATATGCAACTACTTATGGCCAAACAATATATGTTTTGTTAAACACCCTATACAAATATAATTCTATTCCGCCTGTTTATGAACCGCCTAGTATACGCAAGTATTTATAGCCCGCTGAATATAACTTTTTTGGACCACTCCGTATATATAATTCCACTCTCTCTTATTTCAACCACATTATATATATGCAGCTGCTTATGGTACTCCTATTATAACTTTTTTTAGATTTTTTAAATACATTTCATTCTACTCCGCACTAAGTGTCTTATATATAGAACACCCTGTAGAATTACTGTTGATATATCAGTTGATTTTTTTAATCGAAACACATTGTCATATTCCGAATTTTGAATAAAAGTTAAGCTAATTGAAATATCTAATATTTCGTGCTTGCTGTGGAACCAATAGAGTAATTGTGTTATCCAACTTGTTAGAAGTTTTTTTCGCTATATCTACCGTTTGTGTCAAATTAGGGAGATATAATATCTACCAGATTTTAAGTCAAACTTTGCTGAAGTGGCTTTGCAACAATAAAAGATTCAGCAAAATCAGTTCAGTAGTTCTTACGTGATGCCCGAACAAACAAACAAACAAACAAACAGACAAACTTACAATTTTACAATAGTATAGAATAGAAGATAGATTAAGAATTTTGAATTTTCAAAAGCACCATTCCAATCTACAATTTATGAGCTTTCCAATGGTATATCACGCGACTTTTTTCATTTTATTGAAAGGGATGCTAATAATCCCTACATTATGCAGTATTTGCAAGTGTTGTGATTTTAAAATTTACAAAATTAAGGACCTAATCTACGATTTACGAGCCCATCAACTACTTTAAAATTATTATAATGGGTGCAACCAACCTCCAAATTATACAGTATTATCAAATTTTGAAAATTATCATCCTAATTTACGATTTACTATTTACCAACAGGACAGGGTAATCCAATAGTACGAGTATATAAATAACAGATAAACCATTTTAGAGAAAAACGTTCAATATATGAAGTTTAGGATTTTACCCTGGCTACCTAATGGTGAGCTTGATATTTCAGTATGTTATAGAAAGTTTAATATAAACTGTATTAATTTACGAACGCAGTTTGAGGTAAGGGTTTCCTAGGCATTTCTTTACATACTTAGCAAACTTCGGTAGCAAATTAATAGTTTATATTAAAATTTTTATATTATACTGAAAAAAAGACCTTAATTTTTGAAGAAAATCTAACAAATTTTTATTTTATAGTCTTAAACTGGAAACATTCACAATCAAACAACATACATCAAACACTTTAAAAATTAAATACTGATTTTCAGATATTTTGTATTATAAGCTTTATAAAATTTCAAATCGTCCCTAATAATTCGATTACAATATTTTATGTCTTTACAGATCGCAGCTTTGCAGAATTATTAGGCTAGGTATTTCGTTAATGGGAAAGTAATTAGCAAAGAAATTTTAAATACCAAAACGTTATGTCGTTCGTATTGAGATTAAAGCGAACTTTCAAAGTACTCAAACGACTACACATTCATAAGTTATGAAATTCGTTTTATTATATCTTGAATGAAAAGTTCCAGTGCTTTGAATTCTACGAAAAGTGATCAAGTTCAACCTATTTCCATGAGCTTTTAGTTTGGAGGAAAATCCGTTCACGATCTAGTGTGCTCTATGTGCACCCCGTTGTACCGAAATAGGACTCGAGCCAAAGCCAATAATACAGGCAGACGCAGGAACAACGAAAGTTCTGGGAAACGAGCACACGCTCCCTGGGAAATGATGAAAGCTCAGCACAGCACCAGCAACCGCTTTTATCGATCCAGTCGCTATGGCAACGGGCATCTCTCCTCTCCTCTCTTCAGCAAATTTCATCTGGCCGTGGCCGACTGTGATGGACCCAACTCACTCTTGCGAATAATAGATACTTTGGAAACGTGTGTTTTATTTAACTTGGATACGCAGCAGCCAGGAATATGTGGTAGCTAGATTTGGACGGATGCTGACTGGCTATACCATTTTTAAATACGGGAGAAATATAATAAACATGCTAAGCTTAAAGCTTGAATTGTATTTTCCCTATAAAAATACATTTGCATTCTGTATTTTCATTTTAGCTTCACTAAGCTTTGCATAACTTTAATATTTTGTCAATAATATAAATTAGTCAAAATTGATAAATGAATGCAATCGAAAAAATGCTTTACATATAATTATACATATGTAGTTTATGTAATTATTTAAACGTGCTTTTGTCACTCCATTAAAAGAAATATTTTTAGCAAAATAAGGAGTAACAGTTCCGTCGCTACTTATTACATATTTTTATATTATATTACTTCTTGATAATTGATTTATTGAATAATACCCTTCAATAATTATTCTCGTGTTATACTGATTAAAAAATAAACTTGAGTCAGTATTATAGTTTAAAATCATCTGACCGACTGAAAGTCATTTACAGCTATTTATAGGGATTAATATGCGCGATAAAAAGCTAGACTGAACTACAGGTCATTTACTGAAAACAATAATTTTTGGTGTTTTAATGATAAAACATGACTAATTGCCATAATTCAACATTTTTTATGGATGCGTTTTTGTTTTTTAACAAAAAAACGTCAAAAAATCGCTAACAACAGTTTTTCACTTTTTACACAAAATCCGTCCATGAATCCGTATTTGCTACTAGGGCCAATGTTGAAGGACATGAGAAACCTACAAAATGAGCTACTATACGCTCAACATCGTTATTTGTTTCCTTAGATAATGAAACCTTTACCCGAAATTCCAAAAAAATAAATAATCGTTTATATATTTTTTATTTTATAGCTAAAACATTCCTTTTACTGAAAGGGTAGATCTTCTCATATCAAACTTATGTACTAAAAATAAATACAATAGTCCCAGGAGTTTTTGCAAAAAAAATTATTCAATACTCTGGAAGACATATTTTTTTGTAAGGTCATATTTATTATGAATAAACCACCCTTGGAAATAGAAGAGTTGATCTAGAGACTCCCTTTCCAAAACTTAAAAACCTAAACTCCATTTAGATAGACACTGATGATAATGAATTGAATAATATGCAAAAGGCCTAATTATTTTAAATTTAAATAAAAACGAAAATTTGCTTCTGCATTCACTGATCTTTTAAAACATGAGTAAATAATAGTAGGGTCCTTTGTTTACACTTTCAGTACATTTCATATTTGATTATTATATAAAAATGAAACGCTGATACAAATTGATAATAGTAAATAATAGAAAAAATAATTTGGTCAAGTGCGAGTTGGACTCGCATACTTAGGGTTCCGTACCACCTTCAAGATTCGAATATTCCAGTTTCAGACAAGTAGGGCGAGTGCATTTTCTTATATTTAGCCTTATATGTTTTAAAGGAAGCGTTTTAAATTTATAAAAAATATACACTTTGATTTTCCACACATAGACTTTTTATTTTATCTGCTTTAGGATTCCCTTGATTTTTATCACAATATATATGTATTTAATTTTCTAATTTGGCCCCAAAAAGTAACATTAGAGTTTTATTTTAGTAATAAACTTTCAGAGATGCGTTTATAATCTACTGTCTGAGTTTTGAGGCTCTGTAGATTGGAAGAAAAACGGCAAAATAGGTCAAAGTTTAAATTATAAATTATTAAATCTGTTATTCAAATTATTTAAAAATATAATAAAATATATTTTTCAAATTTTAAATAGTGTAGTTTCTAAAGTGGGAATTAAGTCAATGTTTAATATTTTTGTTAATATCTTTTATAAAAATGATTTAAAAATATGATATATTTGTAATTCACATAATGAGCCTTTTACCTGATATATAACATGATGGGTTTGAAAATGGACTCTTTATTTTCCATTTAATTGTATAATTTGTATAATTAATTTATTTTATACATATGGAAAAAATATATTTTCATATCATGAGCCCTTTTATTTGATATATAACATGCTGGGTTAGAAACAATTTTAATTTTATATTTTCCATTTAATTCTATAATTTGCCCCCAAAAAAATATTAGGGGTTTTTCCTTATTTTTCCAGGAAAGTTCAGGTGAGGGGCTATACCTCCATTGTTTTTTTCAAAATTTTCCAGCTTATGGTTTCGGAGATAGGGGGGGATGGGTAAAATTTTTTATATTTTTGTTAATATCTTTTAATTAATTTATTGTAAAAATATGAAAAAAAATATATTTGTTTTCGTCATAATGAACCCTTTCATTTGATATATAACATGATGGGTTAGAAACAATTTTAATTTTATATTTTCCATTTAATTCTGTAATTGGCCCCCCAAAATTAAAAGTAGAGGTTTCTCCTTATTTTTCCAGTAAACTTCAGGACAGAATCTATAAATCTATTTTTTTCAAAACTTTGCGTTTTATAGTTTCGGAGATAAGGGGGGGGGGAATGGGTAAATTTTGGTATATTTTCGTTAATATCTTTTTAAATATATATATTTTTTAAATATGAAAAAAATATAGTTGTGTTCCTCAGAATGACACCTTTTATTTGATATATTACATTATGCCTTTGAATTTTTTTAAATTTTGAATATTTATTTAATTCTATAATTTGCCCCCCAAAATTAATATTAATCGTTTCTCCTTAATTTTCCTGTAAAGTTCGGGCAACGCTCTATATTTCCTATTTTTTTTTCAAAATTTTAGGCTCAGTTCTTTCGGAGATCAGTGGGGGGAACGGTCGATTTTTTTAGTTTTTCTCCCCATTAGTACCCCTAAAATCAAATTTTTTTCTTTTACGATATGTACACCTGATCGGGTCACCAAACTATACATTGATACCAAATTTCAACCTCTTCCGTCCAGTAGTTTAGGAAAAAATGGCTGTGATGTGACAGAGGCAGAAATCCTGAGTGATATTATAAGGGTATCCGTATATTGTATATACGGAACCCTAATATCATGTTACTCTTCAATAAGTTAACAATGCAATTTTTATGTTTAATTAAGCTTTCTGTTAAGAACTTTTTAATAATACATAAATACAAATTTATGACCAGCCAAATTTCTTTAGATATATATGTTTTGATCTTTTATTGAATCCTTTACGAAAGGAAAAATAGTTTACAACAGCCTTCGCATTTTGCATATTATGATTGCTCCGTGATTATCTTCTGTGTCTAAATGGAGTTTAGGTATTCCATTTGCTAAATTTATTACATAAAAACATATTATGCAAGAAATATAAATATATATCTGCTTTAAATTTTAATTTGCATTATGATTATTTATTATAAGGAAATTCCACAGTTACCACCCCTTAGCAATTTTTCGAATGGACTCGTCCAGATAAGTTGATACGGAATGGCCAAATATTTTCAATACTTATATGTTTTAATACTTTAAATTTTGGAAAGTGAGATAAGGGTTCTCTAGATCAACTCTTCTACTTTCGAATGGTAGTTTATTTATAATGATAGGGTTATCCGGTGAGGTAATATGGCCATTCAAAAAAGGATGTAGTTTTCGGTGGAATGGATTCACAGCAATTGTAAGGTATTTGAGTGAAATGAATTGCACTTGTATGTAATATATTGGGAATAATAAATGCATTATAGTCTGATTGCAATTTAAGGATTAAATTGGTTGCGATGTTTTTGGGTTATAACGTTGTTGCGGCTACACTTTATCGATCGAAAACAGAGATTACTCATACATTCGAACTGATCTTATACAAAGTCTTTTTCGCATAGTATGGAAGTTTGAGAAGCTTTTGGAAGGAAGGTGGACTGCCTAAACAGCTGGGTCTAACAAGTACAATAACTGTCTATAAAATACGGGAAAACATCTGAACTTATCCATTAAACTCAGCTTAAGTTAAGTTAAGAAATGTATACAATAGCGAGTCAACGGTTTTCGCAATATATTTAGTTGAAGTAGGTTAAATGTGATGCAATCCTGTTGAGTTATCCAGTGGGGGGATTAGATATAGAGGATAAAAGATAAATATTTCGAGATTTAATAAAGGGATTTTTAAAATCAAAATTATTATTCTATATAACCGAAATGCTTTTAATTTAATAATGCCAATATATTTTTAGTTGAAATTGAGTAATACACTAATACAAAATTAAAATTATAGTGTACTTAAATAATATAGTTTGTACTATACCTAAAGCGGCAATCCCGTTACCTGTGCCTAGGACTGGAATCGATAAAGAT
Source organism: Octodonta nipae (assembly GCA_034190945.1). Taxonomy (NCBI): domain Eukaryota; kingdom Metazoa; phylum Arthropoda; class Insecta; order Coleoptera; family Chrysomelidae; genus Octodonta; species Octodonta nipae. The sequence goes on along the minus strand of CM067223.1, from coordinate 46,482,303 downwards.
AAATTATTTTTTTGTAAAGATAGAGATACATATTGAAGAGATTCGACTGTATTGCCAGGAGTTTTTATTGCGAAAGATATTGCTGACAATACATCTTTAAGGGCATATTTAATAAAGACACAACTTTCCATTAATGCTTCGCATAGGTCTAGTATTTTATCGAGTGCTACGAAAAATGCATGATCACCTGAAATGTTCATTATAGATTTTTAAGTTTAAGCATCACATTGGATGCTAATGTTTATTTATAGTTGAGGTTTAAGTACTGCTATTCGGATAGTTAAGTTTGAGTGGATAAATTCAATGCACATATTCAAAGTGTTGTCATGTTTGCCAATTGCGTAAACGCACGGGTCCATTTATCGTTTGAAGTTTTAATTGATCCTTATTCGTCAATGAAAAGCCTTACTGTGCTGATTATGGGTGTTATTTAAATTTGGGACTCACAATTGTGAAGAGTCCAAGTAGTCTGAACTAGAGTAATTTCCATTCTAAATACTGATTCAATCTGTCCAAGTTTACTTATGTAGATTGATTGGTTTCGTGGACTATAACAATTGTAGTATTTTTGAAAAAGTTCAGTTATTTGAAAGAAGCCAACAAATTTGTTTTCCGATTTACGAAATTTGCGATTCTTTTAAATATACTTTGTCGCCTACGTTATAGTTGGATTTTCGGGTACATGCTGGTTGAAACTTACTTTGCCGTTTTCTTTTTGTTGTTTAGTTTTGACACGCCTTAGTTTGAAAAAATATTTCATACGGTTATTTAGATATCATTCACATCTGTCGAAATTAGGTTCTTTTGGTTATGAAGCGTTTCTGGTGCTCTACATGACGTGTGACCAAAAATCAACTCACATTTAATGAAACCATTAGTCACTTTTTTGGTATTGTTATAGCAAAGGACTGCATGTTGTAAAACATTAAACGAGTGTAGGTTTGGGTTCTCGGCGATACTTGTTGTAATCGTTTCCGATAATGTAGCATCTATCCTTTGATGAAACCATTTGATTGTGAGTAACATACATTAGAGAAGGTTACCTTTATTTCGTAAAGTTCACATAGGCCTTTTACTACTATATTATCAGTCGGACCATAGTTGCAGTCTTGGGAATAAGCGTATTAACGAACGACTTTTCCTATTTAACCCTTTATAGGATACGGCTGTATAAATTTCGTAAACTCGTCCCGAATTGTTAGAGCATAATTTCGAGTGGGATATTCAAAGATATCGATATTAATTCGCTCAAAAGGCGCTTTCGACGTTAATTATTTTTTTCTTGATGGTAATATTCTGAATCTGAACCTGTTGTTATAATGTTTTAACATATTTGTAATTTAATGTGTTTGCAAAGACATATGAGAAATTTTCGAGACTGGTTTATAAAATATTTAAGGTCATTTAACTGATTTATTTGCAAAGGTGTTAATGAATTTGTTCTTGAACTTAACTTTTTCGACAATATCTTTTTTTGCCAAAAAAATGGAATTTGTGCCGAAGATGGGAAGTAGTCGTTTCAATTTCCGAGTAGTCAATTACTGATCTGATCTCGTTTCATACAAGTCAACAAATTTGTTTAGTAGGTAAGGTCGAATTCTGGTTCCGGTTTGCCTGTAGAGTCATTGTCATTGAAGGCATTCATTTTTCACTTGAAACTAACGATATGTTGGAAGTGCCAGAGAGTATCGGCGTGTTTGTTTGTCAGGCAAGGTTTGTGCTCAATGTTGTAATTGTACTCTTCCAGTTTCTGTCGCCACCTGGTAAGTCTACTGCTTGGATCTTGGATCGAAAAAACCCAAGTAAACGAGCGCTGATTAGTTATTAAAGTACACTTACGACCAACTAAATACGGACTGAAGGCCGTAACTGGCAACAATATGGCAAGCACATCCCTTTCAATAGCGGAATATCTAGTTTCGGCGGTACATAAGGTGCGGAAGACATAAGGAATCGGTAGGCTACCGTGCGTTGTGAGTGAACTGCACCAATCACCAAAGCGCAGGCGTCTGTGGTGAAAAGCAAATGTTCACAAAAATTCGGGTAGAAAAGAAAGGGATCTCAGATAAGAACTTCCTTAAAGACATACATTAAATGCTGTCTTACAATCGGAATCAAAGAATTTGGTGTCCCTTTAAAACAACTTTGTTAAATGTTTAAATACTTTAGCGAAATTGGGTATAAATCGCAAAAATGTCTTTGGGGAAGTTTAGGAACCAGTTGATTTCTCCGCATTTAGTTTTACACCTTGTTGTGTAATTAGATGGCAAAGGTACAATACCTCTTTTATTAAGAATTCACAATAGCCGCTTTCGACAGAGAATCCCTGTCTTGGGGATATCTTTGTAATTAATCTATATCTGATAAAATCCAGAGGCGAGATCTGCCAAGTTGATCTAAAACATCGGAAATGATCATCAAGGGATGATTGTCGTCGAATATCAGTTCATTTAATTTCCTATAGTCAGTGTATCTGTTTGTCTAAATTTTAGGATAGAACCCTGGGGGAATACCAAGGGGAAATGGAATGAACGAATGATACCTTGATTAAGCATTTTACTGAGTTGATCTTTAACCTCCTCTTTATGAATCTGTGGGTACCTATAAGATTTGGGAAAGGTGGGCCTGGAATTATTTGTCTCGAACAAATGGTTTTATTCGAAATGATGTGTCTCCTTCTAAGTAAAATATGTCTAGAAAATCTAGACAATTATTCGTAATAATGTTCAGTTTTCAGTTCTGAGTTGTTGTCAAGTTTCCGTCAGTCGTGTGAGAGTCACAAGTGTCGTTAAAATAGAAACAGGCTTGTGTTTGAGCAAGGGGTTCTATTTTAAAGTTGTCAGAGTTCATTGTTTTTGGGATAGCGTTGGCGGTTATAAAGGAGGTAAGACATTCTCCTTTTGGGTTTACATATACCAAGGAATTGGGGAGTCTACTTTATGTGTTTCGATAATTTGCAAATCAGCGTAGAAGACAACGTTTACTTACGTTTTCGATACCGAGTTCCATAGAAAATTGTTGACTGTCGGAGCGTTGGGTGTTGTTGAAAATGCGATACCTGAAGAGGGCAAGGTGTAGACCTTATGACGAGCGATATGTTTAAAATTTGTTGTAAGTTGCTTCCATTTTAAGTCACTACGCATTCGTAATGTTGCAAAAATCCTCAACCCAAAATGCCATGAAATTCAGTGTCGAGTAAACAAATAAAGATCTTATGGGTGTCACCACGGGCAAACTGTTCAAGGGTTGAACGAGAAATGAAAATTGTTTTGGTCATTCATTCCCTGAATAATTTTTTTTTGGAATTGTTGAGAAACATTTTTACAATAAGAAATTTTAAATATTTTAATTGTAGTTTATATTTACTGTTGTCGTTGATGTTTTTGGGGATTACGGTATGAAGGATAATTATAGGAACGCCTGATCGTTATATACGGTGGATGGTCTGGATTTGGGAGAAAGAATCTTCTGATAGTTTTGATTGCATATTGGGTCCAAACCAACAGCTTAATCGCTGAAGTTATCGGCTGTATGATAACTACTATTATTTTCTTCTATGTAGTATGTATGAATAACCATTATCTGTATAATAGCCATATTCGCTTTGATTATCAGCTGTATGGTAATTTCCACAGAGATGATTATAACTTGTATAATATTTTCTGTCATTTAAATGGCACAAATTGCCATTTAAATTATGTGCCCTTTTTGAAATTTTGTGAAAATTGTAGTTCTTTGAATCACTGAGTGGCGGGATTGTTGCATATTTGGTCGGAATTGTGGACGTTGTGGAGACTGATTTTGCGGAAATTGTAAAGGCTTATTTTGGAAAGCGTTATTAGTAAAAGGGTTTGCTCTGATATAGTTTTCATTACTGTTGTTATTATTGCTAACGGGTTCCTATTATTTTTGGGAGCGACATTCGGAAGTGACGTGCTCGAATCTTCCACAAGAAAAGCACTCAGTTTGAGGATTAGGCCCGGGAAAGTTTTTTCGGAGCTTTCTGGGTTTAGAAGTATTATAACTGAACTTCACGAATATTAAGCGCAATAGGGTCTATAAGACTCGTGTGGGCTACCTTCTGGTCTGCGTTCACAAACCTCTAATTGAATTGTAAATTGTAAGCTGTGGTTCGTCAGAGAGTTGTCAGAGTCATTGCAAGTTTTTTATTAGGGATATCAAATCTATGGAATAACTAAAATGCTAATTTAAGAGTTGTTTTTTTAATTCTAAATATGACGAGGGGCTAAGTGAATTTAAGTTAATCTTAATGGTATGCTCTGCCTTTATAGTGTTATTGTTGATTATTATATAAAGCATTAAAGTAGTATAACAATTGCAGAGTCACCAGTATGACATACTTAACACAAAGAACAAGAAAATTATTTAAAGCATACTAACATTCACTAAGAGAGATGTCGCGGAAAAAATACAAATAAAATTTATAATAGAAATATAGTGTACAAAATAAAAAGTGAGGACGCGTGAGTTTGAAAATCTTCATTTAAAATTCAGGTGTTGTGTTTCTGGGAAATCGCTCGGACACGTCCGTTTTTCATTTATACAGGGTGGGCCAGAAATAAATTGCGATCATCAACTTCTTTTTTTTTCAAACGGAAACATTTGTATTTTATTTTATTTTTGAATTCTGCAATGTCCTATACCGAAATTTAACCGTTATTAAAAAATATATTTCTTTCTAAATTTAAGATAATAACGGTAAAAATATAGTGTTTGTTGGTTTGAACCTATTTCATTTACGTCTGGTGTTTATGATTGTGGGCGGTATTTCAGTCGCATGAATGGAAACCCTTTTTTTAATGCTGGAGTTTTTAACACTTGTTTATTTCCCTAGAAACTGTACTATAATTTTACTTCCAATAACTAGTTGTCAAGTGCAGTTGCAAAGTTCTATAGTATGGCGCGTTTAACTGAAAAGCAGCGAATATCAATTTTGACGATGACACAAGCTGAAGTTTGCGAATTGTTTAATATGAAGTACCCGGAACGGCCTATTACACGATGGGTAGTTAGTAAAATAGAAAAACACGTTTCTAGAATTTGGCCACGTAAGAGACAATTACAAAAACCAAACATCTTACAGAAGATTCACAATTAAATGTTTTGCTCGATTTACAAGAAAATCTCACAAATCCACTAGACAAATAGCCACAGAACAGTCAATAAGTAAATCTTCTGTTCTAAAATGCTTGCATAGAAATAAATGGCTCCCATACAAAGTTCATTTAGTTCAGGAACTTACTGAAGATGATTTGGCCGGAGAGTAAAATTTTGCAAAATAATGATGGATAGATGCAATGCCAACACGCAATTTTCAAAGAAGATAGTTTTTTCCGACGACGCAACATTTTGTTTAAAGGGTTCAGTAAACAGGCAAAATTTTCGGTATTGGGCATCAGAAAACCCACATTGGATTATGGAAATTCATACACAGTTTTCCAAGAAAGTTAACGAATGGGCCGGAATTGTGGGTCCTTTTTTTATTGAGGGAACACTTAACTCGGAAGAAAAGTATTTAGACCCTATAATATTTATTACCCGAATGGTAAAATAATACCAACTGGAGAGCCCCCGTTTGCGAGAACTTGACAGAACTTTACCCGAATGGTGAAAAACCCAATATACTGGCAGTTTCAACAGGATGGAGCGCCCCTGCACTATTCGCGAACAGTGCGAGATTATCTTGACCATATAGATGGATCGGAAGGAGAGGTAATATCCAATGGCCGTCTAGGTCTCCAGATCTAAGCCCGTTAGCTTTTTATCTTTGGGGTTACGTGAAATCGAAAGTCTACTTCAATAAGTCGGAAAATATCGAGGAATTAAAGGAATTAGGGCCGAAATACAATGAATCCTGCCACAAACGCTAAATGAAATGTTACGAGTATTTGAAAACCGTCTTAGGTATTGTCAGGAATTTATTAGTCGACAATTTGAACATTTAATTTGATATGTTGATGTTTTTCTTTCTTCAATTTTGAAATAAATGTAATTTTTTTAATAACTGTTAATTTTCGCTATAGGACATTGTACATGAAAAATACTTAGATTTCAATTCAAAATTCAAAAATAAAATAAAAAACAAATATTTCATAAGGTTTTTCCTCGGTTTTCCCTTATGATTTTAATTTTTTAATTTTAATCAACAAAATTCTTTGGTCGCATTTTTGGCGAATGTAATCTTATAACAAAGTCGCACTTAGGAGCGCCACATAAAATTCTGAAGATCTTCCTTTCAAATTCTTCCAATTTGAAAGGAACTTTATGATTATATGGTCTTTAGAAGTTTCTGTGCTACACTGTATATTACAAATAAAATTCTCTTAGTTACGTCAGAAATCAAATAATACATATTGTCAAATATTTTAATTTACATCTTAGAATTGTGCCTTTTTTATCCATAGTTTCTTAACCATTGACAACGGGGTCGGACCTAGACCCCGAAATGTTTGGAATATACAGCAATTTTCTTAACTGTGGTGTTTTTTCCCAAGAAGTACTTAGACATTGAAAAATATGCCACAAATATCATTCGGAAAACAAATATTTCCATTTGAAAAAATGAAGTTTTTCCAATAAACCAACACCTGAATTATATATGAATTTGTTCCAACCCACGCGTCCTCACTGTAAATACTTGTTGTTACAACGTTTCATTTTACTCTACTAACAAGGGAATCCTTTTAGAAATTAAATATCTAAAATTAAAAATACCTCTTCGAATAAACACCATACCGTTTATTAAAGAACCCAAAAATGAAATAAATATAAAGATAGGAATCGATTCATAGCATAAAATTTCAAGAAAAGAAGAGATCCAGCTCGAGGATTTGGTTGCCTGATAATCAGATACAAAGGGTCGCAGCAGCGAATGAATGTCAAAAGTTTGAAACTTCACTGACGACTTAATTTGCCATCAAATACAACCAAATTTTCTGAAATGAGGAAATATCTAGAAAAAATATATTAGGTTTATAAAAAATAAAATTAATAATGAAAGTACGGAGAAATGTAATGTTAAACTGAAATGTTGAATATTTTTAGAGGCAGAAGAAAAGTCTTGAATCACTTGTGTTATAAAGCCAGTTTGATCGATGTTAATTGAATTTTTGCAACATCATCCGATTCAATAATGTCGCGAAGAAACGCCTTCATACTAGGAATACGCACATTGTATTCAACACGAGAAACGTCACAAATATATACGAATATATATATATATATATATATATATATATATATATATATATATGAATTCATCATTGTCGTCTGTCTCCTTCCATGTATGTACTCATCCTTATCGTATATGAACCATATATTTGCTATTATTAAATTATTTTCGTTACAGAACTGTACCAACTTAACTCTCATTTCATTCCCCAAGATTGTCTATTAAATGTTCCTAGATGTATTTTTGCTTTGAAGCCACTCATGCTATAACTCTTTTGTGAAAGTAGTGAAACTACTGGCGGGTTGGAACAGCAATTAAACCATGATTTTTAGTTAATATATCAGAATAATTCTGATATGGAGTCTTGAAAAGAGGCAAGAATAACAGAAAATTTAACAAAACTGATAGCACCACGAATTGTAGTAGATAGCCCTAAAACGTGTATGTTGATCAGTACGTGTTAGCTTTTGTACTGGCATAATTTTCAGTATCTCATGATTTAAATCATTTCCAATAAAGTAACCAATAATTTCAATTTTCATATTCCTTGATGGGCAAAGAAAACAGGTAGATTTCTTCTAAAGAATACTTCATACTTCACCAACCTTCCTAATTTGGTCAAAGGAATCAATTCCTTCTAGTCTCCCTTTCCATCACCATGTCCTCTTTCACGACCTCTTTCTCGACCTCTAGGACCCCCACAGTCACCTCTGCCACCACCAAACCCGCCACGTAAACAACCACGTCCTTGGGCTGGAGCTCTCCATTCCTGAAAAAAATGTCATTTTTACTAGGTAATGTCTCATAGGTTTTCTATATCCCTGTACAAAAGATTTATTTCGTGTTGAAATTTTGAATTGACATTTATATGTTTCGGGTATGTATTAAAACAATTTGGTTTGATATAGGCATTTCTAAGTCTGATATATGCACAAATAGTGTAGGGAACTTAGCATTATTTTAATACCATTTTTGTTAAAAAATTGCACACGTGTTTGAATGGTTTTTCTTGAAGCAGGTACACCGTATAACACAAAAAAAGTTTTGTTAACACATGTTTACTTCTTAGTTAATTATACTAGGTGTTTAAAATAGCAAGAACTCTGATTATGACAGTTTTTGTGACTTTTCAGCAACAGAATCAAAATTTAAAGTACCGAAGGTAAGTGTGTTCTATGCGCATTTTTAGAAACTACTAAATTATCTAACAAAATTTAGAACCATGAAACTTGGCAAAAAGATTCATTTGCCTATCGAAAATAACTGCTCAAAATTTCAACTTTATGGCTTTGAAGGTTGTCTCATAAATGTAATTTTTAATAGGCAAGTCTTTATTTTTGGTGATGTTTACTTGCTCCCATTCTGCGGCAAATTATTTTTTATAAATCTGAATGGAACAGGGTAATTATCAAAGGTTTCGGTACAACTCAACATATATTAATATTCTTTTAGGTTTGATCTATTGTCTGTAAATTTAATTTGAAATTCTGCATTTTATTATTCGGCAACGGATAAATATTAGTAGAGGGGGATCATGATTTCGACTCACGGTAGAATACGAAAAGCATGTCACCGAATTGACCTGATGTTTAAAATGCTTTTCACAACCAAATTACATTATATATGAGGGTAAATCAAATATAAACGGTAATTTAGATTTTTTGATATTCTGCTTAGTTCTGAAGTTTCGAGCTAGATTATAGTATTTGGAGTAGATGTTTGATTTATGGGCAGTGGGGAAACGTTCCGGGTACGCGCGAATGCTTTGCTTTGTCGTCAGTACTTATTGTATGATGTGTGGTCAGAACAGAGTACAGCCATGACCAAGCTAGAGGTGTATTCGTCGGTTGTGCAACAGATTATCATAAAGTTTTTAATCAGGAAAAACGTTAAATCCTTAGAAATTTTAACTCATTTGAGGGCACAGTTTGTGGATAATACAGTCTCAGAATCATGAGAAAATTTAAGGGTGGACGAGAACGATAACCATGATCGACACACATGGACAAGCCTTACAGCTAACAGTGGGAGAATTTCCTCAGAATTGGGTGTCAGCTATAGAAGTGTTCAATCAATTATCATTGATCAACTTGGTTTCAGGAAAATTACTGCTCGATGGGTTCCGAGGTTGTTTTTGAAGCGCATCGTCTAAAGAGGCGAAACTAGAATAAAGGCCAAAACTCGTCTCTCATCTGGAAAAGTCCTTGCCACGATTTTTTTGAATGGATTACTGCGGCCAATTGTTATGCAAAAGCCGCGTATTCGAAACAAAAAACAAGGAATACACCGCAAGAAATGAGCTGAGAAACCCTCGGCCACCCTACTTAAGCCCTGACTTGTTGTTTTGTAACTATTTTTTGTTCGTGCCTCTGAAGGAATAACCCAGAGGAAAAGGATTTTGAGAACTGAGAAATTTTGCAACTCGCCCTCAAACATTCTATGAAAAGAGATAACTCAAACTCCCCAATCTAAGATCTATACTTAGTCCATGAGGCAAAGTATGTATACTATTTGCCATATTTGTGCTCTTGGAATTTTCCTGAGAACTTTGAATACTGTAGTGTTTCTTTGCCTGCTGTATAGATACGCTGTTGGCAATATATAATTTCCCTTTTTACGCGTCTTGTCAAGGACTGTAATTTATATTTGGTTTCTTCAATACTACCCATATCTATGAATCTTTTCCTATCCTAAATAAGGCTTTCCATATACATCAATCCATAGAAAATAAACTTTAAATTTTATTTGGAACATATCATTAATTATATAACTTAAGATTAAAAAAATGATGAGGAATTAAACAAGACTTAGCAGGGACAAAAAGGAAACGCAGTACCGTTAAAAATGAACAACACATTCTCACCACTACCGTGAGAGTGAAAAACATAATCTAATGGATGGCTTATTTTCCAAATACTTCGATCAACTAATATTGACGTAGATTTACGAAGAACTTAACGAGAAATATCAGATTGTGGAATACGATATAAAGGAAACAAATGGTGAACATTTTTCACCGGTGCCCCTGTGTTCAATGTACTAAAATAGGTGCAATTCACAACAATATCCAGCTAAGAACAGTTACAAACAAGTATATGGGGAGGGATAGATGTAGAACACCAATTAAGTATTGAGGATTGATTTTTACAACGTTCTTAATTAGGAAATTTATATTGACATGATCTGTCAACATCACATCGACTTCCATAAGAATGGTAGCGAAAGACTTAACAGAAATTTCAGATTTCCCAGTGAACACAACAAATTATAGATGTACAGCTAGAAAGAAATTCTGCGAGCTTTGGAGTGGTGGAGCCCGTACAGATAGCTCATAATTATTTAAATGTACAGGCTATCGTTAACACTGGATGGGACATACTTGTTCGAGTACTGAATATGTTGAAGAAATAGCTTATCTTGAACCCGTAGATACCATCATCAATTCCAAAGAATATTAGAAGGCAATAACGAAGGAGACAAGTCCCAGTAAGGAATTTTTAAAATTGTTTAGGGATAATGAAAACGCATTACATCAAATGAACAACAGAAGGCCAAACAATAAATCTTAACCACTGTCAGCCCTTGGTTTGTTCCCGTCGTTCTGTGAAAGTAAATGATGGAACTAACCGGCTTTGCATGAATTATAAAAAATTTAACGACTTAAAGAAGAATTAATGTCACCCTTGCAGAGCCCCGTTGGTTCTTCAGCATAGATGTAAATAGTGGATATTGGGAAGTTAATCTTCACGAAAATGACAGAACTGTACGCGGATTTCACTACTAAGGGATCATTTCAATTCACGCTCATCTCGTTTAAATTATATAATCTTCAAAAGATTAATAATATATATATTGAGCGGATTAACAGGAAGACAATCTAGTTTTGGTACACATATTCAATGGTCACCTGCAGAGCTTCGAGTATTCTACAAAATTAAGAATGCCAATTTGAAAACCATTCCCAAGAACTGGGCTATGTTTTATAAGGCATAAGAGTTGTTTAGCCTCGTCATTTTCGAGTCAAGAATTAGAATTAATGAAAATAAGATAGAAGCCATTCCTGACTATCCCGTCCCCACAAAGAAACATGAATTTTGAGGTCTTTTGAAAGTTCGTTCTTAGTACCGGTGAAACTGAGACTAGACATTGGAATCTACAATTTGAAATGGCCTTTCGACGACAAAGCGACATTATGCACCAACTCTAGCGTTTTTACACAGGCCTTTCAGTCTCAAGTTCAAACTGAGAAGAAGCGGGTGATAGAATACCCCAGCCATAGATTCACGAAACCAGAAAAAATTATTGTGTCACTAGAAAAGAACTACTAGGAATAATCAGGGTTGTGGACAAGTTTGACAAATACCTCCATGGGTGTCGCTTTTTAATCAGAACCAATCATGCCTCACTCAAGTGGCTGTTGGGCATTAAGGCACCAAAAGAGACTACTGGCCAGTAGGTAGGAGAAATACATAACTACTTCATGGTAGAACACAGCTCTCGTCATTTGTCAAACAAGACTGATACGTTATCAAGAAGACCCTGTCGAATTGATTGTCACCAGTGTCACAAGATGGAGCAACGAAAGAGGTTTGTCCATCTGACAGAATCGAGTGCAGGTAAATGAGCTCTGGACAATAGAACAATGTATACAAGATTAAGTGACCGATCTGGATATACAACCAGCCCTTTCACTAAAACAGCAAAATGGTCCTAGGCCTCGATCTTATGAAATAGATACCCATTCAAGAAGTCATTGAGTTCTTAATGGAACTTTAAAGAAAATTTGGAAAATTACTGATGGTAGTGAAACTATGTTCCTACTAGTAATTCCAAATTTCGTGATTGACAGACATGCATAATTGGATTACCCAAAGTCAACAAAGTGTAAATAATGAAACAATACAGAGTGGGTGTTCCTTTTTGAAATATATTCTGGTTCTGGTTTATTTTAGTAAATGGTATGAAAAATTTCCTATATCTAATCTGGAATCAACAACGATGTCAAGGGTGTTGGCACACATGTATTCACTAGGTTTGATGTAACATTAGAATTGCATTCGGAAAAAGAGCGAATGATTCAACAAACGATTTTTCAGATAATAGCTGACAACGAATAAAGTTGTCATTTTCTACAGTCCCTCGATTAGTAAGGAGTCTGCGTATTGGAAAGATAACGAAAGAATCATGAATATTTAAGAATTAGAAGTGGTATATAAGTGAAAGAGCACATGGAGTTGAGTATGATCGGTGTTGGCTTCAAGACGCCGAAGATTGAAAATAGTGGAGTAGTTTTAGTCTAGTCTAGTCTAGTTTAATTGTGCAGTATGGATTTTTTTGATATTTATATGGAATTTATTTATTGAAGCTATAATATATGCTATAATATATAACAATATTGTGATGGCATTTAGCACTTTTTTCCAACTTGTAGCTCAATTGTTGAATCCAGTTTCTATAAAATTCGTATTACTATTAAATTCAGAATATATTTACATGATCAATTAATGAATTATTATTACACAATGAACACATTGTATTTGCTGCAATTAAATTAATTAAAACCTGTTCCAGGCACAATATATGCAGGAATTCAGTATAAATATTATTCACTATTAGCAGATTACTAGTAATGCATCAAATGGAATAATCATAGTGCACCTGAGTCCCTTCAAAATCCATTACTCAAACCACCAGAGAAGGATGAGTTGGGATTTCACCCCTCAAAGCATACATATTCTTGACCAACCCCTTCATCAAACACTACTAAATCAATTTTGTTTTCAGCTAGTCCAGCAGAAACAGCATCCTTTGGGATGAAAGTGAATTAGGGAAAGCTGATAATCCTTTACCGTTTGGGAACGCATGAGTGAATGTTTAAATTACATCGACAATGTAAGATGAAAATAATACAGTGCATGTTATTATTGCATAATACTTTGTTTTTAGCATTAATTAAAACTATGTGATCATTCAAATCAGCACGTACAAAAATAAACTAAAAAAGTTTTTCGAATGTGAATTGTATTGGTTAAACAGTCTCATAGGTTTAATACTCTGCCAGTCACATTTTTGATTGTGGGCGGCATACACCGTTTTTAATCATATGCTTAAAAATATGCACCAGTTGCGCTGAGTCTAGTTTTTAGATAGACGAACGCTTTAGCTAAAAGTTGTAGTAGAGATCAATTCTGTTTCGTAGATAATTCATTATTCTATTTAGTTTTATTGCGTTGTAACGGTTTTTGAAATTCGGTAGAAGGGTGATCGTTACTGTTCTGCCGCAATATGAACGTTATGTTTCCGTTGGTTAAATACCATTAACAATGAAACAGCAAATTTTATTAATTAATAACTGAATTATACATTGCAATTTAGTATTCTTTGGGAAGTAGAATAAACATCCCCTAATTCATTACGTAGAGGTATAATGAATGCAGTTATGTGTTAAGGTAATACCTGCTATATAAATCATTGGAGTTTTTCTGTTGAACATTATACCCCCAAAAGTTTAATTTCCCTTAACTCCAATTGGTGTTTCCAGTATTTGGGAATTTCTGGGTACTCTCCAAACCATTACTCGATAATTATCACTCACTAATCCAAACCGATACTCATTTTAAAAGCGCACATTTGCACAGTCAACTAGACGGCCGTTTTCGTGAGCTCTGGCCCACTGTAGACGGGAACCCTTAAAGATCTCCTGGAGAGCAAAGCTAGGGCCGAAAATCACCTCTGAACTGTTGTATTCAAGAAATTACCCTATAATAAATGGTCTGGAACTGCGATCTTAGGGCCGGAACAGTGATTGATCTACTCCGACAGGCTGATTAGTGAATATACCAATCTTCACGTGGTATGAAAACACTTCGCAGTATGGGCCAAATGGCATTTGTTTAACGGAAACCTAATAATCCGAGAAAAAATAGAGATATCGAAAGTTTTTTTTAAATGTTTTAATCTATGTTCATAACTCTACAATTTAAAAAAAGTGTACAAATACCTTTTTTGTCTTTGAGAAATACTATAAAAAAGATCGAATTTTGAAATATGCATCATTTCAGTCCTCATTTCCAAGCCAACAGTAAAATAACGCACATTATTGATTTTCAATTTCACTTAGTATCTTAATAAAAAAACTTCTTTTTCATCTAAAATTGTACAGTGTGTAAAGCTATTTGTAATGTAATTGCATCCATTAGTATTTTATAATAAAAATTCCATTTTTTTAAATTCAGGGAATGTTGCAAGACTTTAGAAATAGAGGAACTAGGAAAAGACGTAACCACTAAGAGATAAGAGATAAGGTGAATATGAGGTAAGAGGAAACGAATTACTTTTACACTCTTTCATATAAAAAGCTTTCCTTTGATTTGGGATGAAAAAACTACTTACTACTAAAGCATACACAGAATAACTTTGCAAATAGTTAAACAAAATTAATTAAACAATCCATCTTTTTCTAATGCCGGTATTACATCTTTGGTAAAATCTTTTATAAAATATTTGCTCAAATATTTGCTATGAATGTCATTAAGTGACATATTACCCTGCATCAAATATGTGATCAAATATTTTTTATTCAAAATGAAGAATTTATGTAATTTTATGCTTGTTTGTGACTGTGGTGTGTTTTTATGGCTACAGTTTCAGTCATGTTAAAAGAAAAAGTAATAGACGTCTCGAAAGGTACAGTTTATTTGTTGTGGGCCTGATAAGCAAAACTTCTTATTAGCCGTTTAACCAAAATGTTAATTCTACGGTCAACTTTTGGAATTTTTTAACAACCAACGGTGAGCAAACCGTCGCAAAAAGGCAATTACCCTACATCTGAACATATTAACTTTTTTTAACATATTAACAACTTATTAAAAGCGCTGAGACAGAAGGCAAGAGTGGAAAAAGAATTATTTTCCAATGAATAAACCTACATTATAGATGTTGATACGATAATAGTCTATTTTAATTGCTAGAGAATTACACAAATAAAAAAATTGTATTATATATAGGATCAACCTATATCATTTTAATAGAGCATAATCTATATACATCAGTGATATGATTTATAGCTCACTATTTAACAACATTCAAAATTGCTTTAATATATTTTCAGTATATTTATTAATTTCTCAATTGGCCGGGTTTTTTAACAGTCTGTGTACGTCCACAAAATGGTACTAATAATGTCCATTGTAGGTAATGAACTCTTGTTTATATTTTGGATTTAACATTACACAAAATAGTCTTCATACTCAAATAATAAAATTTTTGCAGTACAATTCACAAAAAACTTCGCAGGCGAAATTTTTCATTTTCACTGACAATTAATCAAAAATCTTTTATCAAACGTATGATAACGCGTGTAAATGTGATCAAATATATATGTTAAAAAAAGATTAGCTATTACACTATCAAATTTCTTTGATAAAAATGTTTTATCGAAGATATTTGATAAAATATTTGACAATGTAATAGCGGCCTAAATTAGTATGGGAAAACAAATCCTCAAGTTACATTATAACATATTCAAAAAGACATTTGAAATTGTATTTCAAACTCGCATTCAATTGGCATAAAAATATCAGCACCATCTTTAAGAATAAAATGCATATATAAATATACACCTTCTCAGAAACGTAATACTCACTTTCATAACATTCTTCTATTTTAGTTATTTAAAGTTTTTACAGTTTTGAACACATTCAACTTTTCTTTATTATGATCACTGAGTCTGTCAATCACCTACAAATCTGTAAACTCAATATAAACCTCGTTATTCGCACCAAAATAAATTGCAATGCGTTCGAATCATTTAAATCAACAACAAGGATTCATACCGAACAGACCACCTATACGATGTTATAGCTCGTTTAATTAAGCAAGACGATGACGTCACTTTGGTAATTAATTCCTGCCAACTTTGACACATAATATTCCTAAATGTTATATGGACTTTTTTACATTATAACAGTGAAATTGAATTTTATTATTGTGGTATTGGCTTGTCCGATCGAGGCTTCGTTGCCGCTATTTTTTAGATTTTCGTTAGATGATTAAATTTTGCCTGAATTTTCAAAATATATTTAAAGACATAGTTTATTTAAATAAGACTAAGAAGAAGTTGTAAACGAACATAACTACGTAAGTATATTCTGGATACCTATATACTTCACTTTCAGCATTATCAACAATATGTTTTTATATATAAACTCAATGTTCCTAGAGATATTAATACACATGAACTTCAGAATTTCTTAATTGAAAGTTTTATTGTTAGAACAAACACCTTTAAATAAATCATAAATCATACCTACACCTATGGTTTTTACTGGAAATTCTGTGGTCTGGTCTTGTTCTATACGTAACCTCAATTTCTCTGCAATTATCGATGAGAACTCACAGCATTTTTGAATTTGTTTGAGAAAAGCCCTAAAGCGGTATTTTAACGATTTCATTTACTATTTTGCAGCATATATTTGTTTATAATACTTGTTATTCATTGTATTTTAGTATTTTTCCAGTTTTTAGGAATTCATAGGTGAAAATCCCCATTTTAGCAGCCGTGAAAAAACTATGATAGCTTCGGCTTTAAATTATTTCAAAACTAACAAAGAAAATGATGCTCCTACTCTACCTGCTAAATATGTAAATATATATTTATTTGATATTGTCCACTAGGTAGGTACTATTGCGACTGTCAACATTTAGATTTATTTGAGAGTAATATTTTTATAAATTGCAGAAATTTTCTGAAGTTTTGGGAATCAGTGTAACATCTGTTGAGAGAATTGCGTGTTCTATTAACAAAAACGAAAACGAGGCCCTACAAAGTCGCAGAAGACCACATGAACGCAGAAAACCAGTAACCTATTTAAGAGAATCTCTGCAGTGTGAAATAAGAAATGTAATTTATGATATGTATTCTGCTGGTAAGTAAAATTCCTTTTTTCAGCTGCACAATATTAAATAGTTTACTTCTGAGGGGAATATATAAACTTGAATACATTGCTGAAGAAACTATCTGACCAGCATCTGAATCATGACTCTAGAAGTTCCTTAAGACAAGTCCTGCGCAAGATAAGATTTGAATTTAAAAAAGATGATCCAAGAAGGAAACTAATGGAATTGGATCATATAAGTGTTAAAAGAATTAAGTTTTTGAGAGACTATATTAAGTATAAAACAGAGGGTTTATTTGAATTTGTTTTTTAAATGAAACGTGGATCTTCCAGAATGAAATATTAGGACATTCATGGCAGGATTCAAGCTCTAAAAGTGTTAAAAATATTAAAAGTAGTGGTAAAAGGTGAGTTTTTTATCATTAGCATTGAAAACAGTGATTGAAAGTTGAATTATTAGGTTTATTGTAATTCATGCTGGTAGCAGAGCAGGTTTTGTCCCTGGGGCTGACCTTTTGTTTTCATCTGATAATAAAGACAGGGACTACCACGGTGATATAAATCTTGAAAATTTTGTACGCTGGTTTGAATATCAATTGTTAGCAAATTTAAAAAATCCATCAGTAATAGTTATGGATAATACAATTGCCAATAAACCTCCTGCCTGTACAACAAAGAAAATTGAAATTCAGAAATGGCTAGAAGAAAATAACATTTCTTATGAAAAAAAACATGTAAAAAAAGAATTATTATATTTAGTGAACAAGTAGGTAGTGGAGAGGGGGCAGTTTTGAATTATCATTTGTCTATCCTAACCTCCAATACCTTTTTAATACTGGTAACACTGAACTACACGTCTGTCAGTTGCCAATTTACGTCAATGTCAAACAGAATAAAATTTGTCGGTTACTTTACGGAGACGAAGCCAAACATTTATATTTTTTATTGTAAGCGGATTACTGAAAACGTAAGTATTATTTTCGGGATTTGATTATTTCATAGTGTTGTATATATTATAGCAAGTATATGTGAAGGATGGTATTGGAGAAGATTTATGAGTTATGAATAAAATGTTCAAAAGTGCCCCCCGCTATTTTAACAAATGATGTTTATTTATTTTTTTAAATAATTGATGAATATAATTAAATAAGTTCATTTTATATTCTTTGACAGTTATGAATCCCAATGGTAAGATATTACAAAAAGAAAAAAGAAAATGATGTTAACGAAGAATACGCCGAGAGAACTGTATTGTGTGTTGTCAATGATAGCATGAAACTGAGGACCGCTGCAGCTATATATAATATAAAACCAACCACTTTGTACTATAGAGTAAAGAAATATAAAGAGAATGTAATGCCAAAAAATATAAACCATAGCAGCAAACACACGGTGCATCAAGTTTTCACTAATGATGAGGAACTTATCCTGGAAAGATACTTTTTAAAAATGTCCAAGATGAATTAGGGTCTTACCAACTTACAAGGTCGAAAATTGGCATATCAATATGCAGCAGCGTTGGATAAGTGTCCTGAAAAATGGTTAGATAACAGGAGTGCGGGCATTGAATGGATGAAAAACTTTATGAAAAGGCACCCAGTATTATCTTTGCGAAAACCTGAAAACACCAGTCTTTCCAGATCAACCAGCTTCAATAAGCATAATGTCATGATGTTCTTTGATAATTATGAAAGAGTGTAGCAACGTGGGAATTATACTCCACACTGCATCTATAACTTAGACGAAACAAGTATTATGAGCGTTGTTCAAGCACCCAATGTTATTGCTAGAACAGGTCAAAAGCAAGTTGGACAAAGTGTTTCGGCGGAAAGAGGTCAATTGATCACTATGTGTGGTATTGTAAATGCTCTTGGAAATGCCATTCCTCCGGTTTTTATTTTTCCAAGAGCTAGGTTTCACGAAACAATGCTTATTGGAGCTCCAGTTGGAAGTGTCGGGTTTGCCAATAGTCCTACAAGCGGTTGGATGACTGGACCTTTATTTCTGAAAGTTCTAGAACACATTAGAAAAACCTCTAGATGCACCAAAGAAAATAAAATTCTTATACTCCTTGACAATCATGAGAGTCATTGCACCATCGATGCTATTAATTTTGCAAGAGAAAAAGGGCATAACACTGTTGACATTTCTCCCTCATTGTACACATAAACTTCAACCACTCGACGTTGCAGTAAACAGTCCTTTTAAGGCGAAGCTCGCAATCGCGCAAAATGATTGGTTGCTTAATCGTCCGGGCAAAACAATAACTATTCACGATCTCGCCAGTATTGCCACCCCTGCATATAAATCTTCACATACTATCAATAACATCACATCAGGATTTTCTGCGCCAGGAATATATCCGTTTTCCAGGAACAAATTCAAGGACGATGACTTTGAATGTTCGGAAGTGACTAATCGGGCTAATCCTTTGCAAGTTCCCTTGATAGTTGCATCTGAGAATTTAGTTCCTGATGGTGTAATAGCTGAAGATGTGGAGACTGATCAACCTCAACAGGTGTTATCACAGTTTGGTGCCTCTATAACACATAATTTCAACGATAATATCACAGAAGCTGACGATCTGGAAATAAATGAACCCACAATAGCAGTTCAAAATGCTCAAATTGTTGACCCTGCACCTTCTACAAACGACAGTGATGCTACTGACGCTGAAGATATAGAAGTAGATCAACCTGTAATAGCATCAATTAAAGCTATTGACAAAAGTAATAAACCCACCACAACCCTTACATCTCAACTTCCCCCTGAACTTAATCATGAAACCGATAAATCTGCAAAACCACCCACTAAGAATACTAATAAAGCTCACGTGCAAACTCCTTCACGTTCACCATCTGTAATCGAAATTGCCGCCAATATTGATAATTTGACGAAAATAAACAGGAACACTGAAAATATAAGAGGAAAAGTAACAATTACTCCTGAAGCAATAAGACCGTTTCCTAAAGCGACTCCTCGTACCGGAAGAAAAGGCCGAAAGAAAAGCTCGTCACGAATCTTAACTGATACTCCCGAAAAATGCGCAGTAGAAGCTGCTTATCTAGATCTACAATTCTGCCTTTATCAAAACGAGGAAAATGTATGCCTAAGAACAATACGTATAAAAAGAAGAAACCGTAGCCAAAATATCAGTCAAACTCAGAATCTGATGGAAATATATCTTTTCACGATGATGCTGATATGAATTTAACAGATGGTCAAAGTAATTCTGAGTCTGATAATCTAGTTGATAAAAGGGAATCAATTCAATCCTTGACAAATGAGAATTTAAATGAAAATGGCTACATATTGGTAAAATGTCACTCTGTCAAAAAAGAATCACCAATATGTTTCGTCGCTTTTATTAAACATAAAGACCACAATATGTTTCTAGTTTCTTTTTTAAAAAAGAAATTGGGTTTTAAATTTTTGTTCCCTGACAAAGAAGACCAATCCTGCATACCTATCACTGATATTGTAAGGAAACTTCCAAAGCCATGCTCTGCTCCAGGAACTTCTCGTAAAGCTGCTCTATTAACTTTCAAATTTGATTTTAGTAAATTTAAACTTGGTTAGGTACCAAAGTTTTGAAGTTGTTCGTTTTTTTGAATATTTACTTTTATGTTGGCCAATAAGGCGATTTGGATTGTTTATTTTATGTTTGATATTAGAAACTTACATAGTTTAACTACTTGATTCTTTTTTAAATGTTTTCCTGAGACCATTTTAAATGGTATGTTTTTAAGATAATGTTAAGATTATAAAGATAATATAAAGACAAAGATTTTAATTGCAATATGTAACTAGATCTCATATATTAAAATAATAAGTTAGGTACTTACACTTGTTCAAGACTGCCCCAGGCTGTTAATAGTTTAAAAGTTTATTTAAGCAATAGTGAGCGTACGAAGTTAGTGGCAATACACAATTATAATATAAGATCTTTATGTCTTAAATAAAGTGTTGATTATATTTTAAGTTACATATGGTATTTCAAAACTGCCCCTATGGTTATCAAATGAACAAAAAAGGGTTTTTGAAAAATAATGATATTGTTACTTTAATAAGTAAAAACAAGTAAATTTAATTTTTATTTTGTAGCACAAATAGCATATCTATTCATAAAAAAATAAATATACCTTGATATGTAGCACTATACGACAAATATAATATTTTATTTAAAAAGTGTTCAAAGGTGCCCCCCTCTCCCCTATATATTATTATTTGCTTACAAATTTAGTTATTTTAAAGTAACTATGTGCTATATAAATATATATATATATATATATATATATATATATATATATATATATTGTAATGGATTTAAACACACATGAACTCATATAAAAACTTGAGCAAATTGAATAGTTAAATAATTGGGATAATGTAAATAGAATGCATACAAATATAAAATAAGGAAATTGCAGGAATCAAAATTGTAACAATGATGTGACAATTATTTGTAACCTAATAATACAATTAATGTAAAATGTTTCAAAAGCAAATTGTGAAAGGATAAAAGGTGGCATATAAAGTTAGATATTATATCATGCAGATTTTAATAAAATTTTAATACTTACATAAAGAAATCTATGCAGGGATTCATATTTAGGTCAAACATCAAAAAGGTTAAATTCACTTGTAAAATCACAGTAGAGTTTGTAGAACATGTATAGATCACATATTAGGCCTTGAGAACACTAAATATAACATATTTTAGATCAAAATTAAGTTTTAAATACATAAATTTGCTAAGTAAATAGAGAATTGAAATGTCAAAATTATAAAAACCGTGTAAGTAGTCAGAAATGATGGAACAGTAGAGAAATTTAGAATAGTATATGAAGCTTAGAGCATAGTTTATAAAAATTAAATAGTTCAAAAGATATAAAGTCTAAATTTTAATAAAATCCAATTTTTTTAAGTACCTGTTAAATGACGGGTGGCAACAGGTGACAAGTGTCAAATCAATATTTTTAAAAATACGAATTAAATGATTTGGATAAAATTTATGAGAGTAAACGATATTGAAATTTAAGTTGAAATTTGTTTAGTTTTTTGAATATGATTTAAAAGGAAAATAGTTGGAAATTAATAAAATAAATAGAAGCGGAAAAGGAAATAGCTGGTGAGAAATTGAATCACATAAATAAGAAATCTGACATTGACAAATCCCTTTTGATCGACAAGCGTCGAGCAGATAGGTTCTAAAATTCTCGTTCTCATAAATTCAGTTTCCATGACAAAGAAGTTAATGTCCTTTGATATAAAACAAATTTAATGTTCCATGTCAGAGATTAAAGAGTAACTTGAAAATTTTAATTTAAATTTATTTGGAAAAGCGAATTAAAAAATAATCTTATAAATGTTCGAGAGAATAAGAAGATGATGGTATTAATGGTATAAAAATTTAAAAATCAAAAGTATTTGGAGAAACCCACGAGAAATTCAATTGAGAAATAAATTGTACCAGTAAAGTATTCAAAATTTTGGAATTTTAACAAAGTTCAACAACTAGAAGAGAGAATAGGAAAACAACAGTGAGTTTTTGAAACATTGTTTAATAAAGAAATTATAAAAAAGGTAGTCAATCAGTGATAATAATAAAGGTTTTTACAATTTCAGAATAATAAATATCTGTGATTGAATGATCAAAAATATTTATGTAACACAATTTAATAGAACTTTAAGAATATTTAAGTGACAGAAAATTTATTTTGTTTTGAAAGAAACCTTGTATCAGTATTGTATTGTGGAAAATTTTAAATAAATTGTAACCTAATTGAAAATTTGGAAATTTGATTATTAGTAATTTAAAATATAAAATAGAAAAAAAGTAAAGTGCAAATATAATTTCAAAATTTTAAAAAGTGTAAGTGAACCTGAGGAGAAATAGATACTTGTAAGATCACAAGATAAGAATAAAATTTATTTATTTATTTAACATCTGAAGATATGAACCCAAGCGAAAAAGACCCTGAGATAATAAAATTATAAATTCTAAATTAAATTCAATTACACTTTCATACAATTTATTATAAAATTGTCGACCAAACGTGGCGTTTAGAAAAAATTGGCTATACTATTATAAATGGCATCCATCTAATATGGCTCAGTAACACATTGGTATTTCCACTTTGACCAATTATAATATATATATATATATATATATATATATATATATATATTTGTTTTTAAGTTTTCGCGGGCACTAAATGTTTTAGGCGGTTTCCGGGAATTCATCCGCGTAGTTGATAACTGATCCCTGCCGGGATCGATGATAAAATGACGACGTTTCGGCAGAGTCACATCTGTCCTCTTCAGGTCGGTTCGCATAATTCTCGTAGCCTTCTGCTTTCGCTTCTAGTTACTCTCTAGTTACTCGAAATAGTATTCGAGTAACTAGAAGCGAAAGAGAATTATGCGAACCGACCTGAAGACGGTAGATGTGACTCTGCCGAAACCTCGTCATTTTACCATCGATCCCGGCAGGGATCAGTTATCAACTACGCGGATGAATTCCCGGAAACCGCCTAAAACATATATATATATATATATATATATAATTTAAACTACTTACCAGACACTCTTTGTATGTTTACTGGTTAACTGATTAAGGGATATTGACTAATTGAATTTCCTTGATATAATAATCTTTATTTCATGTACCATTGTTTTCTCCTTCTTCTGAGTTCTGAACATACAAAGCTTATATTTAATTAGTTGCATGTCAAATTAACCTCCATAACATTACATCATTTGACAATCAAAACATGTATGTAAAAAAATGAACAAATACATTAAAAACTGTATAAAATTTAATACTCATTTTTTATCGTGATTTAGATAAAAATTAATATTTTAGTCGTCATTATTACAGCCGTTTGCTGTTTATGTGTTGTGTCAATAAACTTTTCATAGAAAAAGATATATAAGAATTGCGAAACATACAATTGTTTTCAATAACAAAAAATTTGCTCTCAAAAACATTCTAAAATGACATGGATGATGGCAATTTACAAGTTTTATAATTAAACACTAAATTTTAATGTTTCTCATTTGCCACTCCAAGTAGTATCTACATACTTTTCTCCATGAAGATGGCAGCTTGGTATTGAAATGTAAATAATTTTTGGTGTTAAGCTATAAAATTTAATTATTTTATTTATCGAAGTATAGTGGTGTACTGTATTCCCAGAATCAAGTACACCACTAGTTTCCCAGTGACTAAAAAAACTCATTAATTTCTTCATAAAGAGCAGGCATGTACAACTGGGGTGATGAAGTAAATATTCCATCATATGGCAGATCAGTTTATATAAATCTTTTATTGATTGATGAACTATTAAACAGTGTATATATATATATATATGCATTAGATGGTTTCCGGGAATTCATCCGCGTAGTTGATAACTGATCCCTGCCGGGATCGATGGTAAAATGACGACGCAGAGTCACATCTGCCCTCTTCAGGTCGGTTCGAATAATTCTCGTAGCCTTCTGCTTTCGCTTCTAGTTACTCGAATACTAAGATTTTCAGAAGCGCTGGCGCTGTTATATAGTCGCGGCTCGGCGCCTATTGGTTGGCACCGTGAACGGATGCGTGTGATTGGCCCTGGGCGCTTAGTGGGCACGCCTCCCGCCTGCTGATTTGTTATTTCCGGTTGAATTGTTATTGGACGGGTCCGGGCTGGTACGGTGTTTAATGGAATTTTGCAACAATTCGATAAGTTCTGAATCTCATTGCGTGCGTTTAGACTGTGAGGCCTCTTCGCTATTTAAATTGCCTCTCTTACGAGTCTTGATTTCGGATGTTCTATATTTGCCACCACTCTGGTGTTCTCAAAGTCTATTCGGTGTGACGTCGTGGTGGCGTGTTCCGTAATGGATGTTGTTTTTTCCTGCTTTCTTATAGCATTCTGGTGTTCATCACGTCTAGCTTGAATTCTTCTGTTAGTTTGCCCCACATAGGTTTTATGACAGTCTGCACATGGAATCTCGTACACTCCCTATTGTTCTAAAGGGATCCTCGTCTCCGGGTTAATTCCCGGAAACCACCTAAAACATTTAGTGCCTGCGAAAACTTAAAAACAAATATATATATATATATATATATATATATATATATATAAGACTCCCGGTAGCGCAGAGGGAATGTGCTCGAACCTCCAAAATTCCACTAATTCGGAGGCTGAACCGAGTCTCATACCCGGGTTCGAATCCCAGCCATGCCACGGCTTTTAATTATTAAAAAGACGTGACGTCATCTCGGGGGTACGGTCGTCTCTGGTAACTGGCAAAATCCATGAGAAAGAGAATCATTGCTCCTTACCAACCCGCATTGAGGCAGCGTGGTAAGGTATGCCTCAGAACCTCAAACATGTCGAATTACAAAAATCACGGAATTGTACCCCAGGTGGGTAAGCAATCCCACACCAGGAAACCGGTCTGCCTCAAGGATTCTGGGGGAGGCAAACATTCGACTACACTACATCTAGCAACATATAACTGCCGAACACTCTCGAACCAAGCTAGAATTGTAGAATTAGAACAAGAAGCAGTAAAAATCAAGTGGGATATCATTGGCATAAGTGAAGTTAGGAGGAAAAACGAAGAGCTAATAACACTTGAATCAGGCAACCTCCTATACCACCGAGGAACACCAACAGGAAGAACTAGTGGTGTTGGATTCCTCATCCATAAGAGATGGACCGATAAAATTATAGGCGTTTCCGGAACATCAGACAGAGTCCCAAGTCTAACATTGTCGCTTTCGAAAAGATACTCTATTCAAATAATACAAGTTTACGCCCCAACAATTAGTTATTCTGACGAAGAAATCGAACAACTATACAGCGAAATCAAAGAGGCCTTAGATACCAACAACAGCCATTTCAAATACATTATCGGCGACTTCAACGCGAAAATTGGGAAAAACAAGACCGAGAAGGATCAGTGGGGAACTTCGGGTTCGGTGAACGAAATGAAAGAGGAGAGAGATTAGTACAGTTTGCACACTATCAGAACATGTACATATCAAACTCCTTCTTCAAGAAAAATTCTAATAGGAAATGGACTTGGGAAGCTCCAAATGCGTCAGTCAAAAATGAAATTGACTTTGTCCTGACAAACAAGATTAATACCATCAAAGATGTAAGCACGCTAAATAAATTCAGGACAGGAAGCGATCACAGACTTGTCAGAGCAAGGATTGTCCTTAATACGAAACTGGAGAGATTTAAACTTACTAGGAAGACGCCCGCTACTAGCATAGACATTAACAACCTGAAAGAAAATTCTGAAAAATATCATACGCTGATAGAAGAGAAGCTCCGGAAACAACAAGACAACACACAACTAATGAATACAATACTGACCTGTGCTAAAGAAATAGGCGGAAGCCAACAACGAAACGAACACAAGAAGCTTAGTTCGGAAACAAAGGCGTTGCTTCAGAAAAGAAGAGAACTGAAAAGGACAACAGACATCCAACGCATAGAATACAGTGAACTATGCAAGACAATAAGAAAGAAAATTGCAGAGGACATCAAAAAATACAACGAAAAATTGGTAGAAACTGCAATTGAAAATCGGAAAAGTTATAAAAACACTAAGAAAGCATTGATAATTGGGAAAAGACAAGTAATCGCATTGACAGAAGAAAATATCAGAATAACGGATAGACACAAAATAATGGAGCATGTCACGAAATTCTACACGGATCTATACAAAGCCCCGAATACCTGGAAATACAGCTGACGAAAGAAGAAATACCTGAAATACTTGTGGAGGAAGTGGAATCAGCGGTCAACAAAAGGAAAATGGCAAGACAGCAGGTAACGACGCAGTAACGGCTGAACTACTAAAATACGCTGGTAGAGAAGCATGGAAACGCCTAGCCAAAATATATACGAATTGCCTAAGAACCAGACACATCCCAGAAAAATGGAATAGCGCCCTCATAGTATTAATCCATAAGAAAGGCAATAAAGAAGACATTCGGAACTACAGACCGATAAGTCTCCTGCCGGTAGTGTACAAAATATTCACTAAAATCATACAAAACAGAATACAGAGTACACTAGATTCCGCTCAACCCCGAGAACAAGCCGGATTTCGTAGTGGCTTCAGCACAATCGATCACATACACACTATAAGGGAAGTTATCAGTCGAACTAGAGAATATCAAATACCACTTGCCTTGGCCTTCATTGACTTCGAAAAAGCGTTCGACACTATATATCCGAAGGCGGTAATCAACGCCCTGAGTGAACAAGGTGTAGATAAGCCATACATAGAAACGTTGGCTAATATATACAAGGAAGCCAAAGCCAAAATCAGAATATACGAAGGCAGCCCTGAATTTCCTACTAACAGAGGAGTGAGACAAGGTGACTCAATATCACCGAAGCTATTCACAGCGGCATTAGAGAGTATCTTTCGACGATTAGACTGGGACCACAAAGGACTGAACCTAGATGGAGAATATCTAAACCATCTGAGATCCGCCGATGACATTGTCCTAATTGCCAATAACGCAGGAGAACTACAAAATCAAATCAATGAACTTAGCAGAGTAAGCAAGGAAATAGGCCTAAAAATAAATATCGGAAAAACAAAGATAATGTACAACGAACTAATAGACTCACAAGACATCACAATAGATAACACAGTTCTGGAAATAGTAGAACAATATATATACCTAGGTAAATTAATACACATATCAGATTCGCTACTACCAGAAATAAACAGAAGGATCAAACTTGCATGGATGACGTTTGGAAGAAACTCCATAATCTTCAAGTCACGAATGGCATTCCGCCTTAAGAAGAAAGTATTTGATCAGTGTGTTCTACCAGTACTGACATACGGTTGTGAAACCTGGATTCTGAAAACCGAACTTACAAGAAAACTACAAGTAGCACAAAGGTCTATGGAAAGATGCATGATCGGAATAACGAGAAGAGATCGGAAGAGAATAGAGTGGATAAGGAACAAAACCCAGGTAATAGATGTTATCGACAGAGTGAAATCTCTGAAGTGGCAATGAGCAGGGCATTTGGCAAGAAGACAAGATAATAGGTGGTCAACAAAAATCACACAATGGTATCCTAGGGGTGTTAAAAGACCAAGGAAACGCCCCAATGTAAGATGGGACTATGACATCAAGAAAATAGCAGGCATAACCTGGTCCCAAAAAGCGTACAACAGAACAACATGGAGAGATTTGCGAAACGAATATGTAAGAGAGGCTACACCATAAAATAATGGTCGAAATTAGCTGCATATGATGATGATGATGATATATATATATATATATATATATATATATATATATATATATATATTCAAACGAATTGAGGGTAGCAGCCAAAGATTAATAAGTGTACTCTTTTTTATATGAGAGCTTTCGGAATTCTCTTATTCCTTCGTCAGTCAAATACTGAAAAAGTTACAAATATTGTTGTTACTATAAGTACTATAAATGAAATTAAATGGTAACTTACTAAAGTTGAGGTTCACAAAATAAAATTAGCATGTCTAGAGAATTAAACAACGTAACATTCAGTTTTTCGGTTGTAGTTTCATGAAATTAGATCCAAATTTGAATTCTTTTTTTTTGATGACAAATATAAATGAGAAACCATAGAAATGTCGGAGGTAATATTATAAGGGGTGAGAATTTTTTTATAAGTTTAAG
Source organism: Octodonta nipae (assembly GCA_034190945.1). Classification (NCBI taxonomy): domain Eukaryota; kingdom Metazoa; phylum Arthropoda; class Insecta; order Coleoptera; family Chrysomelidae; genus Octodonta; species Octodonta nipae. The sequence continues at coordinate 46,453,511 of CM067223.1, read as the reverse complement.
AAAATAAATAAATAAATAAATTTCCAGACAAGTTCCAAAAGTAAGTAATATATGCACATATATACCACAAAAACAAAAACGTATGGGTTGATTATTATTTTATATATACATATATACACACACATACATATACATATACACATATATATTATCACACACATGCACACATATATACACACATACACATACATACATACATATACATATATATATATATATATATATATATATATATATATATATATATATATATATATTCAAATTAACTATTTTTACATTTAAAAATATCAGTTTGAAACTATATTACTTATATACTATAATGAATTCACCTACATTCTATTGTTAAATAAAATACTTTGATTCTCTTTTTAATATGTATATTGTTAATTATTGTTTTGGAACTGCTTTTAACAGGAAAAAAATTGAGTCAAATTTCGTGGGTTACGGTTTTTTGCTAAAGTGTTTTATTTATAATTTTTAATATTCATTTATTTCCTTGTAATGCATAGCAATAAAGTTATTCTAGCAAGATTTCATGATTGACTATATCAGAAGCATTAGTCAGATCTAAAAAAGTGATAATAATTTGTGGATTACATTTATTATCAAAGTCAATGCATCTTTAGTTCTTAACCAGTTTAAAAAACCAAATTGTTTTAAGATATGTTTTTTTTTATTAAATAGTGTGCCATAAAAAAGTCTCTCAAAAATTTTAGCATTATTTGATATCCAGGATATTGTTTTATAATTTTTTTACTTGACTTTTATCATTAGCTTTAAATATTGGAATTACTACAGCCTTTTTTAAATCACCTGGCTATACAGATAAGATATATATTAAAATACAAGTTAATGGTTCAGCTACATATTTGGAAGTTTCTGTTAGGGCTTTTGAATGTATATCATCAGCTTCAACAGCTTTATCTTTTAATTAGGGAAAGATGGTAATTCTATAGAACAAACAATAAAACTCTGGAAGGAAGCATTAGCAACGGTTACTCCGGAAGTTTGGAATAAAACTGTCTCCCACACTGAAGTAGAAATTGAGAAGTGGTGGATTAGAGAACTTAGAATAGATAATAGTGAGTCAGAGCCCTTAGTCATCCATCTTGGTGAAGATGAAGATGAAAGTAGTGAAGAAAATTAACAATTTTGTTAGTTTTCTTCTTAGGTGACATTGCATTTTGTTTTGGAATATATACTTAGTAAAATTTGTAGTACTAGTAGAATCTGTATACCATCTCCTTAAAATCAAAAATTCATTTGAAATAGTAAGAAAATTGATTAAACCAGGTTTGTGATAGATGCTTGTTTAGAGAAACAAATCATCAAAACCAAATAAGTTAATCTATGGTGGTTTAAGCAATTTTGATGTTAACTATATATGCCAAATACTTCAACATAACGCAAAATGTTATGTAATAGAGATTTAAATAATATAGAGGGAAATTTATTTCAACCTAAGATCTATGAGATGAATTCCCAACACAATTAAATTAGTTCTAAATGAAATAATACAGAACTGTAATCAAATAACTAAATCTTGGGTATAGCTCCAATTTTGAAAAAAAAACAGTTTTTTGAGGTTACATAAGAAGTTTATTGACATTAGTTCGTTTCGCTTAATTTTATTCAGCTTGTAATCTGTAAACGATAATAAAATGCCTTAACTAAGAATATATACTGTACAATAGCGAAAGTGATTAAAAATAAGAATAAAATACTAAAAAACTAGAAGCAAATTGAGATGAACAACTGTGGTCTTAGGTTGAAATAAATTTCCCTCTATATTATTTAAATCTCTATTACATAACATTTTGCGTTATGTTGAAGTATTTGGCATATATAGTTAACATCAAAAGTGCTTAAACCACCATAGATGAACTTATTTGGTTTTGATCATTTGTTTCTCTAAACAAGCATCTATCACCAACCTGGTTTAATCAATTTTCTTACTATTTCAAATGAATTTTTGATTTTAAGGAGATTGTATACAGATTCTACTAGTATATCTAGTGTAGTCTCCCTTAGATATTTGTTTCTGCTTTCTTTCATAGGTTTTTGGGACTGAGTCATGCCGGTTATTTTTCAGATATCTACCCGTCTTATATAAGGGACCCTTCCTTGGCCTATTTACACCCTTGGGATATCACAGTGATTTTTGTTCTCCATCTATCACCTCCTTGTCATGCTAATGTCCACATTGCCATTTTAGGGATTTTACTCTGTATATAACATCTGTTACTTTGTACCTGCTCCTTATCATCCTCATTCTGTTTTGTCTCTTGTTATTCGAATCATGCATCTCTCCATACCTTGATGTAACTTGAAGTTTTTTTATACAATTTCGGTCTTCATAATCCAGGTTTCACAACCTTATTCTATTATTGGTATACTAGAACACATTGTTCAAATACTTTTTTCTTGAGAGGGTCTAACATTCTTCTAGGGTTGATAAAATCTCAACATATGTTGGTCATTTAATTATTTATTTAGACTATTGATATTTTGTCAATGGAGAAAAATTTCAGGCAAGTATAATTTTTTATTTGTGGAAACACAAAAAACTTGATGTTGCTGACAAATAGAGAACAATTTGAACGCAGCAACATCTTCACATTATTTTTATTGCATTTTTTATGTTTTCAGAGGCCTGTAATGTTTAAGGTGATTCTAATGTGTTGGACATACTGTTTATACAAAATTGAAATGTAAATAAAATTTGTGAATTGATGTGATTTTATGTCTTAAACTAATATAACAATTTGGACATTATTATGAGGAAGTAAAAACCAATTAAAAAAGCTACCAATTTTTTAGGGTAGACTCTTTTTAAGTGTATTGATCCAGATTTGAAATGTGACTATAAAAATGTTTTAATTTATACCAAAAAGTACTTATGTTGATTAATAATAAAATGATTTGTTCAATATGTTATCTATAAATTCTTTATTTTTATGATGTGAGTTAGTTCAACATATTCAATTATAATTTATATTATTCCACAAATTACACTGTATAATGATAAAACACAAAATGTTTTTATAATTCATTTCAATAGTCCTTGCAAAAATAAGTAATTCAGGTGTTTCAGAATTAATGCAATTAGGTTCTGAAGTGTAAATCATATTCATACTCAGTTAAGTAAGTTATCTCGATATCAACTTTCATTTACCCGCTTGGTAGAAGCGAGAAAATCGTAGCATACTGTTACTTTTCCTTAGAGAATCACGTCCTTATTTCAACCCTTTAACCACATGCGACTGATGTGACACTTATGCCTATCGCTTTTTTATGCTTTGTAGTATCAGAGAATTCATTTACTTAGAGGCGAGAAAATCAAAAAACACTTTTTTCAGATAATAGAAAATAAGTGTTTACTATATTAGCCAGGTGGTTCCCTCGCAAATTTCGCCTCATTCATATTTTTTCATTATGTAGGTAAAGTAGAAAAAACATCAGTTAATTATTAATAAGTATTTGCATGGTGGGTTCTTTATCTTCTTCTAAACATTTCATGAAGACAGATTTTTAAGTTTTGCAAATACCCTGTATGCCACCAAAGCCATAAAATAAAATATATTTTTTTGCAGTATGACTTATAAAAACGACTTCTTAGACATAGATCCAAATAATTCTCCTTAAAACGCATTTCATGTACTTTATCGCATATAATCAATTTTAAAAAAGGAGCTTCTACATTTGACCCCCTTGTTTGTATGTGCCAGATTTTCTCTGACATTACGGGAACGATTTCTATGATTCTTTCACTGGGGTAATCTACATAGTTATAGGCAGTTTTTAGCTCATAAAAGAGATAAAATTATTGACCATTAGAATATATTTATTAACCAACTTCATGAAAAGAAGGGTCTCTGTTTCACCAAGATGTGTGTATGTTTGTATATGCACGATTATTATAATTCTTTCACTGCGGCAGACCGTTTAACACTGCAGAAATTACATTATTTTATATAGATTTATGAAATCATTACATCTTAAAAAATGCTGCAACTTCTGTACATTACTTAATTCAATAATCTTTAGAATGAATTTGTGGATTTATCGCTTTTAATGGAAAAAATTCTTAGAGAACATCCATATTAATATTAAGTTTTAGTAGTTTCATAGTTTCAATTATGTGAACAAACTGCTCATATTTAACATTGCTTTTTAAATGTATGTTGCTCAATGAAAAGAGCCAATATTTGTGACTGAAATCAACCACTTATCTAGGTAGCTAGAGCTTTGCCCAAAAACATTAAGAAATATCTGTACATTTTCTGACTAACTTCAGGTGAAGACTCGCATTTCCTTTATCATATTTCCAGTTTCATACTCAAAGAATTGAAGATTGTACATAATATTGTGTACATCCAAAGTTGTTATATTATTTGCTTAAAAGGATTTTACAGTTTTATTAAAAATATTTAAAATGTGACTATAAAAATGAAAGTAAACATCAATAAATATATGAATATCATTGTTATTCAGCAACAATAATTTTTGTGAAATCATTGGGCAGTCTTCTAAGCTCAGAAAATAATTTCTTATGGTTTTTCTATTTAACAATATGGTATTCTAGTATATCTAGTTCCCACAGATTCTATGATTATTTTTAACACAACCGAGTGAGAAAAATGTGCATAGATTTGAAGGACTTCTTGGTGTCATGTATAAAAGAATTAGATTCTCAAAATCGAAACAAATAAAATGAAGTATTTTACATGTACTTTTATTGCATTGAAAGTATTATAAAGTACAGGTGCTAACCATAATTGCAATATAGGCAATAAATAAAATAATTATATTATATTGTTGTAAAATCCGTGGGTTCAATTTAAAATTATAAAACTAACATTCACTTTCACTTTTCTAGAAACTTTTATTTACATCGAATATACAACAGCTAATTCAAATATCAAAAAATTTTACATATAAGCTCTTCGCTCCATCAACTGAAATCGCGATCGTGGCCCGATTCCTTTATAAAACCAGCGTCAAATTCTCCAGTAAAATCAGTAATCACTCCTACAGCTGTCGAGTCTTTTCGAGAACCATTTTTTATCTCACAGCTATTGTTGTCGTACTGAAATGAAACAGGGTCGGCTTTGGGTAAATTTCGTAACACTGCCCCCCCCTTTAATTCTGATCATCCCGATTAGAAACATCCCCACCATGGTAGGCAGCGAGTCGATCTAAATGAACCACCTTCAATTCAGGCTTGGGGTTTCGACGGATCTGTTAGACGACGTCATTAAGCCTCTTGACCACATCGTATGGACCAGCTTTGGGGATTTACCCTTGCTCCGTTGGGGGTTGTACAGCCGGACTTTGTCCCTCTCCTGGAACCCGACTGAATTGGCCTTGAGGTCGTATCGCGTCTTCATCCGGTCACTGGTGGCCAACATCTGCGTTCAGGCTAATTCGTGTATTACCAGCATGTTATGTTGGAGCTGGTCGGCATAATCGTCGATGTCTAGGGGAGGTTCTTCGGGGGAGTCAAATGCCAAATCGCAGGGTAATCGCAGCTCCTTTCCGAATAGGACCCTGGCTGGGGTCAGGCCTGTACTATTATATACGGCAGAACGATATGGCAACAGGAATATGGGAATATGCTCATCCCAATAACGCTGGTTATTGCTGACGACCATGGATAGGTGTTGTTCCAAGGTCCTGTTGAATCTTTCCACCATTCCGTCTGACTGTGGGTGTTCTCGATTTCCTGATCCCCAACATCGTGCAGACCTTCTGGAATACATTCGATTCGAAGTTACGCCCCTGGTCTGAATGTAATTCCATCGGGACGCCAAACATGCTGAATAGTTGTTCTACTAGAACCGTCGCTACCATGGGTTGCCTCTTAGTTGGGTATCGCATACGCCTCAGGCCATTTGCTGAAGTAATCCATTGCGACCAGAATGTATTTGTTCCCCTCTCAGACTAGGGAAACGGATCGGCAACATCGATGGCAATTCTTTTAAATGGGACGCCCTCATTGTACTGCTGCATTCTGCCCTTGGTCCGGGTCTTCGGGCCCTTACTTGCTGCACAGATGGCACATTTGCGGCACAAAGCTCTGACGTCTTCGAAGTAATTCGCCCAATAGTACAGCTGGCGAACTTTGTCAAGGGTTTTATTCATGCCCAGGTGGCCTCCGGTAATCCCATCATGTACTTCGGTCAGGATGGTTGGTACCTTTCTCTTCGAAACTACCAGTTGGGGCTTGGTTTCTCGTCCATCAGCGCTTTCCCAGACTCGCTTGAGCATTCTATTGTGTACTCTTAGAGAGTCCCATTGAGCCCATAACGATTTCAGCACGCCTGAGTATCTAGCTACCTCGTCCCATCGTGGCCTGGGTGCCCCTCTCATTTTGAGTGACAAGATTAGTTCGATGTCTGGATCAGCCGTTTGGTCCTGGATGCACTGTTCCGTTGTCCAGTCTTCATTGGCCTGCATTCGGATCTGCCTGATGGAAATACCCTTTCAGGGTCTTCTGTATAGGGCATCGGCATTATTGTGCAAACGGCCGGCACGGTGTTGCACCTTGAAGTCTTATTGATGTAATTTCTCCATCCATCTGGCCAGTTGTCCTTCCGGTGTCTTCATGTCCATCAGCTATTTGAGTGCGGCATGATCTATTCGGATTAAGAAATGACGACCATAGAGGTATTTGTAGAAATGGTCTAGAACCCTTATTATTGCAAGAAGTTATTTTCTGGTGACGCAATAATTTCTTCCGGTTTCGAGAATCCACGGCTGTAATACTCGATCACCCTCTCTTCACCATCTTGCACCTGGGATAGGACGCGGCCCCAAAACCTGTGTTGCTGGCGTCGGTGTCTAAGATGAACTTGCCGGCCTGTGTAGGAAAGGCTAGGATTGGGCTGGAAGATAGTGCTGCCTTCGATCGCCTGAATGATGTTTCGCAATCCTGATTCCAATGGAAGGTCTCTTTCTCAGTGGTCTGCCGAGGTAGAGGGGCGGCGATGGTGGAAAATCCCTCAACAAAACGCCGGTAGTATGAACAGAGGCACAAGAAGCTTCGGAGTTCATGCTTGTCTCTTGGGACTGGCCAATCACGGATGGCTTCTATCTTGTCTTCGTTGGTGCGGATTCCTCACTCGGATACTACGTGGCCCAAAAACTCTACTTCTTTTTTGAACAAGGAACACTTCTTCGGATTGAGTCTCAGGTTGGCGTTATTAATTCTGGAGAATACTTCGCCCAGGTTCTTCAGATGGTCGTCGAATGTCTGACCCATAACTAGAATGTCGTCGAGGTATACTAAGCACGTCCTCCATGTTAACCCGCTCAGTACATACTCCATTAGCCTCTCAAATGTAGCGGGTGCATTACATAACCCAAAGGGCATGACCGTGAACTGAAACAGCCCTTTACTGGTGGAGAACGCTCTCTTCTCTCTGTCGTTTGCGTGTAGACCAACCTGCCAATATCCACTTTTTAGGTCTAGTGTGAAGAACCAACGGGAGCCTGTTAATGTGGTCAAAGTGTCCTCGATTCGGGGTAGTGGATAGCTGTCTTTCTTCGTGACGTCATTCAGCTTTCTGTAATCCACACAAAATCGGGTGTTTCTGTCCTTGTTACCTAAAATCAACAAACAAACATGTATTTACGACACATATATGTGATAAAACTATCTGCACCTTCAAAAAGTGTTCCTTTGCTGGGCACATTTGGAATCAAGAAATTGTTTATTCAGCTACAATAAATGAATAAATACATTATACCTTAGTATCCCTCTCCAGTTGCCAAAAATCACGTTATTTACAATTTCACCGTAGCAGATACTGAAGGAAATGTTCTAATGGAGAATTGAATGTGGGCTCCCCCATTTTTAAGAACTCACATTTGGTAAGATTCAAATGTAAAACATTTTCTACCATCTGCCTAAACCCACCCTTTTCGCTGCTCTTAAATTTCTTAACATATACATCAATTACTACTTTTATTAATTAGGTACAAGTTTGGACTCATTTCAATAGACAAATATCGTAACCAAATATATATGCTAAAGCTAAATTTCAAAATGAGGTTATGAACACAGATCATTCAAAAAGAAGTTATAAATTCTGTCTATATGATCTGTGGTTATAAGGTTATTTTTCACAAATCATACAAGTGTGTGGTTTCACGATGAAAAATATTAAATGTTTTGAGAATTTCACCAGGGAAACGGAGTAAATTTCGGTAATTTGTTGACTGAATTTCATGGATAATTTTTACGGATACCAATGAAGGAAGTAAAAGAATTAAATATGTTAATTCTTATTAATTGAACTTTTTAACAGATTATTTAGGTGGAAACAATTTCTGAACAATTTGAAATTTTTAAAGTTCTAGTTTTATACACAATATTTACTCTAATTCTATCCAGACTTCGAAAAATACAGATTATAGAAATTATTTACTCATAGCTAGTCTTTATTGGTGCACCACGAGGGCAAAAATTAATTTTTGCTTAAAAAAATAAAAATTGCAAAAGCTGCTAAATTTATTATATTATTTAACTTATTTACAGTGCTTTATGATTTCACAAATACCCGTGTAAATAACCTTTAAGTTCGCAGTGAATTTTCAATATTCTACAATGAAACCAAGAAAAGTTACAAAGTTTTGATCCTACAAATTGTGAAGCAGTGTTAGTTGCTTCTAACCAAAAGAAAATAGGTGAAAATATCACCCATAAAATGAGATATTAACTGATTGATAAACCAGAAGCATTATAATGTAACATCAGTGGTGCTGGTTTGAGTTTTAATGTATTATATGATGGAAATGAATTACTGTTGACAAATTGTTGTGTATATCCCAATCTCTTCGTGTGCAAAGTCTGTTTCAGAAAAAAACATCTTCCGATTATTACTTGCAACAAGTGTTTTTGCAAACTTAAAGTTAGTTTTTGGTTTGCTTGTAAAACCGTAAAATGGAAATTATGAGGTACAAATTGATCAAAATATCATGAGGTATAAATACTTCGCAGTTCACATAAATCGTATTATAAAAATAAAAACATAATGTATTGTGGCGTTGCTCTAAATTTTATGGAAATCATGCAACCTTATGCCAGAGATATTGTTTACTTCACTGATGCACTGGACTCTGAGTTCATTGACTTACATGCGGATGAGCCATAGTCGTCAACAATAACAATAAAAAAACCAAAAAAAAATATTTTCAATTAATTCCTGTGTGACATATGGTTTTCTGTAGATAATAGCCGGTTTGCTTTTGTTACATATTTCATTTCGTTATTCATTAAGAGCATCTAAAAAATGTGTTATTTACTTTATTATCATAAAAAAACTCTAGCAGTCCCACCCGCGTATGAAATGTGGAATTCTTTGCAAAAAGAAATAGTTTATCAAACACATGGGCTATCCAATATAACATTTTCTTCTAACTTTGTTGAACCACTTAACATAACCATAAATCTACCAATCCCGAATACATTTCACCCAAACTGCAAGTGCTTATAGGCCGCATTATATAACAATTTTATTCAACATTTTTTTGGAACCACCTTGTATAATTGTAAATCTGCTTCACTTTATAATCCAACCATCATGTATATGCTACTGTTTATTTGTCATCCAATATAACATTTTTTAATTACCTACCTGTTGTTCTACTCCACCCTATACGCTATATAACAATTATTTCTGATAATTTTTGAGCCACTTCGTAAACTATAATTTTAACCGGCCTTTATATGCAATTTTTTCTAACATTGTGTTAAACACAATATATAAATAGAATTTTGCTTCGTTCCATATTTCAGGTATTTCATATAGCAGGATGCAACTGTTCCTGCGCTATCTTATATAACATTTTTTTACACTTTTTAATCCACTCTGTAAAACTATAATTCTACTAAGCCTCGCTCTCAACCACCATATATATATATATATATATATATATATATATATTTATATATATATATACAACTACTTATGGGCCACCCAATATAACATTTTCTGTACCACTATGTGTAACTAAATTCACCAATCCCCAACCCGTTTCAACCAAACCGCAACTATTGATGGCCACTTTAAATAAGAATTTTATTCAATATTTTTAAGAACTGTCTTCGATAGCTATAACTTCCAGCTATATTTAAATTTAAAATCTTGTATATAGTGCTCCCAATTAGTCACCCATTATAACTTACTGATCTATCAGTTTTTGAACCATTCTGTATATATTTTTTAATCATCCTGAAAAATATAATTTGTCTCCACCTTATAAGTCAATTATCGCATATATGCAAGTTTTTCTAACATTTTTAAACAAGTATAATTTTACTTCGCCTCACGTTTCAGATATTGCATATATGCAACAGCTCATGTTCTATCTTAAAAAAAATGAGAAATTTTTTTTATCCACACTATTTAACTACAATTCAACTCCACCCTCTATTTAAACTGATTATGAGCTACGCTATTTCGCTTTTTTTCCTCATAGGACAGTATAAAATATAATTTGTCTTCATTTAAACCATCCTTCATTTGCAACTTTTTCTAACCTTGTTTGAATCACACTGTGTAACGATAACTTGACTTCGCCCCATATTTCAAGTACTCCATTTATGCAACAGCTCATGCTTTACCCTATATAACGAAATTCTTCTAACTTTTTTTACCCACACTGAGAAATAAAGGGGAGGGGAGGAATGGGTAATATTTTTTATATTTTTGTTAATATATTTTAAAATATTAATTTTAAAAATATATAAAAAAAATTGTATTCGTAATAATGAGCACTTTTATTTGATATATTACATGATGAATTAGAAATAATTTTAATTTAATGTTTTCCATTTAATCCTGTAATTTGCCCCCTAAAATTAATATAAGGGGTTTCTCCTTATTTTTCTGGTAAAATTCAGGTGATGCCCTATATCTCTATTTTTTTTTTCAAAATTTTGCTTCTTATAGTTTCGGATATATGGGTGGGAACGGTTGATTTTTTGTAGTTTTGCCCCTCAGAAGTACCCCTAAAATCAAAATTTCTTCATTTACGATATGTACTCCTGATCCTGTCACCAAATTTCAATCTTTTCCGGCCAGTAGTTTAGGAGACAATTGCAGTGATGTGTAAGACGAAGACATCCGGAGTGATATTATAAGGGTATCCGTATAGTCTATATAGGGAAACCTAAAAACATTTGTTTATGATTTTATTTTTGAATTCTGCATTGAATTCAAAGTATTTTTCATGTATATGTCCTATACCGAAAATTAACAGTTATTAAAAAAAATACATTTATTTCAAAATTGAAAAAAAAACATCTACATATCACATTAAATATTCAAATTGTTGTACATTAACTTTCTGACAATACCTAAGACGATTTTGTGGAAGTATATTTTCAGGCTTTTTGAAATAGATTTTCGATTTCACGTAACCACAAAAATAAAAATCTAACGGGCTTAGATCTGGTGACCTAGCTGACCATTCGATATTACCTCCCCTTCCGATTTAGGAAAATATTTTCAAGATAATCTCGCACTGTTGGCGAATAGTGCGGAGGCGCTCCATCCTGTTGAAACCATACCGAATCGGCCAGTATATTGGGATTTTCACCATTCGGGTAAAGTTCGTAAAAAAGGACCCACAATTAAAGTACTCACAATTCCGGCCCATACGTTAACTTTCTTGAAAAACTGTGTATGACTTTCCATAATCCAATTTGGGTTTTCTGTTGCCCAATACCGAAAATTTTGCCTGGTAATTAATTTGTACAGGATGAGCACGTTTTAATGTTTACATTATTAACTTCCTGGGTAGGTACCTAACAACATTGAATGTGTTATTTATTTGGTAGAGTTGTATTTTGTTATAATTATTTTCAGCTTTTTAGTTATAGGTGGAACTCGGGTATATATTTTTTTAATGTTTTATTTTCGACTTTTTAGTTTTTTGAAATCCAGTAGTTTTTATTATTTATTTTTTATTTTGTATGTATAAGCCTAATAGACAGGACCAGGTAATATCGAAAGCCCCTACATTACACAATGATACATTTTTATTTAAATTGACAGGTAAATGTTTATGAACAAAATGTACTAGTACGCGTTGCCTTAATAAGCCCAAAATATATTTATGCCTTATAGACCATGCCATGTGACCTTTTTTTCAACTTTTTTTGACAACTCTGTATAACTATAGATAAGTCCACTCCACCCTATGTACCAACCATCCTGTACATACGACTGCGTACGGACAAACATAAATTTGTTAGCTGCCTTATATAAATTATAGGACGGAGTACAATCCATCCCATACTTACGGAGTCAAATCCGTCCTATATTTCAAATTTCAACCATCGTATATAACTCCTTGTGGGCTACCCAATAAATTATTCCATTTTTAACATTTTCTATTATGGCCCTATGTAACATTAATTCCTCTCCACACTTCATGCAACTTCTTATGGGCTATAAAATAAATATATTTTTTATAATCCCTATATAATTTTAATTCCGCATTTTTTCCAACATACCACCAAATGTCCACTCCACCCTATATTCCAACCATCCTTATATATACGGCTGCCTATGGACCACTATCATTCTACTCGGTTCTATATTTCAATCATCATATAAATGCACAACAATCATTTTACTTTGTGATTTTGTTTGCTATAACTAAACACCCTGTGTATAGACGCATCAAATAGCAGTTTAGAGTTTGATATGTGTTTTCACTGAATTTTCTATTAGGCCGGGAGAATGTGACAACCAAAAGCACCGTCTTCGTAGAATGGAAAATTTTCATTTAAATAGGTATTTGCCTTTAAGGAGTTGAAAATACTATGCTTTACTACCTATATGCTTGAGATGTACATAGAAAATTTTCAAATTCACAATTAAAACTTCCAGTGCCTACAATTCCCGCACTATGATGCTGAAATTAAAATATTTATGATAAAATGTCCGTTATGTCATTTCGATGAAATTTTTGATAAGAATTTTGAAATTTTCGGCGATTTTCTACAAAACTGCAAGTTGCACGTCCCAGAAAAGTATATGAGATCACCTTGGGATCTTTCTTAATAGGTTGAACTTTAAAAAACTATACACATCCATAAGGAGTTTTCGAAAAATCGACCAATATGTTAGGGATATTGGTCGATTTCCATGCACGCACGTGTTCATTCACAAATTTCACCACTTTACCAATAAAATTCTTTTTCCAATTTGAAGTTTCACCAATCCGGATATATACTTTATTAAACAAGACCATATTCATTCAAAACGGTTCACCACAGGATAAGCAATCAGGTAAACATACATAAAAAAAACGCGACGAAATGATAACTTCCTCCTTTTTGAAAGTTGGTTAAAAATCAAATCAAACAAATAAATTTCAAAATATAAATATAAAACACCTTATAATTAAATTAAATTAAATTAAATAATTTAAAAATATCCAAAATTTATACCGTTACTAAAATGATTATTTCCCAATTTTTTTTTAAATATCTAATTGTTAAAATAAATGAAAAACGAAATAATAATTGGTTCAAAAACTTCAAAAGTAAATACCTGATTCACTTTTCAACATTCAATACAGTGCATTCATTTTACTCCCTCAGATTGCTTTTAATGCTGACTGCTGCTCACCTTGTTATCAACTGCTGGTTGGTTCCTGTTACCAATAGGACTCTTTGCTATTTTTTACCAATTATATCTGCTGCTGGATTTACTTTACTGAAAAATTATGTTGTTTCCCAATTTAAATTTTAATCTGCTATCAACGTCCCAAAACTGGATTTCGTACTTTATGTCAATTCCTGATGTATATTTGCTGCTGAATGTTAGTTCAATAACATTTACTATTACTTTTGTATCTCCACTATCTTTGCATACAATTCTTTTTGTTCAAATTACCATCACTTTTATCAAACTTTGAGCTAAAGAACTTTTTGACTTTTTGACAACCGCTTTCACTTTATACTTTCTAACAATGTTTACCCTTACACTTGCAAATTTAGACTCTTTACCTGCTGTAAGTACTTGCTTTTATAGTTTCTAATTTGACTTAAAACTGCAGATTTTAAACTTTTTAAATAAGCGATTTTCAAATCCTCTTTTTATATATAACACTCATTTTTAGGGTTCCGTATATAGAATATACGGATACCCTTATAATATCACTCCGGATTTCTGGCTCTGTCACATCACAACAATTTTCTCCTAAACTACTGGAGTATATATCGTAAAAGAAAAAAAATTGATTGATTTATGGGTACTTCTGCGGGAAAAACTAAAAAAATCTACCTTCCCCACCCCTGATCTCCGAAACTACTGAGCCAAAAATTTTGAAAAAAAAAGGAAATATAGAAGGCTGCCCGAAATTTACAGAAAAAATAAGGAGAAACCATTAATATTATTTTTGGGGGGCAAATTATAGAATTAAATGAAAATTAAAAAATAATTTGAAATCATGTAATACATCAAATGAAAGGTACTAATTCTGAGGAACACAAATATATTTTCTTCATATTTAAAAAAATAGTTAAAAAGATATTAACGAAAATATGCCAAAATTTATCCGTCCCCCCCTTATCCCCGAAACTATAAAACGTAAAATTTTGAAAAATATATATACCTCTGTATAGGGTCTGACCTGAAGTTTAGTGGAAAAATAAGGAGAAACCTCTTTTTTATTTTTGGGGGGCCAATTACAGAATTAAATGGAAAATATAAAATTAAAATTGTTTCTAACGCATCATGTTATATATCAAATAAAAGGGCTAATTATGAGGAAAACAAATATATTTTTTTCATGTTTTTAAAACAAACAATTAAATGATATTAACAAAAATATAAAAAAACAGCCATTAATTAAATGGAAGATAAAAAATTATAATTGTTTCTAACGGATCAACTAATATATCAAATCAAAGAGCTCATTATGACGAATATAAATTTATTTTTTTTATTTTTTTTTAAATGAATATTTGAAAATATATAAAAAATATTTAAAAAGTTACCCATTCCCCCCTTTATTTCCCGAACTAAAAGACCTAAATTATAGAATAAAACGGAAAATAAAAAAAAATCAAATCCATCATGTATTATATCAAATAAAAGGCTCATTATCTGAATTACAAATATATCATGTCATTAAATCATTTGTTTAAAAGATATTAACAAAAATATTGAACATGGACTTAATTACCACTTTAGAAACTACACTATTTAAACTTTGAAAAATATTTTATTTTATTGTATTTTTAAATAATTTGAATAACAGATTTAATAATTTATAATTTAAAACTTGATCTATTTGGTCTTTATCTTCCAATCTAAAGAACCTCAAAATTCAAACAGTAGATTATAAAAGGCTTCCCTGAAAGTTAATTAGTAAAATAAAACTGTAATGTTAATTTTTGGAGCCAAATTAGAAAATTAAATACAAATGTGTTCTTATAAAAATCAAGCGAGTCCTGAAGCAGATAAAATAAAAAGTCTATGTGTGGAAAATGAAAGGGTATATTTTTTATAAATTTAAAACGTTTCCTTTAAAAGATATTAAAAAATATAAGAAAATGCACTCACTCCCCGCTGGTCTGAAACTGGAATATTAGAATCTTGAAGGTGGTACGGAACCCTTAGTATGCGAGTCCAACTCGCACTTAACCAAATTATTTTTAAATTTAATTTCCTATCTAAACAGTTTCCTAAAATGTCTTTTACTTTTCTTTAAAATTACCATTATTACTTCGCTTTTGGTGGCCATTCTGCAGATTATTTTATATGTTGATTTCAAATCCTAGTTGCTTTTTTAATAAATTTATTTTAAACTGTCATATTTGGTATTTTTTATAAATATATTTACTTTGCGGTTTTAGTTGTATAAATTACTTTAAAATTACCAGTTTACGGTCTAGTTTTATAATTTAATCATTTCTATTCTTGTATTGATCTTTAAATTGCATTTGATTTATGGTAGTTCTTTGGCATTATTTAAATCACTCGTACAAAATTTCTATTGCCTTCAATATTGGTTTATGTGTTACCATGCATTATTTACTATCTGTTCATATACTATTTCATTTATCTAAACATAATTATTGATATGATTTTATTATTTTTGGTTCATGTTTATTTCCATTTCAATATATATTACTATGATTTGACAAATAGGCTTTCTACTTTGGATGCCAATGTATTTTGGTTACTGAGCTTTACACGTTGTGAGCCAATTTATTAGGGTTCCCCAATTATTTTATTTTAAAATTGAATTTATTTATTTATTTATTGGTATAATTTGCTCTTTAACTTTTGTTTTAACCTTGGACGCCAATTTACAATGTTTAATTGTAAATGCATTTTGTTCACTTTTTTATTGTTTTATTAATTTAATTTTCAATTTCAATTTATTACAAATGGAACAGATTAACTTAATTGTTATTATTAGCTCTAATTATACAAATTTATTTGTGTTGTGGGTTCAAAAGGGTTTTACTATCATTTTAAAATAGTCATCCGGCTAATGGTTTGGAAAGACAGGCTTTGTGTAAGGTTTATATTAACATTTAACAAATTTAAATCAACATTTTTAACTCAAAACTTATATACATCAAATTCAAATCAACAAATCATTTAAGTTTATGCAATCATGGTACTTACATTTTTTTGCTAAACTGGTTCCTGCAGATCCTTTCTTTGAAGACACTTGCATTACCTTACCTGGTTAAATGTTTTTTTTTACAATTGACTTTCAAATGCTTATTTTTAATTCACTTGGTACTTTTTTCTTTTATTTAATATTATTTTAATTGGATTCTTTTCTTTAACTATTGTTTATTGAATTTCATTTTTTACTTTGTTTTTTAATTATTATTATGCTCTTTTCATTTAACTTTTGTTTAAAAAAGTTGACGTATTATTAAATTAATTACAATATACTTTATTCACATTATTTTTAAAATATCAACTCATTTATCTATATATCTCATTTATCTATATTGTATCATTTCCTTACTTATTATTGATGAGAATTCTCTTCTTGAAATCAACTAACTAATATTATTAACTAACTAAACCTACATAAACATTAATCATATTTTTCAACATCTATATACAGAAAATAACAATTACAAAAATTCATTTAACTTAATTACTTTGGTTTTTCTTTATTTGGCAATTTTTTTCCACTGTTGTAAATTTTTTTTATCTCCATTATTTATTTATATCAACCATTTATTTACTTTATAGTTTTTACATTCCATTTTTATTTTCCAAGTTTCAAACTGCATTTTACCATTTCTCTAATTTAGAGTTTTCTTTTTATTATTTGGAAATTATTCATTCATTCGTTTCAGAAGACTGTTTTGTGTTGCATATCACTTCACTTTACTTTAATTTATAAAGTTCGCCAAATTGAACCTTACTGATTATCTACCATAACATTTTATTTTAGGTTATGATATCTGTCAAACACGTCTTCCACGACTGAAAAATGCAGACTCTCTCGATTTTTGCCTGTAGCTTATATTTATCAACTATGACATCTGCTATCGATAAAGCCACGCCAACAAGTAAACAGTCGACTTGATCTTTGAAATTTTTAAGTAATAATTTTAATTTTTTTTTAACTATATGGTTTGAAACTTGTCTCATTTTAAAGCTGATTTAATTTTGAATAAATCATTTTCTATCAACTATAGCTCTATTTTGGTTTGTAATTGAGATTTTAACCTTCGTAGGTTTCCTTCAATCTGACACTTTCTTTTCCATTTACAAACTAAATATACACTAAATCCTAATTCTACTAAACATTTTCTATTCTATAAACTTCCTAATTTCCTAATCATATGTAGTTTTCACTGGCACAGTGTTTATATTAGTTCCTTGAGAATGTTTGTCTTTTGGCTAGGTTAGATCACTTTAGGTTCACTTTAATTGTCTTTATTTGTATCAGTTTACCTTTTTCAGAAATAGGTATTTGCCTTTAAGGAGTTGAAAATACTATGCTTTACTACCTATATGCTTGAGATGTACATAGAAAATTTTCAAATTCACAATTAAAACTTCCAGTGCCTACAATTCCCGCACTATGACGCTGAAATTAAAATATTTATGATAAAATGTCCGTTATGTCATTTCGATGAAATTTTTGATAAGAATTTTGAAATTTTCGGCGATTTTCTACAAAACTGCAAGTTGCACGTCCCAGAAAAGTATATGAGATCACCTTGGGATCTTTCTTAATAGGTTGAACTTTAAAAAACTATACACATCCATAAGGAGTTTTCGAAAAATCGACCAATATGTTAGGGATATTGGTCGATTTCCATGCACGCACGTGTTCATTCACAAATTTCACCACTTTACCAATAAAATTCTTTTTCCAATTTGAAGTTTCACCAATCCGGATATATACTTTATTAAACAAGACCATATTCATTCAAAACGGTTCACCACAGGATAAGCAATCAGGTAAACATACATAAAAAAAACGCGACGAAATGATAACTTCCTCCTTTTTGAAAGTTGGTTAAAAATCAAATCAAACAAATAAATTTCAAAATATAAATATAAAACACCTTATAATTAAATTAAATTAAATTAAATAATTTAAAAATATCCAAAATTTATACCGTTACTAAAATGATTATTTCCCAATTTTTTTTTAAATATCTAATTGTTAAAATAAATGAAAAACGAAATAATAATTGGTTCAAAAACTTCAAAAGTAAATACCTGATTCACTTTTCAACATTCAATACAGTGCATTCATTTTACTCCCTCAGATTGCTTTTAATGCTGACTGCTGCTCACCTTGTTATCAACTGCTAAATGGTTCCTGTTACCAATAGGACTCTTTGCTATTTTTTACCAATTATATCTGCTGCTGGATTTACTTTACTGAAAAATTATGTTGTTTCCCAATTTAAATTTTAATCTGCTATCAACGTCCCAAAACTGGATTTCGTACTTTATGTCAATTCCTGATGTATATTTGCTGCTGAATGTTAGTTCAATAACATTTACTATTACTTTTGTATCTCCACTATCTTTGCATACAATTCTTTTTGTTCAAATTACCATCACTTTTATCAAACTTTGAGCTAATGAACTTTTTGACTTTTTGACAACCGCTTTCACTTTATACTTTCTAACAATGTTTACCCTTACACTTGCAAATTTAGACTCTTTACCTGCTGTAAGTACTTGCTTTTATAGTTTCTAATTTGACTTAAAACTGCAGATTTTAAACTTTTTAAATAAGCGATTTTCAAATCCTCTTTTTATATATAACACTCATTTTTAGGGTTCCGTATATAGAATATACGGATACCCTTATAATATCACTCCGGATTTCTGGCTCTGTCACATCACAACAATTTTCTCCTAAACTACTGGAGTATATATCGTAAAAGAAAAAAAATTGATTGATTTATGGGTACTTCTGCGGGGAAAACTAAAAAAATCTACCTTCCCCACCCCTGATCTCCGAAACTACTGAGCCAAAAATTTTGAAAAAAAAAGGAAATATAGAAGGCTGCCCGAAATTTACAGAAAAAATAAGGAGAAACCATTAATATTATTTTTGGGGGGCAAATTATAGAATTAAATGAAAATTAAAAAATAATTTGAAATCATGTAATACATCAAATGAAAGGTACTAATTCTGAGGAACACAAATATATTTTCTTCATATTTAAAAAATAGTTAAAAAGATATTAACGAAATATGCCAAAATTTATCCGTCCCCCCTTATCCCCGAAACTATAAAACGTAAAATTTTGAAAAATATATATACCTCTGTATAGGGTCTGACCTGAAGTTTAGTGGAAAAATAAGGAGAAACCTCTTTTTTATTTTTGGGGGGCCAATTACAGAATTAAATGGAAAATATAAAATTAAAATTGTTTCTAACGCATCATGTTATATATCAAATAAAAGGGCTAATTATGAGGAAAACAAATATATTTTTTTCATGTTTTTAAAACAAACAATTAAATGATATTAACAAAAATATAAAAAAACAGCCATTAATTAAATGGAAGATAAAAAATTATAATTGTTTCTAACGGATCAAGTAATATATCAAATCAAAGAGCTCATTATGACGAATATAAATTTATTTTTTTTATTTTTTTTTAAATGAATATTTGAAAATATATAAAAAATATTTAAAAAGTTACCCATTCCCCCTTTATTTCCCGAACTAAAAGACCTAAATTATAGAATAAAACGGAAAATAAAAAAAAATCAAATCCATCATGTATTATATCAAATAAAAGGCTCATTATCTGAATTACAAATATATCATGTCATTAAATCATTTGTTTAAAAGATATTAACAAAAATATTGAACATGGACTTAATTACCACTTTAGAAACTACACTATTTAAACTTTGAAAAATATTTTATTTTATTGTATTTTTAAATAATTTGAATAACAGATTTAATAATTTATAATTTAAAACTTGATCTATTTGGTCTTTATCTTCCAATCTAAAGAACCTCAAAATTCAAACAGTAGATTATAAAAGGCTTCCCTGAAAGTTAATTAGTAAAATAAAACTGTAATGTTAATTTTTGGAGCCAAATTAGAAAATTAAATACAAATGTGTTCTTATAAAAATCAAGCGAGTCCTGAAGCAGATAAAATAAAAAGTCTATGTGTGGAAAATGAAAGGGTATATTTTTTATAAATTTAAAACGTTTCCTTTAAAAGATATTAAAAAATATAAGAAAATGCACTCACTCCCCGCTGGTCTGAAACTGGAATATTAGAATCTTGAAGGTGGTACGGAACCCTTAGTATGCGAGTCCAACTCGCACTTAACCAAATTATTTTTAAATTTAATTTCCTATCTAAACAGTTTCCTAAAATGTCTTTTACTTTTCTTTAAAATTACCATTATTACTTCGCTTTTGGTGGCCATTCTGCAGATTATTTTATATGTTGATTTCAAATCCTAGTTGCTTTTTTAATAAATTTATTTTAAACTGTCATATTTGGTATTTTTTATAAATATATTTACTTTGCGGTTTTAGTTGTATAAATTACTTTAAAATTACCAGTTTACGGTCTAGTTTTATAATTTAATCATTTCTATTCTTGTATTGATCTTTAAATTGCATTTGATTTGTGGTAGTTCTTTGGCATTATTTAAATCACTCGTACAAAATTTCTATTGCCTTCAATATTGGTTTATGTGTTACCATGCATTATTTACTATCTGTTCATATACTATTTCATTTATCTAAACATAATTATTGATATGATTTATTATTTTTGGTTCATGTTTATTTCCATTTCAATATATATTACTATGATTTGACAAATAGGCTTTCTACTTTGGATGCCAATGTATTTTGGTTACTGAGCTTTACACGTTGTGAGCCAATTTATTAGGGTTCCCCAATTATTTTATTTTAAAATTGAATTTATTTATTTATTTATTGGTATAATTTGCTCTTTAACTTGTGTTTTAACCTTGGACGCCAATTTACAATGTTTAATTGTAAATGCATTTTGTTCACTTTTTATTGTTTTATTAATTTAATTTTCAATTTCAATTTATTACAAATGGAACAGATTAACTTAATTGTTATTATTAGCTCTAATTATACAAATTTATTTGTGTTGTGGGTTCAAAAGGGTTTTACTATCATTTTAAAATAGTCATCCGGCTAATGGTTTGGAAAGACAGACTTTGTGTAAGGTTTATATTAACATTTAACAAATTTAAATCAACATTTTTAACTCAAAACTTATATACATCAAATTCAAATCAACAAATCATTTAAGTTTATGCAATCATGGTACTTACATTTTTTTGCTAAACTGGTTCCTGCAGATCCTTTCTTTGAAGACACTTGCATTACCTTACCTGGTTAAATGTTTTTTTTTACAATTGACTTTCAAATGCTTATTTTTAATTCACTTGGTACTTTTTTCTTTATTTAATATTATTTTAATTGGATTCTTTTCTTTAACTATTGTTTATTGAATTTCATTTTTTACTTTGTTTTTTAATTATTATTATGCTCTTTTCATTTAACTTTTGTTTAAAAAAAGTTGACGTATTATTAAATTAATTACAATATACTTTATTCACATTATTTTTAAAATATCAACTCATTTATCTATATATCTCATTTATCTATATTGTATCATTTCCTTACTTATTATTGATGAGAATTCTCTTCTTGAAATCAACTAACTAATATTATTAACTAACTAAACCTACATAAACATTAATCATATTTTCAACATCTATATACAGAAAATAACAATTACAAAAATTCATTTAACTTAATTACTTTGGTTTTTCTTTATTTGGCAATTTTTTTCCACTGTTGTAAATTTTTTTATCTCCATTATTTATTTATATCAACCATTTATTTACTTTATAGTTTTTACATTCCATTTTTATTTTCCAAGTTTCAAACTGCATTTTACCATTTCTCTAATTTAGAGTTTTCTTTTTATTATTTGGAAATTATTCATTCATTCGTTTCAGAAGACTGTTTTGTGTTGCATATCACTTCACTTTACTTTAATTTATAAAGTTCGCCAAATTGAACCTTACTGATTATCTACCATAACATTTTATTTTAGGTTATGATATCTGTCAAACACGTCTTCCACGACTGAAAAATGCAGACTCTCTCGATTTTTGCCTGTAGCTTATATTTATCAACTATGACATCTGCTATCGATAAAGCCACGCCAACAAGTAAACAGTCGACTTGATCTTTGAAATTTTTAAGTAATAATTTTAATTTTTTTTAACTATATGGTTTGAAACTTGTCTCATTTTAAAGCTGATTTAATTTTGAATAAATCATTTTCTATCAACTATAGCTCTATTTTGGTTTGTAATTGAGATTTTAACCTTCGTAGGTTTCCTTCAATCTGACACTTTCTTTTCCATTTACAAACTAAATATACACTAAATCCTAATTCTACTAAACACTTTCTATTCTATAAACTTCCTAATTTCCTAATCATATGTAGTTTTCACTGGCACAGTGTTTATATTAGTTCCTTGAGAATGTTTGTCTTTTGGCTAGGTTAGATCACTTTAGGTTCACTTTAATTGTCTTTATTTGTATCAGTTTACCTTTTTCATTTCTTATTTAATTGTTTTTATATTATTTCCCTAATTATCCTATTTACAATCTATTACAACATTATTTTGTCTGGTTAAGTGAATTTTCTCCTACATTTTATTTTCTCATAATTTACTTATCAGCTTGTCTTTTTACCTTATGTATTGTACTTTTATATTTTATTAACATTATTTTAGCTAGTTCATAATATCAGCAAATGATTACTATTGAAATGTGTCTTATTAATAATCAATTTGGACTAAATATTGGTAAGTCTTTATCCGAATTTATACTTTTCTACTTAATTTGTTTTGTAATTGAAACTTTTGACAAGGTACGATAATACACTTCGTCAAAGAAACTTTCTTATTTGGTGCATTTCTACCCATTAAGTACTACATTCTTGGCAAGTTAATTGATTTGATTCTTTTTCCTACTATTTTACTCTACTTATTGTTATTTCTAACTAATTTTGCCTGTGTTTCCTGTGTCTTATTTAAATGACTCTAAACATAGTTTAATTTTCACCATTTTCTTCAGCAATTATATATGTTATATAAGTTAATTCCATCGACTTATATGAAAACACCAAGCAACAAGTTCCCAGCTGACTCAGCATAACACGTGTCGTCTCCAGTTACCCGCAGACGAACATCCGTGAGAACTGCAAGCGCTGCGACACCTTCGTCAGCGTTCTTAAGTTATAAATTATACTTTTTCCTTACATCATTATTCATTGTTACTTACAAAGTCTGTCTAGTTAATTTAACACGTAATTTTGTCTTTTTATTGTTATAATTTTTTATTGTTATTTTCAAGTTATTATTTTTATTAAAAGTATTGTGCAACTATAAATAAAATCTTTTTTAAAAGAGAAATTTTGAAAGTGTGATACAACATATATATATATATATATATTGTAATGAAATTAGCCCTCAGCTAAAAAATGGAGAATATATATATATATATATATATAGAATTTCTAGTTTTTTTTTAACTAACGACATGTACAATAACTGCAATTTTGTTTTTAAAAAACTATTCTATTCAATTACACTTTACGCCTTTGTTGATCCTAGTTAACACTATCTACAGATAACTAACAAAAATGATATTAAAGAGCGAAAAAAAACTTTTGGGTGGCTTTTGCTTTGATGTCAGTTTAGAAGGAAAGTCAAAATCATGTAGGGTCAATAATGATTAAAACAACAAAGTGACCTACTTTATTAAGGCTTGAGGCCTTGTCTCATTTTTACTGTGATATACGCCTCGAACCAAAAATAACACTTGCACAAATGGAGCTCTACAGAACACGTCAATAGACTTTCACATGATTCAACAAAGAAAAACAATTTATCTTTCCACCGAAAACTTTTCTGACAAGAACAAAATCCGATAAAAGCATAAGAAATCGAAAGGCAGCGAATCATGAATAAATGTCATTTCCATGGCCTTGTTAACATCTCTCGTCAAGGAGCTCAATTCCGCCAGAAGTAAGATAAAGCAAAATCTTATTTTTCACATCTTTGAAGTAGAAGTAATTGAAAATTTTCAGTAACGAATAAAGGTACCTAAAGGAATACATCAAACGTATTTTTTGCCATAAAAAAATTTATGTCTATTAAATTTTTAACGAGTAATATATAGTAATTTAAACAGGGGTTTAAAGAAGTTTTAGATTATTTTGGCCATTCATTAGGATTTGCTTTCCTCAGATTATTCACGCAACAGATAAGTTTTAGAAAATGTGGATGGCGAACAATGCGTAGTAAGGCAATTTTTTAATGAATTGTCCGAATTACTGGTTGTCTGTGCAGAAATCCTTCCTCACAGATAATCAGAGAGAAAAAGATGTCTACAATGTAACAAGCAGTATTCCTGTGCACAAATAGTCTTGTATGTTGTGTAATACTTATCGGTGTTTAGAAATCTGGAGTCGCTCTATGTTTTTGGTGGAGGTTTCTTCGAAAACTTTATCGTTGTTACATAGATAGAAGGAACTCAAGCACGGAAATCTGGAATGAACGACTGAACAATGAAAAGCAGGGCAAGCGGTCGATATAGATATCGAAGAAAATTTGGCAATGAAAGAAGGCGGAAACCCAGAAAACGAGAGAAAGAAATGGCCAATCAAACTGATCATTTTGCAATCATCGTGATTCCAGTTGAAATCCCTTCGAATGAAAAATGGTGTGCTGAAGGGAATCTGTCAAAGGGCTGATCAAAAAGAGATCAGGTCCAGTTATTTGTTTCAGCGAGCAAATTACTCGCCATACTCAAGGAAATACACAAAAAATTTACGGGATTCATTTAGGGAATAATAAAAAGTTAGACAAACTGCCATGGCGATATTGTTGTCTGAATTCCTATGAACGAGCTAGCAATGGACAAAACTGGACTCCGACAATGGGCAAGATGAAATTGTACAGCGTAGGCATCCTTATCGAACGGATAGCTATCGATGCAGCTGGACAATTACATTATCGTCCCCACCGACTAGTGCAAGAAATGATCGTTATTCTTCGTAATTGATCACCATTCCCAACTAAGAGCCTCTCTGGCTGCCACAGCTTGATGAAACCGTTATTAAGCAGATTTGTAGAACCACTCAAAACTGCATTTTGACAAAATATACGAATACGATACTTCTAAACAAAACCAATTAAAGCTTGCTGTCCTGGTTAGTAATAATTAGTACAAGGCAATGATATATAACATTTTAACAGCTTAAAAATGATTAGATGTTCCTCATGCAAAACAATTGTTCATTTTAGTGGTTATTTGAAAGTCTTATCTCCTACACTTTAATCATTAAAGAGTATTAACAAGAGTACAGTTAAAAAACACTAGAAGCTCAATTCAGTGAGCACACCTAAATGAGCAATTTGAATTTCACGAATAGCTTCCTCGCTCTCGACGTTAATAAAGCTCACAAAACGAGTAATATATTTGATAAAAGAGACAAAGGTCTAAAGGAAGAATAATGAAACATTCTCATTTTTACGTCTAAAGCTTCATTCATCTCGGTTAGTCTGGCACATTTGTTATATGGTAATTTCATATAAGACAGTCACATTTTCTTGAATAATATGTATAGCTCGAGTCGGACGTCAAGTGTGATAAATTTTCTCGTTTCTTTTGTCGGAAATGTTTGTTTTTACGAGAAGTATAGGAGTTGACGTTGAATATCAGAAGATGAATAGAGCACAGCGAAATTTAAAAGACAAAAAACAACGACTGCATTCTAAAATAATTTCACACACTCCTGTTCCGTACAAACAGCTGAAAGTTTTATTAGATAGAATTTTATAAGAACCTCTTTGATATAAATTGAGAAAGAGTGGATTTGGCAGTCCCCGCCCAACAATTTTGTTGGAGAGAATAGATACACAAACATTATTACATTACAAAATAGCCGAGTATGGAACAACGTGTAAAAACTTATATGAATATTTAATATTTTAATAACATACGCTTCACATTATAGTGGCATGATATCATTTATCGATATCCGAGTTTATATAAAGGAGGTGAAGACTTGAGAAGAAAAATCTGTGAAGAATGTTATTTTGCTATTGACAACAAATATTCTAACTGCCATATGCAATAAATTTTCATAAATTGCTCAGTAGATAGTTATTGCTAAACCTAATTAAAATCGAACTGATGTTCCCAGCCTTTGTTGATAATATGGATTCAGCAATATTTGGCGATCGACACTGTTACTTGCTACATAAAAACTAAATTAGTTGAAATAATTTGTTTTTCTGAATTTTATATATTACTACTTTTTTGATATTTCTAATAATACATGTCATTGCCTTGTAATAAAAAATTTTTTTACATGTTTAATTGCCAGCACGATTGACAGTCCATATTAAAAATCTGTGGTCGTTATGTGGTCTTTGCAATTTTACAGTTAACAAGAACATACGCTGTAGTAAGTATTTTATTTGAATGCTCTTGTCACTTCCCTTGAAGAACTTTTAGACAAATTGATCATCTATGAAAATGTTGTTTTTTAAGATCCTAAGTAAATCCATAAACACTAATACTGTATTGTTGGCTTTCCTCCATTCAGCATAATTACAAATATTTTAAAATACAAATGTTGACATGGTTTATATAACCTATAAATATTATTTTTTCGAAACTATTCCCCACATGCTCCCCATGAAAGTATATATAGCAAAATTTATTCTAAGTTTTCTGAATAATAGTAAAACCCTCACTGCTTCCCAATCACATTTATTAGTTAAACATTTTATCAAAACAAAATATGTTATTCCCAGGTAATATAGATTTGTATTAGTAAGAAATTATTCTCTATCAACAATAAAATCTTACCTCTTTAAATATTAATATAAAAAGTCGTTTTGGGCCCAGGTAAAAGTGCCAAGCAACATCAAATCGATTCATCTAGCCATCTCGCCAATCCTCCTATTTGTAATTTTTCTTTACTTTTTTGTGGAAAACGGGTCTTGTTGTTGCAAAATCCTCTCTTAGTGCACCTCTCTCTAAATTCTAGTCCGAAGGTCAAGACTCTATACATAATAATTTTGGCTGTACGTTGATTATGTGTAAGTCAATAAGTCAGTCAGAACTTGTTTTTTTATATGTATAGATATATCAAATACAAACAAACCAATGACCAAATTTAGATTAATAACAGGACTTTAGTTGTTAAAAGTGTCAGTTTGTCAGTTGACAATCTGCACACGGCCTGGGGCCCGAGTCTTGAAATCATACTGTAATGTCTTCGATGACACATTACATATAATATCCAAAAAAATGTATGAATTAGATGTTGCGGTTTTAGTTCAATTCTGGTTCAATGCAAGTATATAATTAACGAAGGACCTTTAGCGGAACAATCAATAAAACACGTGCCGTCGCGTAAATTAACTCACCAAATAAAGTTAATCACTGACCTTTTACGTCGAGCTCTGCAGGTGGTGTTTTCTTGGTGCTTCTTTCTTCAGAGTATAGCCCCGCAACAGCAGGAACTGATTTTAGAGCTTCGTCTGGACAACACGTTACACAAAAAATAGCGACGTAATGTTCATTGATTGAGCAAACAAAAAATGCGGGTTTAACAACAAATGATAGGCTTTTGTAAACACAAAAGAAACAAAATGAAAGCGGTTTAGCGATTGTTACTACCGGAACTAATAACTCGCGGAATCGTGACACAATAACAACAAAAAGCGGCCGTCTCTTCAGGCGGAATCAAAAGAGCGTCCAAATAGCTTGAAAGTCAATACACAAAAAACGAATACTGTCTTTATTTTACAAACAAAAAACACTTCAACTTAGCATTAGCGCGACGGAAGGTTTTGGAAAAGGTGCAGAAGTTTAAAAATCAATGAAGTAATTCAATCAAATTTGAACAATACAGTATACAAATTGCGGGAACACACCACATACCATGCGACGAAAATGGTCGTATGCGGCCCAACCCGCGAACACGATGTTCTTTCTTTAGTATTAGTTTATCAATGGATATTGCAAATATTGCAGTGATAAATATTACTTTTAAGTTTGGAATATCTGTCGTATTATCACAGAATAATCAAACCCAGAAGCGAAACTATCCGTTGCCGCCAGATACAAATTTCTTTGGGCATATACGTCAAAGCCATTAATTTGAGGGTGGGTTCAATGAACCATAAAATTATGACCTTATTATATTCCTTAGAGTAAAAGCTACAAAAATAATCATATTATTCACAAAGAATCTGTTAAATACATGTTACTTGCATATACGCAATATTCAACTACATATGAATTATCCAACATAACTTAACTATGAAGTGAAATTTATCGTGTTTAAAACAAAACAGTCCAATAATCGCCTTAATAGCACTAAATATTATAAGTTTATTTATTATTCACAATTGCATCAGAACGAGTTATACAAGTAAGGTCAGTATGTCAAAAAATTTTTGAGAATAAAAATATACTTTAAAA
The DNA here is from genome assembly GCA_034190945.1 of Octodonta nipae. Classification (NCBI taxonomy): domain Eukaryota; kingdom Metazoa; phylum Arthropoda; class Insecta; order Coleoptera; family Chrysomelidae; genus Octodonta; species Octodonta nipae. Next base: position 46,424,429 of record CM067223.1, on the reverse strand, counting down.
AAATTGTGAGTTGGACCTATTACTTCCCCACCATTTGAAGTGGAACTTTAGGTATATCACAGATATATAAACACAAACCTTTATTTTCACACGACTTCTGATTATTTTTTTTTATTCAAATGCCTCTAAAACTTACATTTTTCAAATATATTTAATTTAAAGTTACCGCCTGGATATTGTTACTATCAAACCAATGGCCGATTTTGTTCAAGGTTACAAAATCTTGACCCCAAAAATCAAAGGTCCCGACAGGAGTTTAGCTTCTGGGTTTGATTATTCTGTGGTATTATCATTATTTCAAAGATTTGAGAGGTATTGGCCGTTAACAAATGTTGTGCTTTTTTGAGAATACGGATTTAGCGAATGTTTCATTAAGCTGCAGTTAACTAACAACACGCCATTGTCATAAATAAAATTTACTCATCCCCCACCAAATCTCCGAAACTATAATATTAATTTTGAAAGGGAAATTACAGAATTAAACGAAAAATATAAAATTAAAACAAAATCATGTAATATATAAAATAAAACAGCTCACTATGGGGAACACAAACTTTTTTTCAAATTTTTAAAATAAATTATTATTTAAATATATAACAAAAATATTTAAAAAATACCGATTGTCTCCTTATCTCCGAAATTATAAGACAAAAAATTTAGAAAAAATATTAGAGATATAGGGCCTAACCTTACCTCAGCTGAACTACAAAGAAAAAGTAATGAGAAACCCCTAATAATAATTTTAGGGTGGAAATTAGAGAATTAAATGGAAAATATAAAATTAAAATTTTTCTAACGCATCATATAATATATTAAATCAAAGAGCCTATTATGACGAATAAAATACAAATACATTTTTTCATATTTTAAATTAATTTGGGGGCAAATTATAGAGTTAATAGAATAAATACGAAATTATTTTTTTTAAAACGCATCGTTATGGGGAATCCAAATACATTTTTTCATATTTTTAAAAGAAATTAACAAAAATATAAAAAATCATTCCTTCATTCCTAAAAATTAGCGTTATAGGCCCTTCCTTGAACTTTATTTTTTGTCAAATGAATTATGTAATATATTAGATGAAAGGTCTTATCATGAGAAATACCATATTTTTAAAACCCTGTATTTAAAAGATATTAACAAAAATATAAAAAATCGACTTATCTCCCATTAATTTCAAAAAATACACGACCTAATATTTTGTAAAAAAGGAGAAAACATTGATATTAAGTTTGAGAACAAAATTACAGAAATAAATGAAAATTAAAAAATATTTTTTTTTTCAAACACATCTTGTTATATATCCAGTGGAAGAATGAAAAATCATCATAAAAATACAAAATTATTTTATTTCTATTTTTAACGTAATTTGTTTAAAAGTTTTGATAATTTATTATTTCAAAATTTGATCCATTCTTCGCTTTATCTAACAAACTACTCAAGTTAATATTCAGACAAAACATTATACAGGGCTTCACTAAAAATTCATAGGTAAAATATATCGAAAACCCTACTCTTAATTTTGGGGGCCAAATTGGAAAATTTAATAAATATCTTTACATAAATCAAGCAAATCATGTCGCAGATAATTTGAAATGGCTCTGTGTGAGAAATAAAAGTGTAGATTTTTATAAATTTACAACGCTTAGTTTAAAAGTTATTAAGATAAATATAAAAAAATCCACTGTGTCCCTGTGTGAGACTGAAATATTAAAATATATCCATTTATTTTTTGTTATTTATATTTTGACAATACTTTATTACAAAATCCATTCTATACATTTAGACGCCAACCAAATAATGGTTTTCAAAAAATCTCGTGTATCATCCCTATTTGAGACCTAATTGCAACACTCCATGTTATTGTTAGGATCACCTGGATATAGTTTCTGGGAAAGGTTTATTTCGTAACATTTTAAACCACTTTCTATAAACCCCTCCAGACGACAGTCTGTTGCACATCCATATGTATGAAACTCGCATTTATCTAAAAAAACATTGCAAAAAGAAATACACTAAATTTATGTGAAAAAATATAATGTGGTGCACTTAAGAAGAAACTGGACGATGGTAGTCGAAACACAAAACTTCTGTTTGCTACAAACAATTAAATACAAAATCTTCAATTTGCTATTTTTTTCGAACACCTTCGAAAGTTTGAAGACGCGAGATGTAAGACCGACATCTAGGGTTTTCGAGAGAATTAGCACACAGAGGTTCCGAATCTGGAGCCGCTCCGTGTAATTGCTGTTCTCCCTTAACTCCTAGGACAGAATGTCACGATCAAATTTTCAGGTTACTTCACCTATCAGAGATATTGAATACTCTCTTCGAGGTGTCATTCCTTTGTACGCAAGACAATATCTATATATAATATATATTGTTTCTGGTTAGGGAACCTTCATCAGATTCGGAACCTCTGTGTGCTAATTCTCTCGAAAATCCTAGATGTCAGTCTTACATATCGCGTCTTCAAATTTAACGAAATATATCAAATACATAAAGAAGTGTTCGAGAGGACATTCAATTGTGGGAAGCGCCACTGATGAAAGTTCCCAGAACAATATATATTATATATATTGTCTTGCATACAAAGGAATGACACCTCGAAGAGAGTACCTTCGAAAGTATTTGGAAAATTTATATTAAATAGAGGGATTTGTTGAAGCACTAAATTACGCAATTTTTGCCTTCATTTTAACTTCTTGCTATCTCCTGAAGTTTCCGAAATATCAGTGGTGCGGGTCGGATTTGAATTATCCTGATTATAGGTTCAATGGTGTATGCATTAGGAAACATTTGAGAAAGACATAGTATTTTTTTAGATATGTTAATTATCTTAATTAATAAATTTTAGTACCTACCAAAAATAACAAAATTAGTTCAACCTGAGAATCACTCTCGACTGTCACAAATTTATCCGCAAAGAAATAATTTTTACACTTTACCGTTTAATATAGTGGCCGAATGTTCTCAGGTGTTTTAAAAATGGATATCGATTCATTAGTGATAAGACAGATTTCAATCTCAATGTAATTGCTATTGACAAGTACTATATAAGTGGTGTGGAACAAAAAATCCAAGGGTCATTCATGAAAGCAAACTTCATTTGCTAAAATGCCGAGCTTGGTAAGAAGTCTCAAAATGGAAATTCTGCCACGGTAGATTCTCTGAGCTATATTGCGAAATTTTCGAAGTCTTAGGGAACATGTCAGAGATTTGAGTTCAGAGCGTCATGTGAAGTACGCCATGCAACCAGTGACGTTCTTAACAGAAGACTGTATTCCATAGTAGTATGTCAATTTACCTCATCTTAGACAGTTTCTTATGGAGTTAAGTGCACGAGAAGGCTTGCATTTATAAACCCAAATACCGTCATCAACAAAAGCATAACATTTAAGCGGAAATCAGCCATGATCAAGTTTTAATATTTTTCATGAAAAATACCTTATTGAGTAAGAATTACATTACTTAAGTTGTTTTTTAATAAAATCTTTAAAAAATATTCACTTTTTTAATCGCATAGAACTTTTTGGACACCCAGTATCAAATAAAGAAATTCTCTTGTAAGCCCAAGCTTTTTTATTCAAAAATCGAAATACTGATCAGGAGAGTATTAAAGATCGTCATCTCTTAAATAAGTATGGCCCTTATATGTCTTCACTAATCGCTGAGATTTTGTTGATATCACGCTAAGGAAAATATATTAAGATTTATGGTTTCGTTGTCAAGGAAAAAATAAAAGAGCAGTCACTAGAGAACATAATTATGCAAGGCTTTCGGGGAAAAAACAAACATTAAAGAAAGCACCGTAATGGGGAAAAGAATGACACCTTCCCGAAAATTGGATTTTCCTAATGAAACCTCAGTGGCGGAGAAATAGAGAAGCAATATGAACTGATTTTCATTGTCACAACAGCTATATTATCCGATATTATTATTTAGGTTTATAAGCGACCAATCACAATGCCAGGCTTATGATAATGTGTTGTTATTAGATGTTGATAATAGAATTAATATTGTTTTCCTCGGTGAAATTTTAAATTTATAATTTTCCTGTTTCTTTTCAATAAAGTAGTTCAACTCTACATTGTGCAGAAGTCAGTCAGCTGGTGAAACATTTGTCAATGTTTTAAATATATAAGTAGCAATTACCAAGGTGTCTTGATTTTAATGAAATTAAAATAAATTTTCACCAAGTAATGACTGGATGATAGGGTGGGCCGTTACTTGGTAGAACTAAAAATCATGATCAATTAAAAAAACACAGTAGGTATCACTGACTTTCAGTTCTAGAAGTTAAAAAAACGAATCAAGGAGCACCACACATCTTCCATGAAAAATAAGCAGGACTCCAATTACGCAAATCCTCTAATAGAGCGTAACCATGATTTTGTTAATAATTCCGAAATCTTACAAATACAAAATCGAAAAGCTTAGTAGGAGAAATAACTGTAGACCTATAATTTTGCAAGCTTATAACTGAAAGAATAGTAAATTATTCGAATTTAGTGTTTAACATTTAAATTTTCGATGAGTGTTCGTTTTTTCTAAGTGGGAGTGTTAATCTCTACAATGATCGATATTGGTCTGACAAAAATCGACATCTATTTTGTGAGGTTACACAACTATTCAATGAGGCTCGCACTTCAGATTCTGAGACACTAAACGTCTGGATTAAAATATATTGTTGAACTAGTCGTTTTTCCCCAGGGAATATACGTAAAATAGAGAACTGTATCAGCAATTATTAGAAGATGCCTTCGATCCTACCTTGACAGAAACACTTGACAATAATAATTAGAGCAAAGAGTTGAAATTTCAAAAAGATGGTGCGTGTCCTTGCTGTTGGTGGATATTTAAATCAGTTGTATCCTGGTAGATCAATCGGTCGATGAGGACCAATAAGATAAGATAAGACCTGTAAGATCCTCAGACTTGACCCCCCATATATTATTTTGCAGTTAGTTACGAAGTAAGATTTATAAAATTCAGCCACAGACATTAAACGAATCACGTCAGTAGATCATTGATGAGTGTCGGACCATGACACCTGAAAATTTCATAATGCCCTGTAAAGTTTTAAACAAAATCTTATTATTATTATTATTACTGTATTACTACAATGTTTAACTGACGGTTTTAATAGAGGAATTCTCTCGAAATGATTCACCTTAATAAGAACAGAATAAATAAATGTTTAGCAAAAACTACATATTTCCAGTATGTAGGATTACGGATATAAAAAGAGGGACCGAAATTTCTACTTTTAATAGGATCTCTTTGAGACAAACGGAGATGGATTATAAATGCGCTAGTACGACAGGACCAGAAAACTGTAAGTATCAAGCATTCCTTTATCAAACCAACCACCTGATGACCTATGTTCAAATGACAATTTGAAGTAGTGACAACAATTAGGAGAAACAACAAAGGTCTACATTTCGAATAACTTCTCCAAAAGCTGTAGCTATAGAACCTCTGAAGTATATTCCTGTGACGGTAACTTCGACAAAATCATTGCAGTCCTAAATAATAAAAGATAAGACAGCCAGTCACTGAGTCAAGTAAACGAGGTAAAACTGAGTGGAATAACATAAAAAATTGGTGCATGTCTACAAGAATTCGGAGCAGACATTAATCGTTTTACACAACTAGTGTAAACCTAGACTAAGCTACCAGAAGGCGATGAAATTCGCCAACAATATTACTCGATAAATTACTTCGAAGACGTCTGAGCCTGGTTCCGAAAATGTGAGAGCTGTGCAGTCAATAAAGGCTTGCGCTAAGGGCAGATTTCAGCAGTATAAGTGGGCGTCCCATTTGAGAGAATTGCCATTGATGTCGCCAGTCCAGTTCCCGGGTCCGAAAGGGGAACAAATACATTCTGGTCAATAGGCTACTATAGCAAATGGTCAGGGGTATATGCTATAGTCAATCAAGAGGCATTCACGGTGGCGACAGTGCTGCTATTGAGCAGGTTATCTCGTTGGAGTTGCATTCGGACCAACAACGTAACTTTAAAGGTCTGTACAATGTTGGGCATCAAGGAAACGAGAACCCCTCCTTTACATCCATTATCGGGTGGAATGGTAGAAAGATTCAACAGTACCTTGATATAACTTCTATCCAAGGTTGTAAGCAAGAACCAGCGAGATTGGAATGAGCATATTCGCCTGTTTCTCTTGGCCTGTGGCTCAGCCGCACAGAACAGCACAGGACTGACTACTGTCGGGGTACTATTCGGAACGGAATACAATGTCATTTGGTCTTTAGGACACCATAAGAATCTTCCCAGGAAGTTGACGTTTATGCCCACCAACTCCGACAAAGTATGCTGGCTAAACACGAACTAGCTGGGATGTTGGCAACCAGCGATCAAATAAAGACACGTTACGATCCCAAAGCAAATTCAGTCGGGTTCCAAGTGAAAGAAAAAGTATTGCTATACAACCCCCAGAGGTAGAGGCAAGTGTCTAAAGGTTACACCAACTTGGGTTTGGCTATGTGAAGTAGTTAAAAGGATCAACGACGTGGTCTATCGCATCCGAAGGACAAGATGAAGGTGGTCCATTTGGATCGACTGGTTCCCTATCATGGAGCACGCGATTCTGATCGGGACTATTATCAGCGTGTCCGATTCCGAATACAAAAAGAGGGACCGAAATTTCTAGTTTTAAAAAGTTTTGCAATACAACGGACAGTAGTCGAACAAGTGATGTATGTTTAACTCATCATTGTAATATTACAAGTATTAATCTAGTAGTGATTGTGACTTGTTGGGGCAAATTTATTTTCGGTGTAAGAAGTGTGTCTCGCACTGGTATGAATGACGGAAACCAACACTCTGAGTACTGATTATCATGAACAATGAGTCAACAAAATTTATAATTTGTGTTTTATCTTACATTGTAAATTTAAAAAATATCCTAAAGTTAATTTAATAAATTATTATTTTTTCCCGAAAAACAATATCGTTACATAAATTTAAGTTAAAAATCTATAAAAATGTTTTGTCAATGTTGACTACCTACTTAATTTGTAAGAAGTCTAAATAATTTTAGTTTAAAAAACTATAAAATACGCTTTAATAGCAAACCGAACTAAAAAGCAGAAAATAATTTTTAATTATGAACAGTTTATATTACAGCAGTAGAAAGTGAAAAGCGTGGGGTGCTTGAAATACTAAATTTTACAATTATTCTATTATTTATAAGAGGAGAGTTATGCAGATATAGTGAAATGCAGCCCACGCTTTTTACTTTCTACTGCTATAATATAAACTGTTCTTAATTAAAAATTATTTTCTGCTTTTTATTTCGGTTTGCTATTAAAGCGTATTTTATAGTTTTTTAAAACTATAATTATTTTCTAAGTTTTTAGTCTCATAACGATGTATTTATTATTAAAAAGTTTTCTTCATGCTTGCGTAACCCATTTCATTGCAGCAAGTTCTACTACTGCTAACTAGATGGCGGTAGTTCATGGATGAATTTGTATTTAGTCAAGAACAGTGATAAAAAGACAACAAACGGGAAAATTCAACTTAAAGAATTGTATTGTCATCGACCCTAGACTCGTGTTCCAATTTTCAACTTAATTGGAAGTTGGTGAAAATTACGTTGAAAGTTTCCGTTACATAGATAGATATATATGAAAAGATCTTTGAATTATGTTATCATTTGAACTTAATAACATTAAAATATTTTAAGAGTTGTAGTTTACTTTTGCGAATGGTTAAAGTTAGAAGCAAGCGAACCCAAGTTTTTATTGATGTAAAAATTATTGTTTTTTGAAGGATATTTGTGGCATATTTTTTCAATGTATACAGAAATTTCGTGCTTAAACATAAAAAATATTATTATCCTACCCTACATCAAATTTGGAGAAAACTTAGATGCGTTGAACAGAGAATTTGATTTCCTTTAGGCAAAGGTACCAGTCGACCCTAATTTGCTAATTCCTGTTTAAGATTTTGGTATCAGGGACTCACTTTAAATGATCAAACCACGAAAGGAATAGGTATCAAAGAATATAACAATAATGTGCAGCTGCAATTCATGGATTTCGATTGTAAATTGTAAATCAAAATCTCTAAGTAACGTTTTGCCTATAAATAGTGTATTATTTTAAATTATTTTACACTACTGCTAATTATGAATTGTTTTTATGTAAAACATTTTTATGAATATTTTTGATATTACAATGGTGTAATTCAATCATTTTTTAACTATTATTACTACTGCTGATAATGATACTAATACCCCATTAGGGATAAATATTTTTTTTAACGGTCAATGCACTCAAAAACATGGCCTCTATAAGGAACGTAAATTTGAATAGTGTCAAAGTATACACAATAATCTTTTAATATTTTTGCATTGTGTATGACATAAGGTAATTCATATTAACTAATATAAAGAAATTGAAAGAAGGTGTGGGTATTTTGGTCTCTGGACCAAAATAGAAGGCATTTTTTGACACAAAATTCAACACCAATATCTACGCTTCTTCATAACTACAGTCACAGTTTATTGGGAGTAGTTAATATTATTTTAGAAGTAAAGGAGAAGAAAATTATTTAAATAAAAAAACAGCAAACGTATTAATTTAAAAAAAAAAGAAGTCCTTATCTTATCTTATCTTATCTTATGATGAAATGCAGATTTATGAAGAAATAATAACTACTAAGACCGAGGGAATAAAAAGTATAGTATGGTTAAAAAATGGGCATATTCTGGCCCGAAAGGATTCCTTCGGAGTTAACAAAGACCGCGCAGATAATTATTTCAAATCCTTACGAGATCTTCAACAGAAACCTAACCAGAGAACCAATATCAAAGACATGAAAAGAAGGATGCTTTTTTACACAATACAGGTTGTCAGACGAATATACAATTTATAGTAAAAAAAATAAAAACGTTTAAACACCCTATGTTCAATACCAATTTAGAGACATATCTTGACATTTAAATTCGAAATATATTAGCCAGAAATTTATTTTGAGCATTTACGGACTCTTTGTTTACTGTTTTCGATTTGCATGAAAAGATTGTTTTTTTT